>QEPC01011926.1:2409187-2427825 GCA_003113815.1 Sphenodon punctatus | reverse complement strand
CCAACCACCTTCGTCCCTTCTTCCTCGCTGCCCCGCACACCTGGAACACCCTCCCTACCCACATCCGCCTTGCCCCCTCCCTTCGTACCTTCAAGTCCCTCCTCAAAACCCACTTCTTCCGCTCTGCCCTTCCTAACTCCTGCTAACCATCCCCACCCAGGATTATCCCCCACCTGTTATCTGCAGACTCCCAATTTACTGTAACCAAGCCAAGAACGTGTACCTGAGTTCTCGTATCCTCATGATTGTTGCATCCCTTGTCTCTCCCTCTGTTCACCCTTCCCTGTCTCCCCTCCCCCTGTCTTTTAGATTTTAAGGTCTCGGGCAGGGACCATGTCTATCTTATTCTCTGTAAAGTGCCAGGTACATCGCTGGTGCTATATAAATGTTTATAATTATAATAATAATAATTAATAAAAAATAACATGAAGCTACCTTTTACTTTTAACATCCTCTGAGTACTATACGTACCATAGTCAAGTTCATGGCTTATATTCGGTATTGTGTCAGCCTTGGTTCAGCTTCTTTTTTCTTGGAGTTTCTTCCCCTCAGCTCATATCTTGTTCCTCTCCCCAGTGGGGGTGAAGATTACCCCCTCCCCAATCTCTTAGTCATTGTCTTTTTAAAACTCCTTGATGAGTGGTTGGTCGGTTCTGTTTTCCACCTCTTTCCCTTAATTTACATTAGTCTACATATGAAACTTTTTTACCTTCCTACCCCTCATCCTGTTTGTCAGGGTTTTGGTTTACAATCTATGGGCCTTTTTTGCATGGAAGCCCCACCCCCCTTCACTCACGTGTGCGGGAGGAGGGGGGGCATCTGTGCGATTGCTGGGGCAGGTGCAGGGGGGGATGGGGAGGTGCCGTCCGTTTGAACACTGTAGCCGGTGGGTGGGGGTGCATGCACGCTCCCGCGTTCCACCCATCCCCCACGCATGGAGCAATGGGCACTAATGGCAAATGCTTCGTGTGTGGAGATGGGTGGGGGTCTGTGGGACCGCACACACCCCCACGCCCACCAACCGCACCGCCCACCTGCGCCCGTTTGAAAAGGGCCTATATTTGGATTTCCTTTGCTCTATATTACCTTTTATATACAAGACTTAATCTTCATTAGATTCAGTGTCAATAGACCATCTAATAGATATGAAATATGGGCAAGTTAATTTCTGAGTCACAGCATGATCATGCGTGTTCTGTATATGTTGCTTTCTCTAGCTTTATCACACTGAGTGTGCTCTTAAGAGTGGCACCACAAAATTAACGCCCAGGAAGGTGAGGATAGCATAGCCAGCATGTCATTCCTCTTGCATGTACTACCTATCCATCAAGTTCATACAACAAGGGCAGGGGCGGATTGGCCATTGAACCCACCAGGAGGATTCCCGGTGAGCAGGGCCAGTTGGGAGGGCCGGTCCCGCCCCGCAGGTTTTTTTGGGTTATTTAAAAAAAAAAAAATCGTTCCCCCCCCGCCCCCCCAAACACACCCTCACCCCCTCTGGCCTGATCGCGCTCCCTCCCGGAAGTCTAAAAGCAACTTCCGGGAGGGAAAGACTCGTGGCCAGGCTCCAGAGCGTGCGAGTGGCAGTGGCGCGACAACTTATTTGCTGGAGTTCAGTTGGACTCGGAGGAGACTTGCAGCGGCGGCAGCACAGGGAGCAGCAGAGGCCAAGCGGCACCGGCATTGAACTGGAAGGCACTACTAGGCAACAGCAGGTAGGGGCTGGGGCCAGGCCACCTGGCTGGGGGGTGCAGGCACCTGCTGGGCTAGCTGTCCTTACTTGGGGGAGCGGCCTGGACTTGAGGGCCATCTGTCCTTGCTTGGGGGGGCACGCGGGGGAGGCCTGCACGGCTGGGCCTGGGGGCTGGCTGGCCTTGCTTGAGGGGTGGGGGAGCAGCCTGGGCCTGGGGCCTTGCTGTGGGGGCGGCCTGGGCTTGTGGGGCCAGCCTGGGCCGGGGGCCTGACTGGGGGGCCTGGGGCCTGACTTGGCTTGCGTGGGGCCTGGCTGGGTTTGCTTGGGGGCCAGCTGGCCTTGTGGGGCAGGGGCAGCCTGGGCCTGGGAGCCGGCTGGCCTTGCTTGGGGGCACCAGCTGGGCTTGGGGGGGGCGGCTGGGCTTGGGGGCCTGGGGCCCAGCTGCCGCAGGGGAGTTGTGTGAGAAGGCAGCTGTGCGTCTTCCTTCAAGGCTGTTCCTTAATTGTGTTCCAGTGCAGCATTACTATAGGTGCAAAGAATGAGACCTGAATATTCAATAATGTAGATATTGGAAGTCTGGTATCAATTCTCCCCTTAGTCCTCTCTTTGCTAAGCTAAACACAGTGCCTGTGGATGGAATACTAGTGCAGCTGGTGTAGGAATGAAGAAGACTTACTGTAGGATGCAAAGCAAGGGACAGAATGATTTTCGGTTGGGGGCCACTGAGCACTGAAACGGAGTGATTTGGGGAGCCAGAGCACTGAAATGAGGGCCAGTACCCCCACCAGTGGCAGTCTCCCCCCTGCCAACCCCCCATAACCTCCCGCTCACCCCTGCCAGGCTGCTGAGGATCTGAGTCTGGGGACTCAGCTCTGATAGCCCCCAAATCTGGTGCACTCTGCCCGTCCCAAGCCACGCCCCTCAAGCCACGCCCCCTTGGCCCATTTCCGGCACCCCTGCGGCTTTGCCGCCGGCACAGGGCCACTAAGACTATATTTTCCCAGGCCACTTTGATTTCCCATTCCGCCCCTGAGCAAGGGGATGCAGAGAGGTGTTCTCAGTGGCTAGTCCACAATTTTCTGGTATTTTGCAGCTGGACACAGAGAGATCCCAGTTCTAGGTAATATTCTAGAACAGTCACACCACTGATAATTTGAACACTAGAGGCTTACTGGTGAGAGGAAATGGCCCGTGGGGGTTGGGAACCATTAGGCACTCATCCTGGAAGCCATGAAATAATCTTTAGTATCAGAAAAGCTGATACAGACCAGCATGTCACATTCTGTTTCAGTATAGTATAATACTGCAGCAGTGTGTGAAAAGTGAGCACTTTTTGAAAAATGATTTGGGAAAGCAAGTGGGAAGCAAGTATTTCTCTTTGAAAGGTTCTAACATCAGAGAAGTGGAGTTTCGCACTGATGAAAAGTGCTAGGTTGAGCACTCAGGAGACTGGAGTCTTCTTAGCCAGAGAACCGGTGTAGAGAGCATAGGCTAGTCACGGGAAACCTTTCTTCTCCTGTAGTCTGCTTTGACAATTAGTACTTGAGTGAATGAATGCCCTCATCTTCACTCCCTTTCCCTGAGCTCGCTCCTTCGGTGCTTGATGGCAGGGCCAGATCTAGGAACCAGAAAGGGATCAAATAAAAACTGGCTGTAGGATGAATTTGGACCCATCAGATGGAAGTTCCCCATCCCAGCATAGACAATGGCAGGCTCAACACCCTCAATAATGTGCACCCCCTCCAACCTAGAGGGACCCCACTAGTCTGAGTTGGCCTTTTTGATGATACTTACTGTAGTGTTAGCATGCAACCAGTGACTGGCAGCAGCGCAAAGGCAGAGCTCAGGTAAGAACCATTGGGCAAGATTTTAAAAAGTGATGAATAGTTACAGATGCCTCAGTATTTGGATGCCTGACTTGAGATACTGTAAAACAGCGATGGAAGTTGGGAGCAGGAATGTTTAAGGGGTGCACTCAGGAAGAAGAAGGTCCAGATCATGGATCTGTGCCATGAACCTGTCCCCTATCCAAGTGTGCATGCCCTCAGTTCCACTCACTTACCCTGAGCTCAGTCTTAAGTGCTTGGAGATGGGAACTGGATCCAAGGGCCAGATCCAGGAACTGGAAAGGGGTCAAATAAAAAGTAGCAACTGGCTGCATTCGGTCCATGGCCTGAAGTTCTCCTCCCCTGCTGTAAAGGAATCTAATCTTCAGGAGGCTTCCAGATGCTTTCTGAAAATTAGGTCTCTTTAATGACATCTCATTTGGGGACCTCAAAACCTAAGAATTGCTACTTACAACGTTTTGGCACAGTTGTACTGCATTTTTTTCTACTTTGTTCCTTGTTACACTAGACTCTTTTTTTTTTAATGGAGTGGCATCCTGCCAGACAGTTCCCTTCATATGCCTGCGGCACCACATGTAGATGAAGTGGTATTTGCATAGATATTATGAGGATATTTTCATCATGACACAGCCTGGGGTATCATTTAAATACAACGTTTGGAATGAGTGAATGCCAACTAATATACTCCAACAAATAGACTGCTGCTTTAAGCTAAGCTCTTCCCCAATGGGGACAATACATATCTGCAAGCAGTGGAATTGATCTGTGGAAATGCAGACTGCTCTGGTATTGGTGTCTGTGCTCTCTGCATAAGTTGTATGATTGTCTGGGCCCTGTGCATTGAACTTGTTATCAGAATGACACATGGATATGCCGTGGAAATTTACAACTTGAAAAGCAGGAGCTAGTAAGTGTGTAATTGTTGTAGTAGCATGCTTTTTCGGCAAATATTATTGCTATTGTGGTATATCCATGTGTACAGCATGCTCACTGATGCAAAAGACATCGGCCGTTTTTATACAAGCCACGGTGCAGGGGGGACCGGTGTGCGCCATGGCAGTGGGGGTGGTGCAGGGGGGCCAGTGCACATGGTCGTACACGGATTCCCCCGTCCCCCCACCAGACTGATGAGGAGCCATTGGCCATTTTTATACAAGCTGCAGAATTGCGGGGGGAGGATGTGCATGCTGCAGCCCCCCCCCCATCCCCACTCATGGAGCAAACTCTGTTTTCGCCAGTTGCTCTGTGAGTGGGGATCCATGGGTTATGGGAGCGCCCTCACCCCCTCACTGACCATGGCATGCACACAGGTGGCACCCACTCATGCCCACCCAGCAAATCTGCATGGGCATGCGTGGGACCATCTAATGTAAAAACGGTCATAAAAAGAATCCCAGTCTCAAAGTGCTTACAAAGTGCAGACACAGAGAAGGCTTGAAAACTGTGACTATTTCTACAACACTCATACACAGTGAGTTGTGCATATGGTATTATGTACCTCATTCAAGTGACTAGGACTGCTTATGTGAGGAAGCGCTACTCCGCCTAAAAGCTGCAGATGTGGAATATGACTGTCATGGTTCAGTGTGACTCTTTTTACAATGATCCCTTGATCCTGTTGGCTTCCTTTTTAACCCATGAAGAATAATTATCCCCATTGGGTGTTTACTGTTTAGCATTTATTAGATGAAGGATTTTTAAAACCCTTAAGCGAGTCAGCATGATGAATTGCAGCTGTTTTTATGCAAGTTGAAAATGTTATTTAATGATATAAACGATGAATAGAATAATGGGCAGTAGGAATCTAGAGTAATCCCAGAAGGCGAGAGAACCAATGCACTATCTAAAAGAGAAAATAAAAACAGAGGCCCGCGGCCATGGCTGTGTTTATTTTATTCCTGGCTTGTGGAATCTTTTCACAGGAAAAACTTAAACCAGCAGTAGCTATTTATATAGCTGCACTCAGAGTAAACACACATGGATGGGGTTGTCTCCATTCACAACACGGCAGCCATTTTGAGGGGATCCCTGCACTTCCTGTTTCCATAGAAACGCTGTTTACCTCTTTTGCTCTTATCAGCTCCTGATGTCTAGACCCAAAAGAATTCTAGTTCAATGAACTTTGCTGAATAGTAAAATAAATATTAGTCGGACAAAACTGGCGGGGATTTCATGTTCACTCCCCCACCCCCGCCCCACTTGTACTGTATGAAATCAGAGTTGTATTTTAAATCTCAAAACCCCAGAAATCTTATCTAGACAGGAGAGGCGTAGAGCTGGGTTTACTTTGGAACTGGAGCTCCTATGGCTTCCGGGAAACACATGGCACAGGACAAACATGAGAGCCAGTGTGGTGTAGTGGAGGTGCAGGTCCTGAGAGACCAGGGTTCAAATCTCATCCTAGCCAATGAACTCGCTGGGTGGCCTTGGGCATGTCACAACCTCTCAGCCTCAGTTCCCCCTCTGTAAAATGGGAATATGTGCATGCTGTCTTTCCCTGTGTGCTCCCTTCATCATTGTCCACCTTACATTTCAAGCCCAGTGGGCAGGGACCTGTCTCTGGAAATGTGTGACTGTAAAGCACTACATAGACGTATGCCTAGTAGTGCTATAGAAATTATTAGTATTAGTCTGTGGTGAGCATCGTATTGTGCAGACATTCCATGTAAGACAAGTACATGTTTTAGCAAGCTGGAGTATAAATGCCAATGGAAGTTTCTCCTGGTTTGCTTGCTTAGAAAGGTCCATCTTCTAACCTAATTAATCCATCTCTCTCCTCTTTCCTTTGAACTCCGCTGACAGAAGATATAAGATTGAAGAGATTTGATGCCATATTGTCTCTGTTTACCTTCTATCATTTTCTGAACACTAACAACAAGAGCATGACGGGAACCAGTAATATAATCTCTTACAGCTTTGTATGGGTACCATTATCCTCCCTGGAATGATGCATCCTGCTGTTGACTTGCCACATAGCTTTGTTTTCTTTTTCAATACAGAAGGCAAATTAAATGGGAGAGCAGTTGACTAATGAGGATAATTGTTTCTTCAAGAACATTGCTGTAAATATTATGCTTTGAGATTCTAGGCTGTTAAAAGTTAAACATCATCCTTGTTCTAGAGTTATCCTTGGAATCTGAGCCCTTTAGCAACAAGAAGACTGAAAATGTTAAGGTTTAAAGAGTGGTCCTGTGCAGGGAGTGCCCATCTTTAATTCCTCAAACTGAGTAAGAAGATTAATTTCTAAGATTGTACAAAGTATTCAGATGACTTAATCAGGAAGGAAGAAATGGCCAGAAAGAGACCTGATGAATTCTAGTGAGGTTTAAATTAATATGGTAAATTATTTATTTATTACACAAACTTGCTAACCCACACCCTCCTGCCCAAAGGCAGCTAAAACAGTATAAATAACATGATAAAATGGACGGATCATTACCTCCTGCAGGCCTCTTTCCTGGTGCATGTCTGCCCCCAGAAGGGTGCAGAACCAATTAGAATGGTTCGCCCCCAGAGACTGATGGAACTGGAGTGGTTCTGGAATGCTCTGGGTGAAATACCCTCTGACCTGGACAGCCGTCTCATTGATGACCTCGTTGTGTTCTGGAACACTCTGTTGATGGAGGCCATTGATCAGACAGCTCCTAGGCATCCGCTTCCCAGGCGGCAGCACCACAGGCCTCCTTGGTTTTCTAAGGAGCTGCGGGTACTGAAGCGAGAAGGGCGGTAGTTGGAGTGATGGTGGCGTCGTTCGCATGCTGAAGCCGACAGATTGCATCATAGAGCTAGTTTACAAGCCTATGCCATGGCTATGCAGGCAGCAAAAAAAAGTTTTTTGCTACCCTCCTAGCATCCACAAAAGCTCATCCAGCAGAGTTTTTTCGGGTGGTGCTGGGGCTGGTCAGTCCAACCTCCCTCCACCTGGGAGTGGAGTCATCTAGTGCTCGCTGTGACAAATTTGTGGATTATTTTGTCGATAAAATTGCTCATATTCACCACGACTTCGATGCCACATTTATTACATTAGGGAAACCAGAGGCTATGGAGGCCCCAACCTGTCCAAGTTTGTGGGATCGATTTCAGTTGGTAACACCCACCAATGGAGAATGTTCTGGGGGGCAGTCACTACAGCTCTTGTGAATTAGATCCATGCCCATCCTGGTTGGTTAAGGCCTGCTGGGAGACACTGGGTCGCTGCTGGTTGGGGTGGTCAATGTCTCTCTTCGGGAGGGCAGAGTGCCGGGATATCTTAAAGAGGCAGTGGTGCGGCCTCTGCTCAAGAAACCACCACTTGATGTTGACTCCCTCACCAGCTATCTGTCTGTCTCTAACTTCCCTTTTTAGGGAAGGTTATTGAATGGGTAGTGGCCCGACAGCTACAGGAGCATCTGGATCGTATTCTTGATCCCTTGCAGTCTGGATTTCGTTCGGGCTATGGCACCAAGACTGCGCTTGTGGTGTTGGTTGATGACCTATGCCAGGAATTGGATCAGGGTCGTTTGACCCTGCTGATTCTATTAGATCTGTCAGCTGCATTTGATACCGTGTTGACCATGAGATGTTGGTGATGTGCCTGCGAGACCGTGTGGGGGTGGGCGGGATGGTTCTTTAATGGTTCCACTCCTTCTTGGCTGGAAGAACTCAGTGAGTGATGCTTGGGGATAATTTTTCATCATACCGAGACCTTTCGTGTGGAGTCCGAAAGGGTTCTGTTTTGTCCCCTCTCCTGTTCAACGTGTACATGCAGCCACTCGGCGAGGTGGTCAGGAGGTTTGGCATGCGGTGTCACCAGATGCTGATGACACCCAGCTTTACCTCTATTTTTCATCAGACCCAGACCTGGTAATCTCTGTGCTTACTCGGTGTCTGGCAGCTGTGCAGGACTGGATGAGGGCTAATCGACTGAGGCTGAATCCTGACAAGATGGAGGTGATGTTGGTGGGTAAGGCGGTGGAGATCATGGCTCCCATTACTGATGAGATTTGCCCTTCGCTGGTCTCCCGTGTGCAGAGTCCTGGGGTGCTCCTTGATTCGCAACTCTGCTTGGATGTTGAGGTGGAGGCTGTGGCAAGGAGTGCTTTTCACCAATTGCATCTGGTGCGATGGCTTCAGCCATGTGTTTTGGACTCCGACCTGGCCACTGTCATCTATGCTTTCATCACCTCTAGGTTAGACTGTTGTAACGCGCTGTATGTGGGGCTTTCCATGGTGATGGTTCAGAGACTGCAGCTAGTGCAGAATGCAGCGGCCCATCTCCTGGTGGGATTGGGCCATCGGGAGCATATTACACCAGTTCTCTGATCTCCACACTGGCTGCCCGTAGTCTTCCAGGCCCAATTCAAGGTGTTGGTGCTTGTCTATAAAGCCCTAAATGGTCTAGGCCCTATCTACAGGACCACCTCAACCCTCGGATTCTAGATTGGCCCCTGCAGTCATCTGGGGGTGCCCTTCTCGAGGTCCCCCGAGTCTTCCGAGTGGCCACAATGGGGAGGGCGTTCTTGGTGGCCGCACCGCGGCTGTGGAACTCCCTTCTGGTGGAGGCCCGTTTGGCCCTGGATCTCCCCTCTTTTCAATGTAGCTGTAAGACCTGGCTGTTCCGCCTGGCGTTGGGCGGGGGAGATGGGTGAAGGAGGGGGTAGGGGGGAAGAGATCTTTTTAGTCCTCCTTGTTATGAGTTGTTTTTATGTTTTACTGCTTAATTGTTTGTTGTAAGCTGCCCTGAGCTGCTGTGTCAGGAGGGGTGGGGTATTAAGATTTTTTATAAACAACTATAAATAAATAAAACACAATAAAATTCAAATTACAAGACCTTATTATGGAAAAGTCAAAAGGAGAATCAATTAGATCCTCCATAAAAGTGGGTCCCAATGCAAACTCCTGAAGACTGTAGAAAGGTTTGCCTGTGGTGATTTAGCTCCATCTCTGCTGAAAACAAGTACTGTGGATGTTTAGATTAATTTAGTTTCTACAGTACTGGTGCCCAACAAAGTAGAAGTACCAATTACTTGCTAAGACAGTACCCAGTTTGTATATAGTTGGGACTGCAACTGTTGTTGTTGCCTTTAAAGCTTAGGTGCTACCTGCAGATGTTGGAGCTTACAAATCTAGCCTGTTTAGATAAATATGGAGCATTGTATGATGCAAGTGATTTCTGAAGGACCACAGTTCTGTATTTTTCATAAATCCTTGGTAATGACAGTAATTTGTATGCAAGTCTTGCAAGAGGCAGAATTGGACATTATATCGGTGCATGGGATAAACCATTGGGGGGTGGGGAGAAGATATATGAGCATTGGCTTTCATTAGAAGAACAATTGTACATGCTAACTGTTAGTACACACTATCCTGCTTGGAGGATCATGCTGCCCAGAAGGGAAAGCAACATGATTTTGCTGCAACCGCTTTCTATGGCCCCATTTTCTCTAGCTAACATTCAGAGAGACTATTATTGTTTTATGAATGATGGATTAAGCCTCTTCTCCCCTCGAGACATTTCTTCTCACCTTTCCTACTTTATGAAATGCCTTTGTAATAGAAATTACAAAGTCAATATTTGAAAGCAAGATAGGTGAATTTGGAACCTCAACTTCCTCAGTTTTTGAACTGACACTAACTTTTTTGTTTAATTTGGTAATTAATATTGAAAGAGAAGAAAAACAGATTTTAGTCCTACAAATAATCTTGGACAGCTAACAATATTGTATTCACTTGACGCAGAATAAATGTTTTGTGTTACAACAGGCACAAGATATGATCTCAAGAAGTTCTGCCAGTTTTGTATTTGCTGTGCCAATCCACAGTCCATATTTGGAATGAGGAGCAGACCAAAGAAAAATATCGCTAGGCCTTGTTAGCAAAACATTTTCATCCATCAAAGAGCTGCCATGCTTGCTAGTGCTAAAGATACCAAACAAACTCAGTGACTCATACTGTGCATACTTTTTACCTTGTTTGATTTTTCTGATTTGCCCTGTAAATCGTACAGTTATGACTAAATAAAACCTGTTGTAATGTTCAGCAAATCCTACGTGAGGTTTTGCTAACAGTTGATAAAATTTTCACTTAGTTGTGTTTCATAATGAAAGCTACGTTCTTTACAGTCAAAGCCCTTTGGCTTTACCAAAATCAAAGGAGGGAAGTTAATTCTCAAGTTAACACTTGAATGGGAGATCTTCCCCCAAAGGAAAGAGCAGGTTCATACAGACAGATGTCTTGGTAATTCCAGTAGGTGCTTCTTGTTGTCATGAGCCACTACCCCTGTAGGGTGCAAAGGGGTCACTGGACTGCTGGAAGTACCATCATTCAGATGACATACAAAACTGAGATCAAGTAAGATCCGACAGCATTTTCCCCTGAAACACTCTTTGAAGATTCTACTATGAAATTCTTAGAATACATCTGGGTGGTCCCAGCAGATACTGGGCTGTATTTGCCCTTCAGACAGCCCTGATCTAAACTCAGATGCAGCCTTCCGTGACTGGTCTCATTTAAGCCAGAATGAGGCAAATGTTTGGTCTGACATCCCTCTCCGATGCCAGGGCATGGCTGTCTGTTCTTTACATCAGTTAGGACTTGTTCAGATGAGACTGAAAAATTACTCCAAAGTACTTTACTGCAGGATAGAGTACACATTGGTAACTGGTTGCACAGGGTTCGCACACTCTGGGGTAGCTTTAACCCTATAATACAGAAGCAATTTACGTCAGATTAAACAGGTAGTTTAAATGCATGCAAATTACCTCAGGATAGCATAAAAATTGCCAAGTGTTGTACGAGAATCTGACTCGCTGTCCCATGGTAATCATTTCTTGAAAATGTCCTTTAAAAAAGAGTCATTATGGGACACATTTCCCCAGCCAGAGAAAAAAGCCATGACAACCTATGAGATACTAGAGTATATCTCTGGAGATAAGAACAGGGGTCTTATTGTCCGTGTTATTTCAGTAACTTCCAGATGCTGCAATTCCAGGGCATGGAAGGAAGGATGTGTTTATTAATGAGTAAAAAACCATAAGGCACTGTCAGGGCTTGCCCCCCTATGCCTTGGCCCTACGTTAACAGGTGAACCAAGCAGCTAAAGACACTCTGTACCTTTAAGACTCGACAGGCTAAATTCACTGATGACCGCACGACCAGGAGGTGGTTTGACTATTTAGTACACTCCATTCCTGTGTTGGGGTGCTGGTTATACTGAGTCTCACTCTCTGGTTCTTGTATTATCATACTCCTTGTTGCCTTGTGATCATCTTCTGGTTTCTCAAGTTACACGAGTCTTGTGTACTAGTATGTTGTGTGTATCTTGTTGATCCTTCCTTATATTCCCCCCGTTTCCACACTCTGTGCGCTGCCTCTCCTTGGTTCTTGTGCTTCTCAGTCTAGTCACACCATTACCCCCATTCCCTGGCTACCCTTCCTAGTTTCTCCTATTTCCCTCCAGTTCTTTAGAACCCCTAGTATATATTCCTTGCCTCAAGCCCTCACCTCTGGGACTCCCAGTGTTACCCCTTGGATTACAGTGTGTTGCTCTTGCTTGCCCTTCTCTTCCCCTTCCTTGAGCATTGCTTCTGCGGTGACTCGCTTTCCTGTGATGACTTACGGCCCTGGCCTTTGAGCCCAGCCATATAAGATCCTGAGAGAAACCCTTACACCCCTTGGTGTGTCTATTAAGGGACTGAAGCGGTGGTGTATCAACTCCCACTCTTTGTTCCTACTTATCCCTTCCTCCTCTACTTTTCTTTTTTACAGGCACAATTATCTCACTCAGGGAATTTAAAAAGCAGAGTAGACAGTTATGTGAATGTGCTCATAGATCAAATGGGTTAAGACAGGCTGCAACTTTATTAATGTCTATGCTGGGAATCTTGCCTCATGTAGCCCAGCGAAGTGGGACCCAAGGAGAAACTGGTAAGGACAGTGACCAAGAATGAGCAGCTAGGGATGCCACCTCTCGCGATTTAACCCTGAAACTAGGTCAAAATGGAAGTCTCAAACCACGAGAAATGGCAACTCTCTGTTCTGCCCCCTCCAAGTGAATGTGTTCTCAGATCCTTCAAAAATGGTGTTACTTCAGAGTAAGTGGCTTGTGGCCCACGTTTTCACTCCTCCTGGTTACAGAGGAAAGCTTGAAAATGTAGAGTATAGTGCAGCCTAATGGCTCAAGCCAGAATAACACACAAAGAACCCAGAGATTATTGTTAATTTTATGACTTTGAGCCTGTTCAAGGGGTCTGACTACAGCTGAAAAGAGAACCAGCAAAAACGGGGATACTAGTCAAATTTCAGGTACCCAAATCAACCTGCAAATTTCAGCTTGGAGTTAGGACTCCTAAATTCTCTTCTTTGACACTGGCTAGCTGCATAACCTAAGGGTATTCATTCACACAAAACACTTGCCACAGAGCGAGCTGTCTCTTCTTGAGGGCAAGAGTTTTGCAAGAGCAGTATAAATGCACTGTTCTGGAACAAATTGTCAGTTGCTCTGGAGCAAATATTCCTCTGTTTATCAGGAATAAACTGCTTCAGGGCAAGTTGCTCCAGAGACTTTACCCCTGTAAACAAAGAAAATACCATTTGCTCTGGGGATACCTGCTTGCCTAGTATTTGACCCTCCCTGTCCAAGAAAGCAAAATGTCATGCAAATGTTTTGTTGGCAGTTGGCTATTAAGTTGCCCCCTTGCAAACATTTAGCTCGGACCCAGTCTTAGACATGTCACTCACCCCTTTTGTGCCTGAGCTTACCCCGCTCAGACATTGCTTCTAATGATTATAAACTTCATAAAGTTTATTAAGTTTGTCCCCCATTCGTCCCTCAGGTTCGTAGTCTGGGGGTGGTCCTCGATTCCCAGCTCCGCCTGAATGTCCAGGTGTGGGCTGTGGTGAGGAGGAGCGCGTTTCACCTGTTACATCTGGTGCTTTGGCCGTACGTCTCGGACTCCGACCTGGCCACTATCATCCATGCTTTTATCACCTCAAGACTGGACTATTGCAACGCACTCTACATGGGGCTACCCATGGTGACTGTTCGGAGAGTGCAGCTGGTGCAGAATGCGGCGGCCCTTCTTACGGGGACTGCTTGCCGCAAGCACATTACACCAGTGCTCTGTGCTCTGCACTGGCTGCCTATAGTCCTTCAGGACTGATTCATAGTGCTAATGCTTATCTATAAAGCCCTGTAACAGCCTAGGTCGATCTCCCACACCAAAAGCCTGCCAGAATAGCCAGCTTGTTGTCAAAAGGAGGCAAGGTCCGGGGCCACCTGGTCCTCTGCCAGAAGGGAGTTTCACAGCCTAGGTGTGAACGCTGAGAACACCCTCTCCATAGTCACCCCACCCCCGGGATACCTGGGGGACTTCAAGAAGGGCGCTCCCGGCGGACCGCAGCGGCCAATCCAGGACCTGGGGAGTGAGGCGGTGTGGGAGATGGAAGAAGGGTGGAGGGTTGGGGGGGGTGTTATATCATTTTTTCTGTGATGTCCCCCATGTGGATGATTTGTTTTGATTGTATTTTCATATTTTAATTTTATGATGTGTTAGCCACCTTGAGCTGCTTTATCAGGGAGGGAGGGGTATAAATTATGTAAAATAAATAAAATCCCCAAGTGTAAAGTTGGAAATTAGATGTAAAAAGCTCTTTCATGCTCAGGAGATTTCCAAATCAGAAGTTTAAGATTAGGAGAGCACAGGCTATAAAAACAACACCTTTTAGCCTTTAAAACTCACCAAATAAAATATCCTGTTATTAGAAAGGGATAGACTCCTTCTACTAGTAATACACTCTCTTCTATGTGGAAGCTTTGACAATGAACCATTTGCCTCCCTGACAGAAGGCAGCTGTGCTGATACAACCCAGTGTTTCCCCCTAAATAAAAAGAGAGCAAAAAAGAAACAGATCTTTCATTAACTGGATCATTGACTGGAGCTCTATTAATCCTGCCTCCTTTCTTGCAACAATAGGACAGGGTTAAGTGATTTAACTTGAGGAGTTAAACATCTCTCATTTTGTTTTTGTTTTGGGGTTTTGTTAGGATTAAAAACAACAAAAATGTGTTGTTTTTTTCTTCTGGCTTAATTCTCCAAGAATGCATGGGGATGCAGTGAATGCTGCTGTCCTCAGTCACCTAACTTTAATCACATTGTAAATCTTTTGTGAAGGTACTGTAGAAATGATAGGCCTTTTAGGGTGCTAATTAGCTCTGACTTAAGCTTCTAACAAATCCCGTTGAAATTAATACCAGGGGGTGGGGGAAACAAACAGGAATGCAGGTAGGAGAATGTGAATTGAGGTGGATGAATAGCTTTTGCTTGCTTGTATATCCTCTACTGTGCCAAACCAGACAGGTATTGAGATCAGGGAAGTTTAATCTGAGACCATAGAAAATTGCATTGTGGTCTGCCTTTAGGGCCCCAGCCTGGATTTTAGCTGCTGCTGTCAGCAGGACTCTCCTTCCCTTAGGGAAGAGAAGGAGAGACAGAGAGCACCATGCTGGGGTATAGAGCCCATCCTGGCAGGGGACTGGATTAGGGTCTTTCCCAAGCTTTGCTACTCTCTATATGCCAGAGCAGAAAAATAATAATAATAATTAATAATAATAAAAACCTCTGGAGAAAAAAAAGCCACATTTAACAAAAGCCAAAGAGGAAGAACATGCCAGTCTCATCGGTTTTATTTCTCAGGATTAGCTTTCCAGTTTGCTATTTTTTGTGACAACCTTTTTATCTGCTTCTTGGTTGCAATTATTTTTGATACTCATCCAAGCTCTTTTCCAACCTGGTAAATATGTCATGTGTTTTTTAAAAACGAATTAACAGGCGCTTTTGTACCTGAGTAAGATGATGATTCATGATTCTCAAGCGCTGTTTCCACCCTTTTATAGCAAGGCTCCTTTTCAGTCATGTCACGCATTCAGCCAATGGTTGATGTAATGTAATGGTATGCAGTCAATAACCAAAAATATTTTCATATGGAAATATAGTGCCAAAAAAGACGACAGAATGTTTTATGCACAGCAAGCTCCAGCTCTGGAAACCTCATGTTGACATATTCCTCAGTTTTTAACTATTGAACAATAGACATTTAACCTCCTTCTAAAATAGACTTCTTCTGGGTTCACCCTTTCCTAATAATCTTTGGGTACTTTCAGACCTGACGCTAACCACCCTTTAACCACCCTTGGTGGTTATTTATGCATGTTGCAGGGCTGCATGGGGCACCAATACAGCCCTGCAACATGCATAAATAACCACCAAGGGTGGTAAAAGGGTGGTTAGCATCATGTCTGAAAGTACCCTTTCTTAGCTTGCTGTTCAAGAGGCTGGCTCTTTAAATTTGGGAGAGTCAAACCTCTGGAGCCCTACAGGACGCTATTCTGAGGGTGTTTTCAAACAAGATGCTACCCTGCATGGCCGCCATGGGACTGACCACCCATCTGAAGGTGGAGCAGCCAGATGCGTGCTCCTGCGAGCCACGGATCACTCACTCATGGCCACACATGGAGCACTGCTGGGAAATCTGGAGTGCTCCATGCTGGGCCAGCCAAATCTATGGTGGCTGCTTCTGTGGCCAGGGTCGTCACTTGGAGCTGCCCATATGAAGTGCTCCCCATTCACTATACCTACGTGGGTGCTCTCTGGCAGCGCCACTCAGCCATGGACTCCCCATCACCCTGCTCATTTAAAAAAACACCCTGAATCTTGCTGCGATAGGCTTGATCGTCGTTTAACTTATGTCAGTGGTTTTGATTTATTTATTTTTAACCTGTGACCCTATTTTTAGACTTGCTTAAATATAGTACCATGACCCAAGACAGTAGCAAAGCTATGTAAAGTATTATAGAGTGGCAGGATCCACTCTATAATGAAGGCCAGCTTACATCCTTCGCTTTAATGCATGAACTTTCTATTGCTTATAGAAAATAGGAACAATTGTTCCTTTTTATCTGGTATCTTGCAGAGAAGAGTGCTTGGGTGAAGGGTAAAATCAGTCCAAATTTCATGTAAATCAGATGAAAAACAAAAGAGTTACAGTGGTTTTAAAATCAAAGTTAAAATTGGTTTTTCCTGCCTGTTTCAGATGTTTTTTGTATTGGCTTGAAAGTGTACTTTAAGAAATTTGGGAGGTATAGTAGCATTAGGAAATTCAAGGGTGCCTTTCAATGTGTGCCTTTTTCATTTTTCAAAATCTGTCCGGTAGTTTTAAAATTATAAGGTTTTGAATTTTCCACATTAGTCAATGGAGAGTTCACAATGTCACGCATGTGCAGTGTCTCCCGCTACTCTTCCCCATCTGACCTTCCCCCACTATGTGTCCTGATTAGTTTCTCTGGGGTTTGAGAGGAGGGGGCTAGGGGACCTGGGGAGCTGGCACAGGGGTCACTTTGTAACAGGGCAGAGCCCCTGCAGATAACTGGCCCTTTAAGGAGGTGTAGCTCCAGAGTTTGTTTATTTTTATTTATTCCAATTTTTACCCCACCCTTCCCAAATGGCTCAGGGCAGCTTACAAAACAAATAAAAACTATACACATAAAACAGCATAAGAACACCCAAACCTTTCCCCTCCTCCAACCCCACCACAACCACACAAAACCTTCCCCAACAATCTGCTCACACCCCTACCCCAAACCGCCCCCCCCAATTCCCTATCTCTGCCTGCCAAATGCCTTAACAAAGAGAAAGGTCTTGCACCACCTCTGGAAGATGCCCAGGCTTGGGCTCAACTGAACCTCTGGGGGAAGGCAATTCCATAGCATTGGGGCAGCAACAGAGAACGTCCCCCTGCGACCCCTCACTGTACAAACAAGACTAATAGATGGTACCCACAGGGAGGTGCTCCCGGCTGATTGCAGAGGCTGCAGTGGGGCATGGAAGGGCAGGCGGTTTCTCCGGTATGTGGGGTCCAGACCGTTTAGGGCTTTAAAGGTCAGAAACAGCACCTTGAATTGTACCCATAAACCTATAGGAAGCCAGTGCAGACTTCGGAGCACTGGTGTAATGTGCTCCCGACGTCCCACCCCCGAAAGGAGGTAAACCACTGCATTCTGCACCAGCTGCAGCTTCTGAACAGTCATCAAAGGCAGCCCCCTGTAGAACGCATTGCACTAGTCTAGCCTCAAGATAACGAAAGCATGGATGACAGTGGCCAGATCCTGGGGGGCCACTATGGAGAGGGCGTTCTCAGTGGCTGCACCTAGGCTATGGAACTCCCTCCCAGCAGAGGCCTGGGTGGCCCCGGACCTCTACTCTTTTTGACGTCAATGCAAGAACTGGCTGTTCTGCTAGGTTTTTGGTGAGGGAGATGGGCGAAGGGGGGGTTATGGGTTGGGGTGGGTTTTTGTATATTTTGTTTCTATTCTTTGACCTTCCCGTATTATGGTGTTTTTATATGTATTTATATTACTGTTTTAAATTGTTAGCTTCCCCCAAGCTGCTTCAGCAGGAGGGGCGGGATATAAATTACTATATACTATACTATACAAAGAACTCTGTGAGTGTCTGGGCGGGTGTGGGGGAACGCAGAAGCCGGTTGTGGGAGCCGGCGTGTCCCCTCCCCCACCCGGAAATAGCCAGGGCTTTAAAGCCCAGCGGCCAGCGGCTTGTGCCTGGAGTTAATCCACCTACCTGCCTCCTTTTGCTGGGCGCTGCTGTCATCTTGGCCGGTGAGGAGGGGGTCCTGTGCCGCCGCCGCTCACCTTGCTGGACCTGCGGGAACAAAAAAGAAAAAAAAGAACTCTGAGTGTCTGGACGGGTGGGGGGAAACGCAGAAGCCGGTTGTGGGAGCTGGCGTGTCCCCTCCCCCACCCAGAAATAGCCAGGGCTTTAAAGCCCAGCGGTCAGCGGCTGTCGCCGCAGGCCGCAAGCCACAGACCGCAAGCCAAAGGGCTGCGGCCAAAGGGCTGTGGGCAAAGGATGCGGCGCTTTGGGGCGCTTCGGGCCCACGGGGTGGCAGGGGGGACGTTATTGTTTTTGTGGGACTCTTTTGTTCAGGGCTAGGGAAGTAGGGTGGGGGTGTAAGAGGGGTGGGTAGAAGTAGGGGGGAGGGTTCCCAGTGGCTGCCCCTTTTGGCAGTGGGGGGAGCACTGGGATGGTTGTTGGGGGGGAAGGGGG
>QEPC01011926.1:2321040-2396786 GCA_003113815.1 Sphenodon punctatus | reverse complement strand
GGGGGGGGGGAGGGGACAGGACAGCCCACGTGGCTGCCCTCTGCGTTCCCCCCAACTCACAGATATGGCACGGAGACTGCGCTTGTGGCCTTGGTCAACAACCTTCGCCGTGAATTAGATCAGAGTAGTTTGACCCTGCTAATTTTGTTAGATCTGTCGGCTGCTTTTGATACCGTTGACTATGAGATGCTGGTGACTCGCTTGCAGGATGGAGCTGGAGTGGGCGGGATTGTCCTGGACTGGTCCACTCCTTCCTGGCTGGGAGAACTTGTGTGTGTTGCTCGGGGATTGTTCTTCATCTCCACGGGACCTCACCTGTGGTGTCCTGCAAGGTTCTAGTCTGTCCCCGCTCTTGTTCAACATGTATATGCAGCCACTTGGCAAGGTCATGAGACTGTATGGGATGCGGTGTCATCAAAATGCTGATGACACCCAACTCTACCTCGCGTTATTATCTGACCCAGACCCAACCGTCTCGGTGCTTACCCGCTGTCTGGTGGCTGTTGGGGATTGGATGAGGGCGAGCCAACTGAAGCTGAATGCTGACAAGATGGAGGTGATGGTGGTGGGAAGGGCAGTGGATGTGGCGGTTCCCATCGTTGATAGGGTCCACCCTCCGCTGGTATCCCAGGTCCGTAGTCTGGGTGTGCTCCTCAATCTGCAGCTCTGCCTGGATTTCCAGGTGGGGGCTGTGGTGAGGAGTGCATTTCGCCAATTACATCTGGTGTGATGGCTTCAGCCATATGTTTCAGATAGTGACCTGGCCATCATCATCCATGCTTCCTTTACCTCGAGATTGGACTATTGCAATGCACTCTATGTGGGGCTACCTATCGTGATGGTCTGGAGACTGCAGCTAGTGCAAATGCTGCAGCCCGTCTCCTTGAGGGGACCAGTCACCATGATCACATTACACTAGTGCTCCACACTGGTTGCCTATAGTCTTCCGGGCCCAATTCAAGGTATTGGTTTTGACCTATAAAACCCTATACGGCCTTGGCCCAACTTACCTGTGGGACCGCCTTGCTCTCCGTGCTTTGGAGCGGCCTCTGCAGTTCGCTGGGGGCGCCCTTCTCGAGGTCCCCCGTGTGGCCCAGAGGGCCACTATGGAGAGGGTGTTCTCGGCCCCTGCACCTAGGCTGTGGAACTCCCACCCAGTGGAGGCCTGGGTGGTCCCGGATCTTCCCTCCTTTCGTCCTATCTGTAAAACCGGCTGTCCCACCTGGCTTTTGGCGAGGGAGATAGGGTGTAGGGTGGGATGGGGGAAGAGGGAGGAGGGCAGTTTGGTGCCTCCCTTTTTATTGTACTTTATGATTTTACTGTTTTTATGTGTTTTAATATCGTAAGCCGCCCCAGGCTGCTTGGAGCAGGAGGGACAGGGTATGAAATTATTTTATAAAATAAATATATATAAATAAAAAGATGGGATTCTAATTAGTAGCTCTGCGGCTTCATTTACTTGCCCGAAGAAGAGATCTGCAAAATTTGAAAGCTTGGCCTATTCTTAACAGCAGACGCTGGCCCAATTAAAGATACCATCTTAACTGCTTTGCCTCATATTAGCAACCATACTTTCAATTTTATTTACAACGTAGTACAGTTTTTAATGCTGAGCTTATCATGCACCCCATCAGCACGACCTCCGAGCGCACCACACATGAAACCAAGCTTCAGGCAGCATACCACACTGTTGTTGGTATATTATATACATTAACTAGAAGTATACTGAAAATAACTTTGATACAAGGTTAGTTCTCCTTGATATACTTGGTGCAGCTGCCTTTAAAAAATATATATTAAAAAACAGAATTTTCATCATTGAAATAGAAAACATTGTTATAAGATATAGCCTTTGTGTCTCCAATGCATCTTTTCTTTGGCTATTTTACTTAGCTAATGCAGGGCTATATTTGTGCTATTGTACTAGACCAAAGGAGCCAACATCTTGTTACTAATCACATAACTGCTTTCCTCTTCCCGTGAGACAATATGACGTTTTGCCATCCCACAAACTAAATGTGTAAAATAGTTTCTTTCAGTTAGTTCTACTGGTAAATTAATCCAGCATCACAAACTCAGTAATAGAGTTCGATGATCTGTATATAATAGGTTTAGTCAATTGAGTCAGTAAAGCCTAGACTGTTCACCATATAAAAGGCTATAGAAGTCTTTCTATAAAATCCACTTGCATAAGTTTCTGTAAAATGATTATGATGATTTCTACAGTGGAATTTCTTCTTGTCCCTTTTGTGCAGAGCAAAAATTATTCTTATGAGTCAAAGAAGTTATTTTTCTCTATGCTACCTTGACATTTTTTCCTGCTGCACCTAAATAGTCATTGTTTAGGATGGGTAACTTCAGAGCTCTAAAGAATAGAAGGGCTTTGGGGAGCAAAAAAAGAGTGTTAAGAGCCATAATGTAATCATTCAACATGTAATTCCAAAGATTATGCCTAATACTAGAC
Source organism: Sphenodon punctatus (assembly GCA_003113815.1). Classification (NCBI taxonomy): domain Eukaryota; kingdom Metazoa; phylum Chordata; class Lepidosauria; order Sphenodontia; family Sphenodontidae; genus Sphenodon; species Sphenodon punctatus. Next base: position 2,394,322 of record QEPC01011926.1, on the reverse strand, counting down.
AATTTAACAACCTGTCAATATTAAATTACATCGCAGATGATAAGAGTCTCACAAATATTTAGTGTGATCTTTTGTGGTTTCAGTTTGGATGCAATCCAAGTCCAGACAAGCCCACTTTTGTTGTTGTTTAGTCCTGTCTGTCCAATTTAGCATTAAAATATCTGATAAGTTTTCATAAAACAAAGGGAATTTATAAAGAGCTTGGAATCTCAGAGTAGCAGAGGTTTGTGACTACCCTGCTTGTGAAATAAAAGTGAGGGGAGTGGGAAAGAGGGGAAAAACAGATTTTGGGCAAGAGTCCTGTCATTTATGGCATCATCTTGTTAGAAGATTGTACCCCTTTGAATTGGTTGCTAGATATATAGATTGCTAAGCACTGAAGTAAGATATAGATAGATATAGCTTGGCTTGAGAATTGCATTTGGGCAACATTTTAACAGGAGACCAGTTCATCTGGAGAGATTAAACAAGTAAGATTTAAAGCTAGAAACCACCTTGTAGCAGGTTTGGGCTTGCCAGTGTGGCTAAGTATTTACAGGATCAGTTCAGTCACTCTCAAATTCTTAGGGAATTAGCATATTACTTTATTTAGGCTCACAACAGTCTCTACTCCAGGTTATGCCAGTCACACACAGTTTTCCATAGCTACAGATGTAGCCAGGCATCAGTCCTCTGGCTGACTCTCAGATAACTCACACAGGCACCTCAAGCAGACTTCTCTCCAGGACTCCCACCCTCCAGCAGAAATGTCATCTCTTAATCTTCCAGATGGTTTCTACTCTCCCATTTCCTGTTCCCTAGCTTTATAGTACAGAGTGGGTGTGGCCTCAGCCCCACTCTGGCTTCCTTAAAGGCACAGCAGCCTGTTCATGCTGCTTCCTGCTACACACTCCATACATTAAAAACTCCATGGAAAGACACAGACAACATATAGACATAAATATACGTGGCAGTCTTGCAATCACTTGCTCTGGAGTGGTTAAATTGACTTCTATGGGCCTCCACCAGTACAAGGGTACTTAGGATCACAGCCCTTGATATACCCTAGTCCTACTCATGATAGGGGTGTTGTACAACATTAGCAGAGTTACAGATTAATCCTTCAAGCGGATGCTGGCACTAGCACTTAGCACAAGTCCTATTAAACTGTATCGGATCCATACCTGTGCTGACTTGGAGCCCTGGTGCTATCTACTCGGATTGTGCTGCCCCATCACAAAGTAGTACTACTTTATTATACTTTATTATTTTATTTGTTTTTTATTTATTTTTTAAAAACTCGGGGATTGGGTTGGATGAGGGCTAATCGACTGAAGCCTTACCCACTAACATCACCTCCATCTTGTGAGGATTCAGCATCAGTCAATTAGCCCTCATCCAATCCCCTACAGCCGCCAAACACAGAGTAAGCACTGAGACTGCTGGTTCTGGGTCTGTTAAAAATAGGGATGGGCGAGCAGAACCGAGTTTGGAAATTCGGTTCGGTTCAGTTCGGAAATTCGGTTTGGAAGTTTGGTTCGGTCGACCAAACTATTCGAGTTCGGTCCAAACTTCTGAACAAAGTTCGGAAATTCAAACCCCATTGAACTAAATGGAATATTATCTTTTAGGGATGGGCAAACAGAGCCGAGTTCGGAAATTCGGTTTGGCTTGGTTCGAAAATCAAGTTCGGTTTGGAAGTTCAGTTCGGTCAACTGAACTGATCGAGTTCGGTCCAAACTCCGAACTTCTGAACTGCGTTCGCCCATCCCTAGTTTAAAAAGAGAGGTACAGTTTGGTGTCATCAGCATATTGATGACACCGCACACTGAACCCCGTAATCACCGAGCGGCTGCATGTACCCATTGAACAGGAGAGGGGACAAAACAGAACCCGGCGGGACTCCACACGAGAGGTCTCGGTATGATGAAAAACAATCCCCGAGCACCACCTGTTGGGTTCTTCTGGTCAGGAAAGAGCGGAAACATTTGAGAACAGTCCTGCCCATCCCTGCACAGTCCCGCAGTCGTGTCACCAACATCCCGTGATCAACTGAATCAAATGCAGCCGAAAGATCTAATAGAACTAACATGGTCGAACGACGCGGTCCATTTCCCAGCGCAGATCATCCACCCCAATCCAATTGTCAGCGCAGGTCATCTACCAAAGCCACAAGCGTAGTCTCGGTGCATCCTATTCCCCCTATTTAAAACACATCCTATTCCCCCTTTTATAGATGGCGTACTGAGCCATAGAGCAATATGGTGTCTTCTGGGTACTGTGGCTGCCTGAGGTACGGAGCCCAGAGTGGTTGAGGGCTGATGGATACCCTGCCCTTTGCTGACATTTGGGTGAGGCCTGATGTACGGAGAGAACTGTCAAACCCATCCTGTAAGGCTGGCTATGTGCTCGGAGAGCAGACACTGTGCAACCCTGCTGCAGTTCAAAATTCAGTAGCATGAAAGAGTTGGAGCCCCGGATGAGTAGCAAGAGTTGGATGAGACTGAGACTGGATTTTCTGGACATTTGTGCACCGCTGGCAGGGCCGGCCCCAGGCATGCATGACATGTGCGGTCTCAGATGGCCCCGCGGGAGCTGGAGCCCCGCTCCTGGAGCCTGGTCTGTTTCTCCGCCGGCGCTCACCTGAATTCAAAATCCAGGATGGCCCCGCCCCCACTGTCGGAGCTGCTAGCCCTAGCAGAATCAGCTGAGTTCAGTTCAGCTGTGGCCCCACGCGGTGTGTGTGTGTGTGTCTCTCTCTCCTCCCCCTCACCACTTGCCACTGGCCCCGCATGCCCCAGCCCAGAGAGCCAGGCGTTTCTCCGCCGGCGCTCACCTGAATTCAAAATCCAGGATGGCCCCGCCCCCACTGTCGGAGCTGCTAGCCCTAGCAGAATCAGCTGAGTTTAGTTCAGCTGTGGCCCCACGCGGTGTGTGTGTGTGTCTCTCTCTCTCCTCCCCCTCACCACTTGCCACTGGCCCCGCATGCCCCAGCCCAGAGAGCCAGGATTCAGAAGGAAAGGTTGCTATCTTGTAGACAAGGTTCTTCGAGATGGCTCCGAACATTCTCACAAATGGGTTTGCTTGCGCACCCTTCTCTTGCCGGCATATACCAAGCTCATTAGTTTGAAAAAACCATGTGACAGTCTCGAGTCCCCACAGTATATAAGGTACCTTCCCGCCCAAACCCAACAGTTCATTCCAAACCTGAGCATGCAGGAAGAAAATTCCTTGCGAGTCAGAAGGGTGGGTATTTGTGAGAATGTTCAAAGCCATCTCAAAGAACCTTGATAACAAGGTAACAACCTTCTGTTCTTCTTTGAGTGGCTCCTCACATTCTCACAAATAGGTTTGCGCTTGCACGCCCTTCTCTTACCAGCTCATACCAAGCTCACTCATTTAAAAAACACGTGACATTCACGCACCCCCCACACTATATGAAGTACCTTCCCGCCTAAACCCAACAGTTCATTCCAACCCTAAGCGATTAGGAAGAAATTCCATGCAGGCTCGGAAGGGTGGGTATTTGTAAGAATGTTAAGAGCCACCTTGAAGAACCTTGTTTACAAGGTAGCAGCCTTCTGTTCATCTTCTAGTGGCTCCTCACATTCTCACAAATGGGAGAGTACCAAGCCTAGATCAAGGCGGTGGGGGAATTTTCTTATAGAATAAAAACAACATACCTGTTGTTTATTCTGTGTAAGTTTATTCTGGTAACTTAGTTTAAAAGTTCCTCTTTTTTTAAAACGACAAAACCGTTGTAAGTAAAATAGATTATTAAGTCTTAATTACAGAATTCAATATAGATACTCCCAGAGAGGTGTCAGATTCAGAATTGAGATGTAAAGCATAATGCTTAGTGAATGTATGCGGGAAACTCCAGGTTGCAGCCCTGCAGATCTCGAAAGGAGAGATGTTGCAAAATGCTGCTGTAGAAGCACCCAGACCTCTTAGCGAATGAGCCTTTAAATAAGGCGGGGGTGGACTTCCTACCTGCTCATAGGCAAAGGAGATCAAATGCACTAACCATTTTGATATAGTTTGGGATGAAACTTTTTGCCCTAACTTGGGAAGGGAAGGGGAGAGGAACAAATTGTCAGTCCGTCTGCAGTGCTGGGTCTTGTCTAAATAGAGCAGGACCGCTCTCTTAACATCCAAAGTGTGAAATCTGGCTAAGATTTCTGACTCATGAGGTGGAGGGAGGAATACTGGGAGGACAATTTTTTGTGCCATATGAAATCTGGACACCGTTTTAGGGATAAATGACGGATGGAGAGAGATCTCTATCCTGTCTGGGAAGACTGAGAAGTAAGGCTCCTTGATAGATATAGCGGCGAGTTCACTCACCCGCCTAAGGGACGTGATGGCAACCAAAAAGGCAGTCTTCAGAGACCAGTGGAACAGGTCAGATTGTTCTGCAGGTTCGAAAGGGTGTTTTGTCAGTTGATCTAGAACAAGGTTCAGATCCCACTGAGAAACGGGGTGTTTGTGAGGGGGAAACAAATTAATTAGTCCCTTAAGAAACTTTTTTACCAGAGGGTGACCAAAAAGGGATTGGGAATTTGGGAGGGCAACACGCTGGGCTATTGCTGAGAGATGCACTCTTATAGAAGAGTGCGCAAGGCCCTTCTCAGCCAGGTCCAACAAGTATTGAAGGACTAGTGGCACGGTTACCTGATCTACTGAGATGGATCTCCCAGATAACCAATAGGAGAATCTCCTCCATTTGGAATCATATGATCTTTTAGTAGATTGTTTCAAATCACTATCCAGCACCAGATTTAATTTAAGAGCAATTTGGGATGGACAATTTAAGAACCCACCTGAAGCAGGGTCAATGGTATGCAGTTATTGATCTAAAAGATGCTTATTCATGTTAGATTGCATACCTCCTGTAGAAGGTTCTTCAGTTTCACCCATGACTCCATGCATTTTCAGTTTTGTTCATTACCATTTGGACTCTCCTCGGCCTCTAGGGTCTTTACTAAGGTTATGGCCCCAGTGATAGCTTTCTTTCATAAGCAAGGCATTGCCATTTCCCCCTACCTAAATGTTTGTTTACTAATACCCCAGACACCTTAAATGCCAGCCTTCGCTTCACTGTAGATCTATGCATAAAGCTGGGACTAACTATAAACGTACAGGAGTCCCGCCTGTCTCCTAAATGTCTTGTTGAAAAAGACAATTGTTCTTACTATATATGAACACGTTTGCTTGATTATTTTCATTTGTTTTGACTATTACTGCCAAATTCTTGCAAAAAAACTATAATGCCCTGCCCTCCATCTCCTCCTGTTCCCTCCCTTTATTGACAGGAGGGGAAACTGGGAGAGGGAGCTAGATGAGGGGGTACTTTGGCATGTTGGGGGTGGTTTAAGCAAGGGGGTGGATGGACCTGTGAGACAAGTGGCAAGGGGGTGCTATGTGTGGGAAGCTAAGGGGTAAAAAGTGCTGGGACTAAAAAGGGCCCAAGGCATGTGTGTAGATATGATGGACATTTATGCAAAATATGCAAAGTTGTGTAGTTGCATAAATGGGTGGGGCCTAATTATGCAAATTAGGCCCCACACCAAGACTTCGCACATGGCCCCACAAACCTTAGGGCCAGCCCTGACCGCCGGAACTAAGGAAGTCACTGTCAGAGGCTGGATCTTCCCTGCTGTTTTTCATCACTTTCCTGATGACAGCAAGATACCCGGGGCCACCAGAAGGGCTTCGTCTGGATAGTGGAGCTGCTTTCTGGGAGTGGGAGGACAAGTGTCTCAGGGTACAGGGAATGTGAACCCACTGATAGTTTCTTGTCCTATATGAGGTTTGGACGAGCAGAGAAGAGAGAAGTGCCCAGTGCCCTGGCGATCAGGGATGTTTTCTACCCCAACGGTATGGTGATGGTGGAGAGAGGCTAGAAGAGGTGCATGTTTGACTGGGGGGTTTATGTGCACCAGGAAGGACTTCCAACTCTACAGCAGGCGAGACCCTAATAAAACTATGTGATGAAACCTGCCAGTGAGCCGTGAACTGTGCTGTGAGCTGTGGATGTGAGACGCTGGGCTGAGACCATGCAGACTTAGAATTTTTACTTTTGCTTTCAATTTTAACTATAGGTTCTCAATAAAATAAAATAAAATAATAATAATAATAATAATTATTATTATTATATTTTATATAGCATTGAAGTATATAATTTGCTTAATAAACTCAGGGTTATGCACATAGCAAAAGGTTACTTCTAGCCACCAAGTGCTGGCAGGTGTAAACCCAAGTATTCACCTCCATGGGTGGGCAGGGATAGCAAGGTGCTAGACTGCCTCCTGGAGTCAAAAAATTATTTATTTATTTATTTCAGATATTTTTTTACCCTGCCCATCCTGCCACAGGCAGCTCTAGGCGACTTACAATAACAGCCCAGAAGAAAGTAGCAGCTGGCGCAGCTACTTGTTCCCATAGTTTGCCTCGGCTTAGAGTCAAAGCAGGGGGTGTGCTATTGAGATGGGATGGGAGGTGTTGGTGGGTGGAGCTTGGCAGGGAAGAGCACCTGCCTGTGTATTAGGTTTGTCCCACTAAAACTGCGAGTGGGGGCTGCCTGAACATACAAGAAATACATGCAGGGGCTGCCCATTTATGAGGCTCTAACACGCTAAATGTGAGTGGGGGCAAACTCCAGCCGTGAACTATCCCTCGTGTGTGGTTTGCTGCTCTCCCTGTCTGCCACAGCTGACATGCCCTTGCCCAGATTTTCAGAAGCCCTATAGCACCCTAGCCCAGACCCCATTTCTATGGGGCCCCCTCCCCATTATGGACAGTTACCGGTCACCTGTGCCACCAGTCAATATCTTAGCCACAGCCTGGCTGCTTCCTCACTATTGGCAGGGTAGGAGGCATCACCAAGTCTTCAGGTGTCTACCCGAAGGTACTTTCAGACATGCACCTTAACTCTGTGTTAACATTTCTTATGCATGTTGCAGGGCTGGATTGGTGCCTTATGTTATGCAGCCCTGCAACATGCATAAGAAATGTTAAAGTGGTGTTAAGGTGCATGTCTGAAAGTCTCCCGAGAGCCTGGAAGGAGAACTTGGGGAAAGTGTCAACTGCCCTGAAGAGGGCGGGGTCGGGGAGTGCCCCTTTGGCACCTCCAAAGAAATGAAGACTTGGAGAGGGGGAAGCTGGACGCCCTACGCAGCTATGGGTGTGTGTGTGTGCTCCCCACTCCGCCCAGGATATAGTCTGTGGGTCCAAGAGGGTTTGGGGGTGGGGGCGTGTGGAGCGCTGCTCTCTCCCAGCGGCCATGGGCAGAGCGGGGAGACGCATCTCCTCTTCCTTATGCTGTCTCCTTTAACGCCTGACTGGACGGTTTCTCCCCAGAGTGCGCGCCAGAGACCCCACAGAGGGCTCTTGCTTCCCCCCCATTGTTGGTATGTTCCTAGAGGGGCGGGGGAGGAGAGCGTTGGCTGAGCTAAGGTGGTGGGAGGGGTTTCTGCGCGCGCCCAGAGGGGCGGGGGAGTGTGCGTGAAGGAATGAGGGAGGAGTGGGTGGGGCTTGTGCGCGCGCCCGGTGAGGGTGTGCGTGAGGGCGGAGCAGGGAGGGCGGGGTTGTTGGCGCGCGCGCACGGTGGGCGGGGCTTTCCGCGGCGCCGCCGCCACTGCTGCCACCTCCGCCGCCGCCGCCGCTTTTGCGGCTGCTGAGGGCGCTCAGTGTGCGTGTGAGGCGGCGGTCGGGGCGGACGGTGTTGGATGGAGGGTCCCGTCCGGATCGCCTGCTCTCTCTGGAATGTACTGGGAGGCGGCTGCCGAGCGGGAGCCGGGGCTCTATGGGCGCAGGCAGCCCGGCTGCTGAGAGGTAGGGCGAAGAGGAGGGGACGGACAGACAGGGGCTGCCGCTTGGGGAAGGGGGCGCGGGGGCTCTTGGCTTGGCGGACTGAGTGCCTTGGGAAGAGCCTACAGGCTCGGAGTGACGGCGGGGGCGCCTGGGGGGAAGGGGCTTGCAGGCGGCTCCCGTCCGAGCCTGGGTGCCTGGCAGGTGAGGTTAGTACCTTGGAGGAAGGCGCTCGCTGCCTGGGTTCGGAGGGGGCAGCTTACCCCTCCAGAGTTTCTCTCCTAAACCACGGAGGAAGGTGCCTCGCAACAAGGGCGTGAATCCTGGGTGCGTGGGTGTCAGACACCCCCAAACTAGAGGTATCCCGGGAGAGTCTCCTTCAGGGCATTGAAGGGAGCGATGGGTCTGTTTGGAGCATCTCCCTTCACTTCTCGGTGCAGCCTCTGAGGTAGTAACGTCTCAGCTGTGAAATGTAGTCGGACTTTCCGGGGCTTGTGTCAATACTGGAGTAGGCTGCCCTGCTTTATTTACCAACGTTTGCTATTGGGGTGGGGGGCGGGTGTCTGTGTGCTTCCTGGCTTAAAATAGACAGGTGTTTGTGTAAGGGGAAATAGGTCACTTCTGGAAACCGGGATCACTAGATGATCTTCCAGACAAGATGGGTTGTGTTCTTGTTCCTGACAAACCCAAAGCTAGAGTGTGTGGTTGCTGTGTTGGCACCGAGTGATGGAGATGGAGACAAAGTAGCTTGAACATGAGATCTTTTATTGGACCAACTCTTTCGGTGGAGATGTGCAAGCTTTCAGGCCTCGCAGGGTCCTTCCTCTAGCTAGTTGTCAGAATTGAAGATCTGAGCAGTTACACTGTACTTGGCTCAAATCTTCAGTTCTGACTGGTACCTCAGTAAGGACCCTGTGAAGTCTGAAAGCTCGTACATTTCCACCAACAAGAGTTGGTCCAATAAAAGAGACTTGAACTACTTTGTTTCTAAACCCAAATCTCAGGCACTCTAGTTTGTGATTGCTGGGAATGAAGTTTTCAACCAGTTTCGTATTGCTGCTTTTGATGTTCCACTCCTCCACAACCCATTCCTGGGACAAACCAATGGCAGTGGAGAATCAGAAGCTAAGCCAGTCTCCAGTCATTGTACCTTTTGTTGATTTAAAATACTGTATTGGTACCTTGTGGGCAGAAATGTGACTTCGGAGGAACAAAAGGCCATAGTGCCTGGCATATGAATGGTAAATATGATTGAGACAAGCAGCTGTCATCCTCAGACAGTTAACGTTTGGTTCAGCTTCTTTCAAAGTTTAAATTGTAAGTTGCATCTTGTTTTTCTTGAGGATATTTATAGCAGCAGATGTTGGGAGTTTCTCTTCCATTTGGGCTAAGATGAGAAACATCAGATCTTGCTTGGAAATTTTAAATTGGCTGCTGTGTGACTATAACTGCTACTCAACTAGAAATCATTCTTACTAATCAGCCTCACACACTGGCGCACTCTGTGCACTGCCACTATCTGTTCTGCACATGCTAAAATTGTACAGTGTGCAAATGTGCTGTTTGAAAAAAATAAACCACGTAAAAGGGAAGCCTTTTGCATTTTCATGAAGTTAAGTTAAACTTATTTTAAACTGTTTGGCTAGTAAGTCAGAAGAATACATAATTTTGGTTTCTGGTTTTATGTAAGATAGTTCTTAGTGTTGTCTAAGTGCATTCAGAATCTTGATTAATGAAAATAGAGGAAGGCGTAGCTTCATGATCAAAGCTTAGTTGAGCCACAAGCAGACTCACTATGAGAGGTAATGGCTTATTTGTCTGTCTTCCTTGGTTTTTCTCACACTTGTGTTCAAATTTGTGTTCTCAATAGTGAGAAATGCTCAAGAACATCTTGGATTATACATAATCAAAAAGTACAAAGAGCCAGAGTGTTGGATCATGTTGATCCATTTCATGTAGCTTTGTATTGGTCTCAACCGCTGTTGCAGGTGGTTTGACTTTGAAGTGAACTAATTAAATTGCCTTTGTGTAGATGGACTTCTTTATGCAGGTCAGCAAGTTGAATGAGCTCTGTGTATCGGAATGGGAGCTCTTGTCACACAGCCTTTTTTCTAGAAGTGAAAGGTAAACTTGATAGAATTCTTCTGGTTGCAGTGTATAGTGTCATCTGACAAGCTTGCCAATTTGGAAAAATATTTGCATGACGTCTGCTAATCTGGTCTTTTTAGTTTAAGAAAGTGCAAATTAGGGTTGAATCTCCCTTGGTAGTTGTGAAGCAATCTGGACTGAAAAATAAATGGGCCAGGGATTTTCATCATTTTAAACAAATTCAGGATTAAACTGTGGAAGGTGTACATCTAATTGGATAATAAAATCCCAATTTATTTTCCTTTTCTGAATTTATCAGTACTACTTTGACATCTTTCCTTTGTAATAGCTTCTTACCTTGCAGCGCTGTCAGTCATACTTGGTTTTGTAAACAAAATGACTAAATGGAAAGCTGCCGTGTGTTTCATTCCTACATATTTAAATGTTTCAATATTATGATACTTATAATGGCCATTGAGGATTTCTGTGGGTTGTGAAATGTTTTAAAGCATGCATTCTAGCTTAAAAACGTACTTCACTACCAGTTTGCATATTAATATTAATTTGTTCTGAAGTGGAATAAGTAAGGGAGGTGTCTTGTTTTCAGCTGAAATGAAATACGTTTGCTGTGCTTAACATGAAATGTCGCATTCACAATCTTAATTTACAGAGAAATAGCATTGTGATTTTAGTTTCCTGCTCTCATTTCACTTTTATCAAGCTTAAGACAGACAGTATCACTGTCATCTATGATCTGAATACCCGGACTGAGGTGATATTAATGTGGCTTTTTAAAATCAAACTAATTATGTGCCTGAAAGAACCACATTAGTGTGATTCTAGCTCCCTGGTGCCTTTTTGGAGCCCTGGAGACATCCTAGTGAATAGGGCTGAAAATTCATTCTGTATTTGATTAAATGGAACAGACTCGTTGCTCCTTACCCCAGCAGGGGCTATGAGATCTCTTGATCCCCGAAGCAGCTAAGAGACCCTGGGAATTCCATTAGCGAGCACCTGAGGAATTTCTGCCCTGCAGTGCCTTTTTTGGTGGTGGGGGGAAAGAATGAGTAGTATAGCAGTGTTGATAGTGGGTGGGGGAGGCTGCATTAGAAGAATCCATATGTTGGCAGATCTGAAATCAAGGCATGACTTAACAGCTTATCTTGAAAAGCCCAACCCAAAGGCACGCTAATAGTGAAGGCATTTTGTATTTAAAGCAGAACTGTGGTGTGTTTGAGGCACTGAAATTAACACCCACACAATTTATTGAGACAGTCTGACTCTTTGGTTCTCAATCTGGAGACAAATTGGAGGGAAATAGCAAAACGAGCATATACTTGCTCAGCTGGTGAGTTTTAGATTCTAAAGATTATCAATGTGGTGCTGCTTTACAGTTTGTCAAGGAGGGTATTCTTTTTGTTCATGTACACAAATATTAATTAAAATACTGAAACTTCTGCTGTTTATGGTTTGGTTCCAATCGCACACAGAGCCGAACCTGTGATGCTAGTAGTATCTAAACTCGTCTGTTATCTTTTTTACTACCTTAAAATTTAGAAACCAATTTCTGCTTTTTGTTTTACCCAATGGATATGCAGTAGTATTCTCTACAGTTAGCTTGTTTGCAATCCACTCGACAGCAAAAAATTAATGTTTAAAAAAAATAAAAATTAGTTTTGACTCTACAATTGTGGATTCTTTCTTGTGTGGGAGAAGCTATATGGTTTGTGACTTAAGGTAGAGCTTTCAACCACTTTGAGCCAGTCCAGGATACTGTAGCATATCTAGACGTTTGAGTACAATTGCTGTAGTTGGATTATAAATAGAAATTTGAATGTAAGAGTTTATAGACATACAGCATTCCTTTATAAAGGTACTTCATGCCAGAGCTAAAAGGGGTATGAACTAATTGCAGTAGGTACTGAAGGCATGATTGCAAGCACTGATCACATTATATTCATCTCTATTGTAGTCTCATATGTGTTGAGATTGAATGAGCACTCATTTTCACTTACAGACCTGCTGGACTCTGACCAAGTGGTGGACAGTGACAGTGTGATCCTCAAAGTGCTCCCCCAGCAGAGCCCTTATTCACTTCAATGGGCCCTGCACTGACAGTTGTGCTTTGACAGTTGTGAAGTTTGTTATCTGACAATCAGTGTCAAATACTTAGGTATAATCATGCTTTGTTCTTAAAACATGCTGTTCAGGAATTTCAGCACACAGGAGATGTCTCAACAGAACAGCACACCTTGCTTGAGGATAAATTGAGTTGTGCAGCTGTTATCTCTTGAGTCTTTTTACTGTCTTGCTTTTAAAAGAATAATTTTTTAACTTTTCCACATAATCTGTCATTTCCTTTTGACTTTAAAGGATTTAGGAAACTTGAAAATCAGACTTCTTTCAGAGTATCTTGCTTCTCAGGTACATACCTGAATTGTTCCGCTAAGTCTTGCTTTGTACACCCAGCCATAATCTTTACTCATCTGCCTTTGTCGTAAAGAAGATCTTAGAAACATGTAGTATCTTAGAAAATGAATAAATGCATAGTTTTGATGAGTTGTCATTTTATGTAAGGTTTTGACTAGGTGTCTGAACTTGTAATTACATAATTCTGTGTGTATATATAGATTGTTGAGTACTCTGAACTTTTTGTTTCTGTGTAAAATTCTTATTTGCTGTAGCAATCTGCAAGAAGGATTTCTTGGAAGATGAAAGTTTCTCATTTGTGAATGATACAAATGTTTTCATTTCCTGATATTGAACAAAACCAGAAACCTTATAATGTACTAGTTTTTTAAAATGCCCTTTGAGCTTTATACCGTTTTATATTAAATTTGAGAAAAATGGGACCACGTTAACTGGTCTTCCAAGAATAGGCAGCATTTTTGCATTAGACAAATTAGGTAATATTGGAGCCAGTCCTTGATGCTTGCTGTAATATACACCAGAGCTGTTAAGACCTTCTATAATTTAAGTATCTCAAAGCTTCAGTTTGTCATAGATTCTGCTTTAAATAGTACAAGTTACAACAATGAAGAGGGTGCTCTTGTTTCAAGAACTTGAAATGTACTGTTACTTGACACTACTCTGAAGTGTGTGTGTGTGTGTGTGTGTGTGTAGTCAGAAATATTACTCAGAATCCAATTTCAGTTGTACTTACCTGTTTTCCACCTCAACAGTTTAAAGTACAATGTACCCATAAACACTTAAACCAGCAAAAGTTCTCTCATTGAAGGGAAAGACCGATATAGGGACTAAGTCTAGTTGAATTGGTAGCATTGCATTAAAATCCTTTTAATTTTAAAGTGATGCCAAATGGAAAACTACCCCTAAGGATTTAAAATGTGTATCGGATAACTCTGAGTTAGTAGAATGGGAAGTAGACATAGCAAGGCAGCAATCATTATCTTGGGAACCAGGAAAATATACGTGTTAAGGTAAATTTGGAGAGTGGGGATTAAATTAGCAGTTCCAGAACACAGTTTACGCTAGATTTAATATATTTTGTTACTTACGTTGTGGTATGATTTGAATCTTTTATTTTTTAAAAATCATGTGTCTAACTGCTCAAGTGCTGCTCTTTGCAAGCGTGTGGTATCGGAATCAAACGTTGACACCATTCCCTAAACCAGGTACCATAGCTTTGGTAGGACATTGCCGCGTTGTCCAGCATATACTTCCGAGCAATACTTTTGAAAATTAGTATTTCAGTTTTGACTTTTGCCCCATTGGAAACCTTGTTTTCCATTCTGTCATGGTCCCCACCCCACCCCCTTCTCTCTCTTTGTGAAGAATGGCTTTTTCCCCTTCTATATTCCTTGTGGAGCACAAGGTGGCTTTATTTTGTTCTGTGTCGTATCACTACTGATGTTTAGGGCTGGTCTGCAAAAGTGTTAGCTACTGTGTACTCCCTCTGCTGGCCAGCTGTCTGGTTCTACAGTAGCAAAATGAAATCCTATGTGTGACTCGGTAGCCACTGTTTAATTTTGATGAGTTGATATAAAAAGTATACTCAAAATAGCTGCTTTATTTTTTTTAAAAAAAGAGGTTGGAAGAGGAAGGGGTCATAATTTTTCAATGTCTTTAAATTTTGTCATCAACAAAATTAACATCTTGCTTTGGCTTGCTGTGTGGTACCATAGGATCTCATTCTCACTTTCTCCTTCCCTCCCTTTGGTATGGTTTCCAGTCACTGTATATATACCACACTGCTTCGCTCAGTCTACAGTTATAACTCCTGACGAAGAAACCTGTGAGGTCTGAAAGCATATCTTTACTAACTGTAGTTGGTCCAATAAAAAAGATTGGTGTACTACTTTGTCTATGTAGGTTACCAAGACCTAACCATAAAGCAAGTACAAAGCATTGTCATCCAAGGATTTAAAATGCTCCTGAGACACGAGTAATATGCCTGTAAAAATGCAGGACAGATAATGTTTGAGGTACAATCACACTAACAGAGCAAAGCAGTGGCAGAGCTGTGAACAGAATTGAGGTAGTGCAATTCTCAAGTTTTTCCCTCTCTCTCATCAGTAGGCCATATCTCCATTATATAGCAGGATCATATTTTGCACTAAAAACTCCTGAAATCACAATGGGACAGCTACTCGAGATAAGAGTAGCTTTCGCAGGTGTGGGTTGTGTGCTTAATGCTGATCTTTAATCTCATTTCAGCAGTAAATAGGTTAATTGGTTTAATCAGTGTTGAAATGTAACCTAAAGGAAGAAACTATTTTGTATGCAAAATTTATGTAGTGAATGGAGAGAGATCTTCTACAGCACCAGCTAATACAAATAAGGGTTACAGGTTTAAAAACTGTTAAAGCCCCTCCTTACTAATTGAATTGCCACTTACTCTTTCTCATTCAGATTTATTAACTCAAACCTCTTTAGAGCATATAAAAATAAACTTGCATAATGTTTAAAAATCCTATAGAAATAAATTGCTTAATTCTGCAATGTTCATCTCTAAGGAAATAATAAACAGAAAAAGGGTTGCCACTTTAATGAGATTTTCTATTTGACTTACACACAGGTGTAACACAAATTCTGTATAGTCTTTCTGACAGCTCCTTGCTAGAAAGGTTTTGCAGGCAGATCACGGGCGGTACCTTTAGCCTCCTCAGTTCTAAATTGAAAAGGATTAAGTTTCAAATGCTTTCCTTCTACGGAAATTTCTATAGTTGCCATGAACTTTATCAAGAGCTATTTGGGATAGCTATTGAATCTCATGGCTTCCAGTACCACCTGTATGCATATGCAAATGAGTGGTAAGTGTGGCAGGGTGGATAAGTCCTTGCAGGACAAGGCATTGGGAAAGGCGGTGAGGAAAAGGTGGGTCTTGAGGAGGGATTTGAAGGAGCGGAGGAAGGGGGCAAGGCGGATGTGGGTAGGTAGGGAGTTCCGAACAGTTCTACTGTTATTCAAACTCATCTTTGATACTTCTATACTTCCAGGTTTACACTCCTTCCCCACTGCCCTACAGCCTGGCAACTCAATCAGTGTGGAGATATACTATTCTTGCCCTGCATACTGCTGTTTTGATCATATTAATACCAAGTTAATCTCAATAGTCAAAGCTAGACTAGGAAAACGGCAACAGAGTTTGAAAGCACACTAACTTATTTCCTCTAACGTGTTTTAAGTAAGTCTCTTTAAAGGACTATCTTGCTTTGGTCAACCCTATACTCCCCAGACACGGACTCTGCATAGACATGCTTGAACCTGTTATACATATGCAAATGAGTGGTAAGTGTGGCAGGGTGGATAAGTCCTTGCAGGACAAGGACCATAGGAGTTTCATTAAGAGGTTAACTGATCTAGTTAAGAACAATTAGTCCAAGTTCAACCAGACAGGGTCAGGTCAGGAAGCTGGCTTGGATAAGGTTGCAGATCTCAGTCAGCAGGGAGACCGAGCAGGTGGCAGGGTGGAAGGAGAGCCACTGAACCAAATGCAGGCGAGAGCTTCCTAAGTCTGCTAGTCAGTGCAGGCTTGAAAACCCAGGGAGCCCCTGATATGGAAAGGAGAGAACATCGGGGCCTGCAGGCAGGGTCCTGGTGATCAGGAGGGCCTTGGGGAATGG
Source organism: Sphenodon punctatus (assembly GCA_003113815.1). Lineage (NCBI taxonomy): Eukaryota > Metazoa > Chordata > Lepidosauria > Sphenodontia > Sphenodontidae > Sphenodon > Sphenodon punctatus. Next base: position 2,378,357 of record QEPC01011926.1, on the reverse strand, counting down.
GGCCTGGAAGTACTCTGTCATGGGGAGAGCAGGGCTCCTCCTTGGTAACTGGGACTCTCCCCTGTAGGTCACACCTATCAGTATGGCTGTGGAACTCCTTCCCATTGGAGGTCTGCCTGTCTGCTGACCTCCCCTCTTTCCGTAGACAGTGTAAGACCTGGCTGTTCCGCCAGGCCTTTGCCGAGGGAGATGGGATGGGTGGGTTGGGTTAGGGTGAGGGTTTTTAAGATGGGGTTGAAATTGTTGGTTTTAATTAATTTTAATTGTTTTATTGGATGTTTAACATGTTAGCCACCCCGAGATGCTTGTAGCAGGAAGGGGCAGCATATAAATATATTTATAAACAAAATTAAATAAATATTACAATTCAACCAAGGCTTGAATTGCCTCTTATAGTGTAAGCTAGGACATTTAGTGTCTCAGAGAATGGATGATGGGTTTTTTGCCTTAAGCCATCCTGCAACAAAGCTTAGTGGATGCAGGTTTTAAAGCAGTCCTCAGATACCTAGGTGCTGCCACCAAGAAGAAGGCAGGGAGCTGTTCTTAATTGCTACAGAGGGCAGGATTAGAAATAATGGGCTCAATTTACAGGAAGGTAGATTTTGGTTTAAAAAAAAAATTCTTAAATCCTGATAGAGCTGTTCAGAAATGGAACAAGTTGCCTAGGGTGGTCATAGACTCATCATTACTGGAGGTTTTAAAAAAAACCCAAAACCAACTAGAAAGCAATCTGTCAGGATGTTGTAGTGATGGTCATCCTGCAACCAAGCAGGGGGCTTGGACTAGATGACCCTCAAGGTTGCTTCCAACTCTGGTATTCTGTGGTTCCCAGACTTTTTACATGTGATGTCACTTTAAGACATAAGTGTAATCCTGCAACCCTCGACAGCAACAAAGACCTGTAGAGTACATCTATCAAGATTGTGGCCCCATCATCTGTAGCTGGCATAATTCTACTTGGGAACCTCTGTGTTAAAACTTTATAATTATAGGAAACTGTTAATGTACTGCTGGGGGGGGGGGCCCTCTCATCAAAGATGCTTATTAAAATATGGGCATTATAGACTATTCTTTTATTGTGGCTTTGAAGGTGATTCATTTTGAGATGAACACTACTTGAATTTAAGTTGTGCTTTCAAATTGCTGTGCAATCAAAACTAACCTTGTTTTACCTGCTTAATTGATGAGTAGTTACTTGATCTAGGGAGTGTCATCTTAGACATGTTGTAAAACAAAGTTTGGCATTGGACTTGAACTTTTTATCACAAGTTGACTTTTACAGAAGGAGCTAAAGGTGGATTTTTCAATTTCTGCAAGGCTTTGATAACCTAAATTTTGGGCATCTTAAAAACACATTGGGACTAATTTGTACTGAAGTTCTTGAAATTGCCTTGAATCCTACCTCATAGCTTGTCATTGCAATCTATGGATGTATTAATAGCTAAGCGTGCATAATCTTTCCACCATTGTGTGTACGTAACATATATAATGTGAAAGTCAAACCAAGATTCATTTTTAACTGCTTAAGTTTAAAACTGTTAGTTAGAAATATTCAGAATCCTAAAAGTGTTCTGGAAAGGATGCTAGTAAGCCCAGCACATTCAGTGAACAATTGAAAGCTACCACACAGTTGCATTTTCTTCCAAGTCCTGAAGCAAATCATCTGGTGTGCAGGTTTAAAACTTCAAGCTTCTCTTATCTCTTCCCTTTTCCTTTGCCTTACCCTTACTGATTTTTCACTCTTGCTATCGATGATACAATTATAGGAGGAGTATGCTGGCCCTTTTAACATCAGGCAGTCATTGCTTCTGGGATCTTGCAAACATTTCATTAGGATGAAAAGCAGTGGTGTTCTGGGTTCTTGCCCAACCCCTCCCCCAGCATGTGGACTGGTGGTTTGCACATGTGCATACTTAGTCTGTGTGCACATGCTCAGTGTTGGGTGTGGGGTGGCGACGACAACATTGGATGTTTTCAGACAAGACACTACCCATCTACCTCCCACCCACTATACATGCTACAGGGCACCCATAGGGCAACCCTGCAACATTGTATAGTGGATGGGTAATGGGTGGAGAGTGTCTTGTCTGAAAGCGCCCATTGTTACTTGCTCATCCTACTGCACACCCATTCCCCACACCACAGCATGATACTTATATAGTCCCCAAACCATCCAGCGTGTGTGCTCAAGCTTTTCTTGATCCAAAGCACTGGGGAAGTATTTCAAATCTGACCTTCCTCATGCTTAATATTCACTTTTGGTACAGCAGATGGGAAGACCGACATGTTAACTGCTGTGGGCAGGTTGTGTTTGAGGAATGAAAAGAATAATTGAGTTAGTCAGATTAGACGATGAAGCTCTTGGTGACTGCCACTGTTACATTTCCAGGTAGTCAAGCACAGAATCTTATCTGCCTTAAGGATTTTATGCTGATTTTGTAATCTTTTCTATAATTTTCACCATGTGTAGGAAACCATTTTTGAGGCAGGTGGGGCTACATTGACAATTTAAAAAGTGATCCACACCAGGAAAAAGTGGTAGCCTGCATCACCCTAAATTTTCATATTTCGTGCTTGTACTTAATTCCTTAGAGCCCAAGTTACTTGTGTCTGAATAAAAAGCATTATTCAGACCTTGAGTGAGATTTGCAGAGCATGGGTAAGGGGGCTGTGTGGTACTGACTCAAATATATGGGTGTGGTGAAGCTAAAAATGCAATGAAGGCTGAGAGGTTGCTGAAGGGAGGGTCCATATCATGGATCTGGCCTCGGGATCCAGCCCCTAACCTTGAGCACACCCTCATGCCTTCCCCTGAGTATGCAGCTTCAGTAGGTAGGGACTGGATCCATGGACCAGATCTAAGAACTGAAAAGGAGCCAAATGAAAAACTGTGGGCAGGAGGTTCCCCACCCCTATTAAAAACTTGATTGAGGTGTACAAAATTATGAGAGGAACTCAAAACTGTTAAGCTGATTTTTAAAAAATGAATGTTTGTTTAGTCAAATTGTGGAGCCAATTGCATTGTAAGCACAGTGAAATTCTGCAGAGAGTATAACACAAGCTCAGATTGCAGTTTCAGTTCAAGGGAACCTCCTCTCCCCTGTGGCCATGATTTTACAGGCTCCTAATTACCTATGATGTAAGACAGCAGTAGATGATTGGAATTGCTATAAATTCTGACTGCAGGTGTGGAGTTAATAGGTGTATTTCCCTTTAAGGGATCATAAGTCGTATGGATCGCTACAAGTTCTAACAGAGTGAGTCAGACTTGATAAGCTGTTTTAATGCACCTTTTGCCTACATTTTGTAGAGTTGCAATGGTTGTTGGAAGATGTCAGTGACAGTGAGGGATTACTTTCTGAAGTTTTTGCAAATTAACAGTTTTATTTTTAAAAGATGTTTTGTGCAGAATAAAGTCACAGCCACGCAAGTATTTAATTTTCCATTAAATACAAACTTAATAGTTCCAAGTATAGGATGTAAAGTTGCTTAGTTGTTACTGTATATTGCACCAAGGTTGTTTGAGGGTCATTGTACATACACTCTACTTGATCACATTACAGTGAACAGAGGTAAACCAAAGTAACTACTTTTGATTTTAATCAGATTGAAGTAACTACTCTGCTTTGGTAGTATTCAGACAAACAGTATAAACTGAAGTAGTACTGTCAACTTCCCTCCTAGGTGAGATACAATGATCTCTGAACCAACGCCACCTTCACAACCAGTTACTTCAAAACTGAAGGGAAGTGTGTACTTCTCTTCCTACTACCAAATAACATCAGTTTAATACTCTATGTGGAAGTAAGACCTGGTGGCATCAAATTCACTGTTTGCTGGATTGAGGTACTTAAATATCGTGCTTTCTGGCATTAAGCTTTTGGAACTGTCTAGAAGAGCAAGGTAGGTTTAAGGACATTCAATGACATCTGACTTGACTATATACATATACATAAGCTCCCTATATCCAGTCCAGTTCCTTCTATGCCGTGGCGGAGTGATTTTAATAATTACTAGTGTGTTTGTGGTTTGAGAGTATGAATGTAGGGTCTACTAGTCCAAGTAGACATCTTTTCTTTGCTTAGCCACAAGTCACTTCCAAGTCCTCCTTCCCTTCCGCCTCCCTGGAGGAAATCTCCTCCTCCAACTCCTCCACTTGCCCCCTGGACCCCATTCCTTCCTGCCTCTTGACCTTCATTGCCTCCACCGTCACCCCTCCCTGCACATCAATCTATCCCTCTCTGCTGGCTAGGTCCCCTCTGCCTTTAAACACGCCACTGTCTCCCCCATCCTCAAAAAATCCACTCTGGATCCCTCTGAACCCTCTAATTACCATCCTGTCTCGCTCCTCCCTTTTGCTTCCAAGCTCCTTGAACGGGTTGTCTACTCCCGTTACCTAAACCTCCTTGCTGCCAACTACTCCCTTGACCCACTCCAATCAGTCTTCCGCCCCCTTCACTCCACTGAAACCGCTATTTCTAAGATTACCAACGATCTTCTTGTGGCTAAATCCAACCACCTTTACTCTATTCTGGTCCTCGATCTCTCTGCTGCCTTTGACACTGTTGACCACTTGCTCCTGCTTGAATCGCTTCACTTCCTTGGATTCCGGGACTGAGTCCTTGACTGGTTCTCCTCCTACCTTTCTGACCGCTCCTTCAATGTATCTCTTCCTAACTCCTCCCCCTCCTCCTCCCTACCCCTCTCGGTTGGGCTTCTCCAAGGCTCCGTCCTTGGCCTGCTCCTCTTCTCTATCTACACCCAATGTCTAGGCAAACTCATTGCCTCCCATGGCTTCCAATACCACCTATATGCTGACGACACTCAACTCTATCTCTCCACTCCTTCCCTCAAGCTCGTCTCACAAACTCTCTGATATCTCCGCCTAGATTTCTTAACGCCAACTCAAACTGAACATGGCGAAAACTGAACTCCTGATCTTCCCTCCCAGTCCTTCCTCTCCCTCTTCCCTGTCAATTACCATTGCCGGGGTCTCCATCCTCCCTGTCCCCCAAGCTCGCAGCTTGGGCTTCATCTTTAACTCGCACCTTACCTTCAAACCCTACATTGACTCCGTTGCCAAATCCTGCTGCTTCTCCCTCCACAATATAGACAGAAAAGGGTGGATCTTGGCAGTCTCCTCTGCCCAAACTCTCATCCACGCCCTAGTCATCTCACGCCTCTACTATTGTAACCTCCTCCTCGCTGGCCTTCCCGGCTCTCACCTTTCTTCCCTTATCTCTGTTCAAAACTCTGCTGCCAGGATCATCCACCTAGCCCGTCGTTTTGACCATGTGCAGCCTCTCCTCTCCTCTCTCCACTGGCTCCTTCCTGAGCGTATTCTGCACAAGCTCCTCATCTTCACCTACAAAGCCCTTCACAACCCTGCTCCCCCCTACCTCTCTGCCCTGATCTCCCTCCGAACCCCTGCTCGAGCACTCCACTCCTCCTCCTGCCCCTCCCCCAGCCACCTTCGTTCCTTCTCCCTTGCTGCCCCGCACGCCTGGAACTCCCTCCCTGCCTTCGTCTGTCTTGCCCCCACCCTCCACACCTTCAAGTCCTTCCTCAAAACCCACCTCTTCCGCTCTGCCCTTCCGACCTCCTGCTAAGCACCTGTTATCTGCAAACTCCCAGTTTACTGTAACCAAGCCAAGCACATGTACCTGAGTTCTCGCATCCTTATGAATGTCGCATCCCTTGTCTCTCCCTCTGTTTTCCCCTTCCCTGTATCCCCTCCCCCTGTCTTTAGATTGTAAGCTCTCCAGCAGGGACCATCTTTGTAAGCACCAGGTACATCGCTGGTGCTATATAAATGCTTATAATAATAATAATGGCTCAGCCTCGTGTCTTTAAGAGGTGTTGCATCTTCTGTAATCATCCTGGTCTTGAACTGCAAGCTAAATGGCTCTTCTGTTGGTGCTTTTCTACAAGGCGTTTCACTGAAGGTCATTTACCTAGCAGATTCAAAAGGAGATATAACTAAGGAACTAACCTGATTCCTGATCACAGAAGCTATGCTTCCTGAAACTGGGGCCTCGGTGTCATCTCAAATAGCATTGGGGCGTATGACCCAGCCGGCATATGGACAGATAATGCTTAGAAGCTCTGTTGCTGCAGTCATCTCCATAGGGAGTGTGACTTTCCAGGCTCTCTCGCTCTGTCCCGGCACAAGTCGGAGCATTCTGTGCTGGTACCAATGCCATTGAAAGTGAAACTACATCCTGTAATTAGATCTCAAGCCTTGGCATTGCCAGCAGTCGGCAATGGCAGCAGTCTTGTTGGTACCACTGCCTCTGCTGGCCACAGAGAAAAAGTAAGTATCTAGAATTAGCAGAAGTCTTGCATTTTAAGAAGCACTTGTCTATTTCATCCCAGTTTCCTGGAGGTAATAAGTTTCTACACAGACTTTATTTCCCTAGAGAGATCTCCTGTTCAGCCTATGATGCATTAGTGTGTTATCCTGGATCAGTTCATGTCCTTGCTGCTAGAGAGAGAATTTATTTTTATTTTGTTGGTCCCAGCCTTCTTTCCAGTGATTAGCTAATGAAGGGAATACTGCCCTACTAATTGGAATACCTACAAACCCACCCACCCCCTCCATTGGGGGTACAGAGGGAATCTGCTTTGGAGTCATTGGTTCTGTATGAGATGCCACCAGCTTTTCTCCTCCATATCCTGAAAGAACCTAATCAAGGGTCCAGTGCAACCTTTGCTGTGGCCTACATATAAAAACCTTTAGCATTGCCTCCCAACAGGAACATTTGGCATCAAATGTGCTTCTGTTCCCATACTCTGCTTCATGCCCATAATTGCCACCAACTACATCTTGAGCACCAGCTGCTGAGTGGCAAGCAGCTTCCTGCACCTCTTCGTTGACACAGACATCTTGAGAGTTGCTGCGGGCTCATGAATTTACCCTCCATGCTGAAGCTGCACAGGACTAGGACACATTTGTAGCTCCATAATTGATCCAGTGAATGTCTTTGACTCTTATTGTTTCCACTCTGTCATTATGCATGACCTTGCAATAAGTTGGCCATAGAAACTTTGTCAGTTATGGTTAACGGTATTTTTTCCAGATAAGGCCATTGGGATCCCTCCATTCTCACTTCATATTGAGAATAGCAGTTTCAGGTTCTTCTGACCTGGATGGCCCACACTTGTTATAGGCATATTGAGGCAGAAGCCTTCAGGGCAATAATTGGAAATCTGGCACATTCAGACACAGAAAAAAGCTTTCCTGCCCATAATAAAAGGCACTTCTCGTACCAAGAACACTTGGTTTAGTTGTGTATCTTCTCTAGTGGTGGCTATTTATAGATATCCAGTCTCTGACGTGGACAACCAATTGTCTAATAAATCACCCTTAATACTCCAGTGTCCTTGGCAGCAGAAAAATCAAGAAGTTCCAAGTATCCATCTGTCCCGTTAGATAAAATGGGATTCTGCTGAAATGGCATTGGTCAGCCGTGCTTATCCAGCTGCTTGGGTGTTTCTATCAAACAGTGATGGGCTGCTATAGTCCTACTGGGAAAGTCCATGGGCAACATACTTGCGTGTTTTCTTTAGGAACTAAACATCAAGCACTCGGTGTGTGGTCTGAAATAGGAGGTAGGTGGGGAAGAGTAAAGTATCTTCAAGCTTCCTATGACGTTTCTGGTACCCTGCCCTGGCTATGGTGACAGACATGTGCCTATGGCAAAATGCAGATGTACAGAGCCATAATCTTCTTAATTACAGGAACAAGAACAGCCTTACCACAGGGCAACCACCCTCTGTCCCGCTCTTTCCAGGGGCTCTCCAGTTACCCCTACTTTCACCAGGGCAGAGTGTGGGGGCCCCTCTTCCTCCCAGCAGGGCCTTGAACATGACCGCCTTTATAGTAATGCGGAAGGTGCCAGCAGGGGCCTCACATGTTACCTTCCACCTAGGCCCTGCAAATTCTAAGGCCAGCTGTAAGAAGAAAGCAGATTCTAAGAAGAATCTGCTCTTTATCAGTTTGATGTTGATCAGTCGGCAGATAAGATACTCAAGAGTCTTGAGACTGAGAGGAACAACCAATGTGGGTCTTGTGCCGAGTGCAAACTCTTCATCTCCCTTCATAAAGAAATAAGCTTATCAAGGATGCCAACAGCTGTGGTATGAAAGGCCATCATAACACAGACCACAGCATGAACAGAGGCCATGTTCAATTTAGAACCTAAGTAGTGCCATACTGAGTCTGATCAATGGTCCATCAAGCCCAGCATCCTGTCTGTCACGGGGTAGGGGTCCACTACCCCACGTTTCTGTGTTAGGTGACTCAATTTCCCTCATTTGCAACCCGTCTGAATCAGTTCTCTCTCCAGCTGATTCAGTCCTGCAAAGGGGCAACACTTTTGTCACCCAAGTTCCAGAGGTTTCCCGTTCTCAGACTTTTTCTTTCTGGGTTCGCAAGTGCTTGAGGGCACAAGATACTCAGACTATGTTCTCCAATGTGAGACAACACAAAGCACTTCTTAGTAAAGAAGAAAGTTTATTGATTATATAAACAAAGATAGTTTGAACGCAGAGTGGCAAATAAAACAAAGGTAAATAGCGCAATCCTAGTCTGTACTGAGTAAGTCCCTACTTAAGATCTTACCCAACAAAAAGTCCATGAACTTGAGTCCATTTCTCAGGCAGATATAGTAAGGCTGGGCTTTTTGTCCTTAAGCTGGTTAGCTAGCAAAGTCTCTTCTCCCAACTGAGCTCAAGGGAAAAAGATCTCCTCCCCTTAAATCTCTATCCAGGTTTCTTTGTTTGACTTTCCCTCTTGGAGGACTCTGTGCTTCTAGTCACGTATGCAGGAAGAGATCCATTTGCAACTGAATGATTTCCGTCCGGTTTCTGCAAAGGTGGTGTTAGACTTTTCTGAATACACATTCGGCATGGCTTTGTGTGTCTCCATTGCATGAAGTGAGTTTCCAGTTCTCAGCTTTTACATTACATACATGTTTAACCTTTTACATATTTGTTAGACCTGTAGTTCAGTACCACCTCGTGACACTGTCCTCCAACAGTGACCAATCTCGATCGCATGGGAGAAGAACCAACAGTCACAATGGGCAATCCATTCCCCGTTGTTCACTTCCAGCTCCCGACAGTAAGAAGTTAATCTCATAAGCTACTTGGTTAATAGCCATTAATGGACCTACTCTCCGAGAACTTATCAAGTCCTTTTTTTAAACCCAACTATACTACTGGCCTTGATAATGTTCTCTGGCAACAAATTCCATAAGTTAATTATGCGTTGAGTGAAAAAGTACTTCCTTTTATTTCTTTTAAATCTGCCGGCAGCTAGTTTCATGGAGTGTCCCCTAGTTCTNATGGGGAGGCATCATAGGTGGTAACAGTCCAAGCAGCAGAGGAAAACCAGGCTTGAGGGTGTCACGGGAGCGAGTGCACGATGGCCGGCGGTGACGGCAACGATGGTCAGAGACAGCTGTGTGGTGTGGGCGTTGTCAGGGCGTGGCTCCTCACTGTCCTCGCATCAGCCACACAACAGCCAGCACCCTTTTGTCATCGCCGCCCAAGGGCTGCCGCCTGCAGGGGCGGCTGGAAGCTTTGTCTGTCCATCCGAGGGGGTGGGGCTCTCCTCACCTGTGGGGATTGGAGCAGGAGGTCAGCTGCTGCTGTGGGGGGCAGGACTCCCAGCCAGGGCTCTGGGCACAAGGGCGGGCGGGCAGAACTCTGCTTCTTTTTGCCCTGGCACATTGGCCTTTGTAACTTTGGGGAAACGTTTTATTTTTGAGGATTTAGCTTATGTTTTGGCTGCTCCCCTTTAGGATGCCAGTTCTTGTTTTCCCTTCACTTCTCCTCTGCCCTGAGAGCAGGCTCTGTGCACTTCTTTTGCATGGCTCGCAAGCTCATTTTCCTCACAAAATTCCCAAATTCTGAAGGGGTGAAAAACCTGTGCTGGTTCTAAAAAAATGCGGGAACACCAGAGTCCTCTTCAGGGTTGAAGCAAATGGGCCGGGCCTCCCTCTCTCTCTGCAAAGTCAATCAATACCCCTCACGCCTCTCTTCAATCCCTTCTAGGTCACCGCTTGTCTGTTTGGAAACAACCACAGCTATAATGTTGGGGGTGGGGTGGGGCGGGTTGTATGTGGAGTATAGATTTTTACAAATCAAACTGGTGGCAGTTTTCGAAGGGATGTAAAGGGTGCCTGAGAAACTTGTGGGAGACAGGTTCCTCCCTTAGGAAGGTGGTTGTGTCTGTGCCCACAAATATGCATCTTACCTAGAAAGTGGTTTCAAACTCTTGTATTTTTGTGGAGGGCTCAGGAACCAGTGAGCAAAATGCCAGGGAAGTGTTTGTTCCACAGAATCTGTTCCTCTGCTTCTAGTGTGTACTCCTCCACCATAGGATGTTGTCAGGGAATGCAGGGAGGAACATGCAGATGCTACTTTTGTGCCAAATTAGCAGTAATGAAAATGGCGGAAAGTAACTGCGGCAATGTCAGAAAGCTGCAAACAAAAGTAAGAACATAGGTAGTGCCATACTGAATCAAACCAATGGTCCATCAAGCCCAGCATCCTGTCCTCCAACAGTGGCCAATCTCAACTGCATGGGAGAAGAACCAACAGTCACAATGGGCAATCCATTCCCCATTGTTCACTCCCAGCTCCCAACAGTAAAAGGTTCATACCGTAAGCTACTTGGTTAATAGCCATTATGGACCTACTCTCCAATAACGTATCCAGTCCTTTTTTAAACCCAGCTATACTATTGGCCTTGACAACGTCCTATGGTAACAAATTCCATAAGTTAATTATGCGTTGAGTGAAAAAGTACTTCCTTTTATTTCTTTTAAATCTGCCGGCAGCTAGTTTCATGGAGTGTCCCCTAGTTCTAGTACTATTTGAGAGGGTAAATAGGGAAAGGTTATCTACTCGTTCCACATCACTCAGGATTTTATAAACCTCTATCATGTCCCCTCAGTCTTCTCTTCTCTAAGCTGAAGAGACCCAGTTTATCAAGCCTCTTTGTATGGAAGCTGTTCCATACCTTTTATCATTTTTGATGCCCGTCTCTGTACCTTTTCTAGTTCAGCTAAGTCTTTTTTGAGATGGGGAGACCAGAACTGCACGCAACATTCCAGGTGCGGTCGCAGGGGACGGTATAAATCTTTTAAATAAAAATAAATAAATTTGCAAATTTGATCACCTCACTCAATGCCCTTTTCCAGATCTTTAATTAATACATTAAAAAGCAATGGCATGGGAAATGACACAAGTGGCATCCCTAGACAGGCTTCTCCTCGCTGTATTTCTTCAAGCTTAAAGCAGTCCTATTTTGTGTCACAGCTAACAGCAGTACTGACTTTTCATTCTTCAGTTACTCCCCCATCTTTGTCTCCCTCCCTTCAGCCCTGCCTTTCCATTACTCAGCACATGGGCTGACATTATTAGGGGTTCTTGCTTTTTGGATACCTTCCATTTGGGTTACTTGAGCAAGTCTAACCATCATCATTTCCTTCCACCTGCTCTTCTAAGGGCCCTTCTCATAGGAATAGTGCCTTGGAAGAAGCAGACACACTCCTTAGCAAACGATCAGTAAGTAAGGTTCTTTGCAACAGGGATGGGCATTTTTAAGGTAATGGAGGGCTACAAAGTCGACTTGAAACGTCTGCCAAACTATCCCTTGAATCTTGCTCTTCAATTTACTCTTGCCTCCCTCACCCTTCTTTTTGGTCCTGGCTCTACTCTGCTCCATGGCAGAGTGTCATGTGATTGGAGCAAATAAAATTATCTGATGGGATGGATGTGGCCCCATGGCAGCCATTTCCCCATCCATACAACTATAGGGTCCCTCGGATCAGGTCCTTCTTGATTCCTGCTCCAAAGAATGAATGATTTTAAAGGGTGGTTTGTCCTGCAAATAGTAATGGCCACATGCATCATTATTTGACTTAAATGAGCCTCAGATGCAAATATTTGTACCAGTAAGTGGAATATTGCAGCATTAAGGCATGGAATATTAACTTAATAACTGGATGGTGTGGGAATTATTGGCAAGGTGAACATATTCCTAGATATAAGTTTAAGGAATTATTGAAAGCAGAAGTGACAAAGTATTTGACAGACAAGAGGTAGTCTGTACATATGAATAACCCTCTAGACAGTCAAGAGTGACACGGATATTTCATATTGTAGGGACAGGAAGCAGAGAGGTGGGTGGGGTAAACATTGAAGAAAGGGTGCAGTCACACGAGACAGTCTGGGGAGGCTATCCCTCTTTGGGTAGCCTTAACCCTTCCTGGGTAAGTGAACCACATGATGCAGTGGCTTGTATGCCCAGGGCCCACCACATGGTCTCTCCTGTCCTCAGGTGGGGCGAGCACCTGGGTACTCCACGACACATCCTTTGAAAAATTCTGAGGACGCTTCACGGAGCAACCTTACCCCAAGGGGGGATAATGCTGTCCAGGGCGGAGCAACTCATTTGACCCCTGTCATTGCCCCACCATGTGTGGTGCAACGCTGCAATGGGTGCTAGTGCCTGTTGCATGCAGCCACATCACAGCAGGTGGGGGGAGCTCTCAGTCCAACCAGCAGAGGGAGGTGGGGCAGGGGCGGGCGCCTGCTCGTGTAGGTGTCCTCTTGGCCTACCTGAGGCACAGCAGTGACTGAAGAGCCAGCATGCCCAGCTCCCCGCTTGTGCCCCTACAGTGCGACAGCAGCAATTGCCCACCACAGGGCCATACGGGGTTCAGGCCCCTGCAGCTCATGTCACTGCACCCAGTGTCTTTAATATGAAGTTATTTAGAACTTTTAGTTTACTTAATACCTTGATAGAATTGTTACTCTGTGGAATAATCAACCATTGTGATTTGAATAACTTATTTTTTACATTTTTTCTGTTTTTATAAGGAGACACAAAATATTGTTAGGGATTAAAAATGTAACTATTCGAGATGACCGATTTAGTTTAACGTTCTCTGGAGGCTGAAAAGTAGGGAAACCTGAGATTGAGTTACAGTGCTGTGACAACATATGCTGCAACAATAAAGCACATGGGACTTGGTGTGCACTGATTTTTGTGTACATAACAAAAATACTATGGCTCTTTGCATACTATTTGCATAGTATAAATTGACTTATTTATGGAAGTATAGGTGTGTAAATTGACAAACACTTGGGCAGCGGTTAGTATATGATATTCAGGAGTACGTGTGTTGTTCAGATGTAAGACAGCTTATTTATCTTTGGCTAAACAAAGAGTCATAAAAGCAGTAGGGTTAATACTTTGAGTCCAGAGAGACTTTCCATGCAGTGGCGGTTACAGAAACTTAACTCTTGCCTGTTTTATGTGATCGAATGGCAATAGACTTGCAACAGCTATATAGTGTTCCGCACATGCATCGGAGATACAAAAATGTGTACATTCTTTAATGTGATAGGCGCCAGTCTTTGTTGAGTTCAGTGTGATAACCAGAACCATGTTTTATGTCTGAGTCCTGTAATCAACCTTCGCTCCACCCCTGCTGATTGAGAGTCTTTGTCCATATTGGTGTCCTGAATTAGCAAAGAAACTGGTGCCATCTCCCCCAGAAGGTTTGGAGTTGACAGACCCACCGTATGTCATATGGAGAAGAAACACCTCAAAAAGTATAGCTACTATATAGTTCACATACTAGGTGTCCTGTTCTCCAACTTATAGCGCGCACACACATACAAACAGTAAATGTTCCTGAGTGATTGACAATCAGTTTCTTCAGACAAGGCCAAGCATGCATTACTCAATCAGCAATGTATGTGCCAAGCACTTAAAAGAGAGCTGCTTATTTTGTGCTTATTTTCAGAAACATTTGAATAACCTTAACAGCTGAAAATCCTCCCCATCTCACCTCTTTTATACCTTTCAGATGAATGGATTAATTCACCTGTGAGCCTAATTCAAGCATGAAATGTTTCAGGCACAAAGGTAAAATATTAAAGAGGTTATGAGCAACAGCAAAACAAGGAATCAAAACTGAAGTACGTCTTGGGGGAGGGGTCTCTTGTAGTTGAATCCCAAGGTAATGTGTTCTTTTCCCCCCAAACAAGGCGTACCTATCTGCATCTACAGTTGTCTTGAAATTAGTTAGCATTACATATACAGTGTAGTACAAGAAAATATCCAGTCAGTTTAAGACTTAGTGTAGCTGATAATGGAAAAAAACAGATCAGTATTCTATTCTGTCTAGTTCAGAGCCTATTGGGTACACTCTATAAACCATCCGTGCTAAAAGTTTGGGGGAAATTATTTGACAATCCATTCTGAAGCTCAGATTTAAGACTCATTTTCAAAATCCTCTCCGGTGGGGAGGAAGCCAACATACAGCACAGATGATACTGTCTTCGGGATATGTGAAAAGGGATACAGTGGCGATATCACAGGGCTGCTCTGTACACGTTTGCTTGTTGCACAAATCCTCTTTCTAGTGCACATACTCGTGTAGTTAGCCAGCATGGGCTATACTCTGGTTACTCTACTGTAGGATGGTTGTTTGAACGAGTTTGCAGTCAATTCGGATTGAGCTGGATTAATTCTGAAGGCATGAGGAGCCCTGTGGCAGCCCCTCTTAATTAAGGAAGCTTGAGCATTTATTCCAGTGAGGCCAATGGGAGTGTGATTATTCAGGCCACATGAAAGGATATTTGGGTAGAAAATGCTTTAAGGTCATGAGTCAACTGGCAGCCAGTGTTCTCAGTATGCAACTCCAGTGAGTAAGTGAACCACCACATTCTGCAACTGCCTGAGTTTCTAGATTCTCAATGTGCTGAATTTATTGAATTAATCTGTTCTTTATATGATGAAAGCATGGGTATAACTAGAAAGTCAGTATCAGATTAAAAAGCTTCACCCCTTTTGCCAGGTGAAATAAGTCAAATGCTTTTGTAACCCTAAAACACAAATAATTCACCCTTGGTGGATGTAGAATTTTTATATATTAGGCAAGAACACAACTCTAGTGTTCTCTTCACTAATCTTAAATTTCTCAGTGTAGCAGAGTGTGATGTTAGTGATAAATACATCCTATCCAGCTGTTACTTTATATATCTTGTATTCCACTGTGTTCATGTTTCTTTCTACCGCTATAGTACTGATTTTTGAGACCTATAGATCCAAGCTGTTCTCAGGAGGGGCGGGGTAAAAATTCAGTAAATAAATAAACAAAATTCCATTTCTTTATTTTGAAATAGAAATTGAATGATGGAACCTATAGAAAACTTCACTTAGCTACCATTTGTGGCTTAGTAGAGATGCCAGTGTTGAATCAAGTCTTTTGTGGGCAAGTGCCATGGCCTGCAGAATTGAGCTCAACACCTGCCACAATTATTAAAGTAACTGAGTCACATGATGGTTTTAAGTAGAAAATTAATCTTCTCTTGACCTGTTCTACTGTTCTGTTTTCAGAGTGAACTGGAGTGTCCAGTCTGAGAGTGAAAAATCCTGACCCTCTCCTATTTTAGCAGAGGGCTTTCTTTGCTGAACAAGCATGAAGTGATTTGGGGGGGTGGGAGGCGGGTTGTTGGTTTTTTTTTAAAAAAGAGGAGACTGCTCAACATTAATTTTCTCTCAGTTGCCCATCTTTCATTGGTTCTCATGTCTCATAGGTACAGGATTATCAGTTGACCCGGGGAAGGAAATAACTGATGCTGACTCCTGTAAACTTGCTTATAAATTCATGAAAGTTTTAATGCAAAACAAAGAGAGACCTTTGATAAACGTTGGGGGTGGACTGAAATAAGCATGGCTTGTTGGCATCCCTTCAGTGATGGTGGTGTGTAGACGCTGACCTTTTTGCAGAGTTGCAACCTTCATAAGGCTGGTGCAGATGCTTCATGTCCCAGGTGGTAGCTATTTTTCAGAGCCCTTTAAGTTTCTGCTGTATTTGCTGCTGCTGGACTAGTTCCCACTATTTAATTCCCAAGAACAAAGAAGTGGAGGTGATGGAGACGACTAAGAACTTGAAGAGGAAAATGGATTGGGAACAAAATAAATTATATGTAAATCATGCATAGAGACATAACACGGAGCTAAGGTGGCTACCCCTTGAGCCATACAACAAGAAGAATAGAATTCGAGTAAAGGCTTCCTCAGTCACTGCAAGAATTCTAGCCAGTTTCTTACTGTATATACTCTGTAACAACTCCGCATGCCTGTCCATTACCACATAACTTGGGAAACCTTTAACTACAGCCACAGAATCTTAATTCTACTGATTAAAGGGTGTCTACTTCATGTATGCTAGAAAGAGATGGCAGGCTGAGGAAAAGGATATAGTGTTCAAGCAGAGTAAAGAGTACAATTTGCTGATTCATGCTGCTTTCACAACTTTGTTTGGGAGTTTTAAATGCTTTTGGATGAGATGGGGATTTTTTTGTAGAGGAGTGGATTTGGTAACTGTAAATCTGAAATGGCTGGGATTCTGCGGGAGGAAAGAAAGGGCCCAGATTTATAGAGGGAACCAAATAATCTGATAGAAATGAAAATTGTCAAGAAGCAAGTTTATTGCTAGTACTTTAAAAATTAGTCTTGTGAGAAATGTACAGATTTAACTTCAATTTGCATTACAGTATAAGCAATAAGAATTACCTCATACTTGATTTGATGTAGGATTACTGTTGGCATTATGTTGGCAACTTTAGACTGTAGTTTTGCTAATGACTTTTTAAAAGTAGTCCTTTGTAGAAATTCTAATTGATACAATGATGGCAGCTGGTAGCTTGTGGCTAATACTATTCTGAACACTTGCAAAACATAATTTAAGAGCATTCCTTATCTGGCTTAGAGAGGACAACTTGGGTTCATATTAGAGTTGAATTAATTTGCTTTCTACATATCAATCAGTCAATCAATTAAACTTGATTGACGTAACCAAAGTCATAGTCATTCACAAACATAACACACAGACGACCCACAAGGGTCACATACTATAATCCAACAATAATACATATGTATAAATAACACAAATATAAATGTCATCTAAAACAACTTAAACCCCAGAAACAGCTTCCTCCTAGCAAACGCTTGGGATAAGAAAGAAAAACTTGGCTAGTAATCTCATCCCCCCCCCCAAACGCCTGTAATTGCCTATTTAGCCCATCTCTGGTTTGCAAGAGCAGTACAAGATCATCCGCAAAAAGGAGGCTACCTATGTGGCGAGAGGCCAGTCTACGTATTTATTTTATTTATTACATTTTTACCCCACCTGTCTCAAGGACTCAGGGCAGCTTACAACAGAAGAAATATATAATCAAATACATTTTAAAATCCCTTAAAACCCACATCATCCCACCCACCTACCCTTTATCCTCCACCTGCCACCCACATCCTCCACCTGCCATCCTCCTCCCCAAACCCCCCTACCCAACCCTATTCCTGCTTGCCAAACACCTGGACAAATGAAAAGGTCTTGCATTTCCTCTGGAAGACAAAATGGCCTCTGGCTTAGGCAGATCTCCAAGGGGAGGGAGCTCCAAAATTGTGGAGCAGCAACTGAGGGGAAAAAACCTTGTGTGCCCTCATTATAGTAATTTCATGGGCAGTTGGCACTTGCAATAGGTTGCTACCGGCCAACCTCTGAGGTCACAACAGTACATAGGGGAAGAGGCTGTCTTTCAGATACCGGGGCCAAACCGTTTAGGGCTTTATAGGTTAAAACCAGCACCTTGAATTATGCCTGGAAGACTATTGGCAGCCAGCGCAGACTATCGAGCACCGGTGTAATGTGCTCCCAGCTACCCATCCCTGACAGAAGGTAGGCTGCTGTGTTCTTCACCAGCTGCAGCTTCCTAACAGTCTTCAAGGACAGCCCCCACATAGAGCGCATTGCAGTAGTCTAGCCTCAAGGTTACAAAGGAATGGATGATGGTGGCCAGATCCAAATCTGATTGAAAAGGCCGCAGTCTTCTCACCAGATGAAGTTGGAAAAAACACTCCTGGCTACAGCCGCAGTCTGACAATCCAGGCGCAGCAGTGGATCCAAGAGCACCCCAAGGCTATGAACCTGAGTGACCAAAGGAGGCCGAACCCCATCAATGACAGCCTTTCCCACCTCCCCCAGGTCATAAGATCAGCCAACCATAATCACCTCATCTTGTCTGGATTCGGCTTCAATCAGCTCACCCACATTCAGTCCCCAGTGGTAGCCAGGCACTGGGTAAGCAACAAGACTGCAGAGAGAGAGAGCTGGGTGTCGTCCACATATTGATGGCACCTCACTCCAAATCTCTGAACTATCTTGCCCAAGGGCCTCGGATACACATTGAACAGGAGTGGAGAAAAGATGGAACCCTACAGGACCTCCCAAGGGGACGACGAGCCACCCCCCATCATCACCCTCTGGGTACTCTTAGCGAGAAATGAGAGGAACCACACGAGCAGTCCCAAGCACCCCAGCCAGGTCCCACAGCTGTCTCAACACTTATCTGTGGAATCCAGATTTATGCTTAAGCCTGCTGCTCTCAACTATGTGAAATCTTAATATTTACTAATGCCTGAAATATTAGCCAATCATCCTATACACAGGAGTGTAGAAATGTCTTAATGCTTTCCTTAACATTGATTAATGGAAGAAACCTATGTGGTAGGTTGACTTGTATAGTATTCTATAGGCTTTGTGTAACAAGTAGAATTGGATTTTGATGCAAAATCAATTGCTAGGAAAAAATAGGTATCCGTAGCAAGCACATAATGTCTTTCATGGTTGTCTCCTGAAGTATAGCTAGAACGAATGGTCATAGAACTTGAGTAATTCTTCATTTTCCTATTTGAAACTGTTCTTACTTGATTACCAAGAGCTGGTTTGTCTTTTGTGATTACATACATGAACCCTATCAGCAACTGATGCTAATATTTTGCTCTAGGCACCTACCTTTTTATCCTTGTCCATATTTTATTGTGGCTTGTTCCTCTGTTAACTTATCAGTCATAGATGATTCATGGCTTTAGATCAGGGTTAGTGGGCTATTTTGTACATCCCAGATTTCTTGATGTCCTTTAATATTCTTATTGCTTTTGTGGCTGCTGGTACCCACGTGAGATGCTCTTCTGCAGTCCAGGATGGCGAACAAGCATCATCTCATTAAGGAAATTTGAGGTGTGGCTTTAAAAGCTTACCTGGTACCTTAGCTTTAAAGTTGTTTCCTCATTCCCCCTGCAGTCTCAGGCCCTGTTTAAATGTTACATCGGTAGCGGAAATAGTCATGAGTATTGTAGAATATCTCTGCATTCATTCATTTAGTGAATAGTAAGGTTTGTGGCAATTGTACGGGTGTGCAGAAATTTTGTTTGTTTACAAAAACGCCTTTGTTTTCAGGGGGGTTTGTAAACATGTTCGTTTGGGTGGGTTTTTTTTTTGTTAAAATATTTTTAAAATTAAAAATCACTGTGCATGCGCAAATGACCATTGGATCCTTCTGTGTATGCACGCTTCTTTTCCAAAATGGAGGTGATGCTGCCACTGTCATTTTGGAAAGGGGCTTGCATGTGGTCTGTGCATGCACAAAATGGCTACTCTTAATATTCACCCTTAACTCTTAAGAATGAGATTTAGATGAAGTTTAATGACTCAACTATGTGTTTCCTTTTTATGGTAATGCTGGTGGGGTGTGTAGAATAGCAATCTGTGGCAGTTCTTGGTTTTTAAATGTATTCATTTTAGGTATGAACGTAGCTTGGTATCTTAGGTATGAGTGTAAATTTCATGGCTACTAAATTTAATTTTTTTGCGTATTTTAATCTCTAATTTTGTTTTGGGATACATTAAACAGTTCATTTAATCTTTGTGTTTACTGCTTTCATTCTTGGTATGGAAAGCAGCTATTATGTGTTGCTGTCCTTGTCCAATCATAAAAGCATGTAGGAAAATCTAGTTGAGATTGAAATTATTGAAATTGCTGAACTGTTGTGTACAATCGACAAAAAAGTCTTTGAAGTTTTTGAACTTGCTGTTTATGAAAGACAGGATTTTGAGATTATATAAATGCCTAGGTCTTCTAAAAGTATTTGTATTCAAAGTCCTCCATCCATTTATGTGGATGCTTGATGTATCTGTATGTTTTTGGCTTCCTGTAGTCTTAGCAACACACAGAAATGGTAACTGCAGTGCCTGGTTTGAAGGGAAGAAAAAGGAATGTTTAATTTTTACATGAGTAGTGCTACAGCTAGCTTTTTCTTTGAGCTCAAACCGCTCGCTTCTGAGTGTAATTAGGAACACATTGATTCCTATCGCAGCTGCCAGCCACTCAGTATTGCCTTTTTCTGCTTGTGACCCCCATAGTCCTGATGACCTTTCCTGGGGTTAGTCGTGGGCCCTTTTCATTGTGATGAGCTAGAAGTGGCTCATGTGGAGTTGATTATTTCCTTGCTTGTCTGGTCTTTTTGGTGCCATAACTTCAGGTCACTTCCATTTCTTCCTCTGCATTTGGCTGACCACAGTGAAAGGAAATGCTTTTGCTGGCGACAGGATCAGTTTGTATGCTTGGCTGGCTTGATTGAGACCCCGAAGGAGGTGGGGGAAGGGTAACAAACACTTATAGGTGCTATGTTTCCTTTTTTAAAGGTGACTGGTCATTAAGTATTTGTTTAAAATCTGCTTAAATAAATTTACACTTCCTTTTTAAAACAATATCAGAGACTTGTCAGCACTAAACATATCCTCTTCTAATGCACAGCAGTGTTGCTTTTACGAAGTATGCACACCAGAGAGAGTGTGGATGCAGTGTTGATCCCAAGTGACAGAGCTGGAGACAAAGTAGTTCAAATAATATATTTTACTGAACCAACTATTGTTGGTGGAAATGTGCAAGCTTTTGGACCTCACAAGGTCCTTCCTCAGGCAAGTAGGAGTCAGAGAAACATGCACGCTAGGAGTTACATGGTGTGAAAAAATGTGTTATCAATTGCACATGACTGCTTTTTAAGGGATTTTGCTATTACCTCTAGGATTATTCTTGGTTCTTTTGCTTAGTAGTTAGATGGTACATCAGTTGGTACTGGGCTTTACTGTTACTGTTAAAAGGAAAGCCTAGTGAAGTATACATGTCAGCTGTTACACTCATTTTGCTAGACCCCAGGAATACAGCATGAAGATAGTGATCAAAGACTTTCATGATCACCAAGGAGTCAACAGTTCAAGGAATGTCTGATTTGCTTTCTTTGAGTACTGTAGGCTCCAGAACCTTTTAAAAGGTGTCTTGGTGTGAAATTTATTATTTTAATTTAGCTTGACATCACTAAAGCCATAGGGTGGTAGGTGATCATTCAAGGAATTTTATTTGTATTAATGCTTTTATTAGACATTTCAGTAGAAACTAACTCTTGCACCTGTCTGCAATTATTGCATTGTCATTTAAAAACAACACCCATTGACCTGCTTTCTGATGTCAGATGGTATAAAACTTTTGAGAGCCCATTTGAACTAGCAGGGATTACACTTCCTGTAAATTGTTAGACTAAGATCTAAAAATCCTTAGAAATGCAAAGCTGTTAACTCGCACCGAAAATGTGGTTTCTGCTAGAGCCCTGCTGTGCTGAAAATTTCCACTCAAACCTGGATGCATTAAGCCTGATGCAGGAGGGTCAGGGCCCAATATGTCTCTGGGTAATGTCACGGTGAAAAGTGGTGGAATGCTTTAGCCCCTCCCCTTTACCAAAGTAGCCCTATCCCCATGAAACTCTGATGTCGTTCTGCTCTCTAGTGGTTGAGGCTGTGTGGAAAAGGGGGTGGGGCTAAGACAGTCCCTGTCCTTTTCCAACATGGCACTGCCCCCATGTAGCCATTTGACGACAAGGTGATCCGGAGGTTGGGGAAAAGTCAGGTTCTTCCCTGAAAGGAAGCCTGATCTGGCCCAAACCCAAGGGGCTTGGGCAGAGTGTGTGTCTAACCCGAGTCTGATGGGACCAGTCGATCCCCTTGGGCTCAAGTTGGTGTGAACAGCTCTAGTCTCGGCTGCCATTTTCTTCGTTTTAATCTTTTATTTAGTACAACTGAGTAGTGTCTCAAAGTAAAATGTTCCTCCTTTGGGACTCATTTAACCCAGCACCTTCCCTAAAAAAAAATGCTTTATCTTATCCATTTTAGAAAAATAAAGTAACCAGAGGAAATAGCTTTTTAGCACTCCAAAGAGGAGGTGGAACTAATGAATTTTGGACAAGAGAACAGAATTTTATTCATGATGAACATTCCATTCTCTTTGGACTCACAGGACAGGAACTCAGGACTCCAGGGACAATCTCCGCCAGCACCAGTAGGAGGCAGAACTCTGAACAAGACATGTGCAGAAAGCGTCCATCCCTCCCATTTGCCAGTTGGATTTCTACCTCCCTATTCCTATGAGGTAGAATTGGTGTGCTCTGCACACAGCAAGATTCCGCTCAGCCGTTCTCTTTATTCTCACATGGCTCTAGACGCTCTCCTGAGCTCCCTTGGGCACAGTTTCAGTGCTGAACTTAAACAACAACAAAAAGATTTAAAGGGAGGAAAGCAGTGTCGGCACCGCACCAGCCCTCCCACCTCAGGGGCCTGTCCCTATGGGTACTCTCCTCACCTGATGAAAACCCACTGCCGTTGGGGCTTCAAAAGAAAAGGACTCCCTGCCTGGGCCACCCTCATGTGGACGGTAGCAACAACAGCAAACTTCCTCAGACAGGCTGCTCTCTCCGCTGTGGAGAGGAAAAGGCACGGCAAGACAAAATGGCTCCAAAACTGAGATGGGCTCAGGACCCTCCACCGGACAGAGTAAGGCCACTGGGCTTATCCCAGGTGGAGCTGCTTCAGCTAGGAGCTTTGAATAAAATGGTTTCCTCCCTAGACAGACTTAAGGAGAAGCAGGCCTCCAACTCCTTTCCGCAAGCAACCTCCCCCACCCCCTTCCGGAGGCCCGGGGGTGTGGGGGGGAGGTTGCTCTAAAGCCACAGGCATAGGGAAACATCCAGTCCCTGAAAGGTCCAAAGAGATACTTTGGGAACAAGTGGGATCCTCTTCTGATGAGGACCCAGGCCCCACCTTGGAGTGCCAGAGGAGACTCCCAGAGCTTGAGGGAGGGGGATATTGAGGGGGCAGAGGACACTGTCCTTGGGGACTTGAGGCTTCCCCCGTATTGACTCCAGGGCTCCCCTTGATCCCCTGTCCATGCAGGATCAAATGGAGGACTGATTTTCAGGATCAGGATTCAGAGGACTTTGAGGGGGCTCACGAGGAAGACATTCAGAGTGCAGAGGATCCTGCCCCTGGACCCAGTGATAGACTGCGACTTTCAGATCTCTTCTACGTTCAGACTCTTTAGGAGAGTACATAGAGTTCTGGGTGTCACTGAAAAGAAACCAAAGGGAAAAGAATCTGATCCCTCTGAGGATTCCGATAGGGACGACCTACCTAAAAGCTCTAATAGGGAGCAGGGCATACTGCTCGACAAAGCATTCAAACGCATCATCCAAGCGAAATGGGAGCAGCCCATCAAAGCTCTCAGGTTAAATAAGAAGCAGGAGTCCCTTTATTCCTTTTCAAAGTCTAAGGCTCCCCTTTTTTTAGACTCCAAAGATTGATGCAGCAGTGGCCTCACTTTCTCACAGAACAGTTTTCCCCTCTGAGGGAGACTTCTCACTCTAAAGTCCCATCTGATAGGGGCATGGAGCCTGGACTTCGCAGGAGCTTTGAAGCAGTCTCTGCTATCTTGCGTACGTCCATAACTTTGTCATATTGTGCCAGATCCATTCTAAAACAATTTAAATTTAGCAAGAGCCCAGCAGCTTCTGAGAAGGTTACTCACAAGCTATCCACTAATATAACTCTAGCCGCTTCATTCATCACCACAGCCTCTACGGATGCAGTGGCATGGGCTGCTTGATCTATGGCTATAAACATCTCTGCAAGGTAAATACTGTGACTCCGCTCCTGATGGACTGACTCCTGTGCCAAAAATGTACTAGTTGCAGGTTCCTACCAAGGGGGAAAAGTCTTCGCAGTTTTTCTTGATAAAGTGTTAGAGGATGCTGGGAATAAGGATAAAAAACTGTCACTCCAGCAGTTTTAACTCCTCAAAACCATTTTGAGCTTCAAACGAGCCCTCTCTATTCAACACCTATGGGTGGGGCTCCTCATCTTCCTTTCCCTTCAGAGGCAGAGGAAACTGGCAGGTGGACATGACAGGGCCGGTATAATGAAGAACCACAAGCCAGGTCAGGAGAAAACAAGACTCCTGACTACTCCTCGCACCCACCAAACCCAGATCATCCGGTAGGGGGCAGACTGTTTCACTTTGCCAACCGGTGGGTTGAGGCAACTACAGACTCCTGGGTCCTAGAGTCAGTCACAAAGGGGTATGTGATCGAGTTCGCAAAGCAACCACGTCTACTTTACCGCATATCCCCTAGATCAAAAAACAACGCCAAACATCAAGCGATGCAGGGGGAAATTCACCTGCTTGCAACCATACAACCAGTTCTGTTCCCCGAACAGACTCTAGGTCACTATTCAATATTATTTTTGGTTGCCAAAAAAAAGGCAAATGGCGCACTGTCCTCAACCTCAAATGCCTCAACAAATTCGTGAGACTAAAAAGGTTCAAAATGGAAACCTTATCCTCCCATCTGTTTGGCAGTATCAAAAGGGGAGTGGCTGGCATTGCTCGACTTAAAACGCGTATCTTCATGTTCTGATTTGGCCAGCTCATCGCCAGTGGCTCTGATTTTGCTATGACAGGAATCACTGGCAGTTCTGGGCCCTTCCCTTCGGACTTGCCAGCACCCCAAGGACCTTCACAAAAACTTTGATCCCCATTGTGGTCAATCTCGGATCACAAGGCAGTGGACAACCTTCTGATCTAAGCCCCCTCCCAGAACGAAGCCAGGATGACTGTGGGGAAGACCATGTTATATCTACAGGACCACAGCTTTGTAGTGAATCTCAACAAGAGTCAGCTCTGTCCCTCCCAGGTCCTAGAACACCTAGGTGTTATCAACATGTCTGAGAACAGGATATTCATACCACCACTGTGACAGCAGAAACTCTGAGATCTCAATGGTACCCCTTGCTCAGTTGGCAAATCTTCAAGGGTTAATGATGTCATGTCTACAACACCTGTCCTGGGTCAGACTGCATCTCCGGCCATTTCAACAGTTTCTTCTCCCTTGGTAGAACCACGTCATGGAGAAAGCCAAGTTGTCCCTAGCAGTTTTGCCGCGTGTTGTGCAAGCTCTCAGCTGGTGGATGCACCCTCTCTGCTTTCAACTCAGAGTGCCTCTTGCCGAACCCCTCTGTCAAGTGATGACCACGGATGCCAGTTTTCACAGTTGGGGAACCCACATGGAAGACACATACATGCAAGGACTTGGTCCTCCAGGGACCTTTAGCTAAGCATGAACTGGCTGGAGCTCTGGGCAGTTCATCTTGCTCTGCCACTTGGAGACATGTCTTCTCTATGAAGGGGACAATCTACATGGACAACACGATGGCCATGGCCTACATTCGGAACCAGGGAGGCTCCCGGTCGACACATCTGGGCAAGGAGGCCAGGGAGATGTTGCTGTCGGCAGAGGAACATCTGCTCTCGATTTCAGCTCTTCACATCTGGTGTTGCTACAATCACACTGCAGATTTACAATGGAAATTGGATCCCGGAGAATCCGCACTAAGTCAAGGGGTGTTCAGATAGATGACAGCAATCTTTGGCCAACCAGTGTTGGACCTCTTGGCATCCAGTGACAACACCAAATGCCAGAGATTCTTCTCCAGAAGTTGCTACGTGAACGTAGAGGCCATAGACACACTCAGCTGCACCTGGTCCCCAGGATCTTCTATACCTTCCCTCCTTTCCCTCTGATAGGCAGAACCATCAACAAGATACACCAGAATCGAGCCATGGTGATCCTCTTAGCTCCACGTTGGTCCAGGAGGCTGTGGTTCGTGGGCCTAGTAAAACTAAGAAGGGCAGAGCCTCTGCAGTTGAGGGTGGAACCGGATCTGCTAACACAGGGCCCCGTTCAGTACGAGAAACTGGAGTTTCTCTGTCAAAACTGCCTGGTTCTTGGACGCTCGACCCTAAGGACCTTCAGCTATTCAGAGGCTGTCCTGCATACATTGATGCCCTCCAAGAAATAATCCACAAAACTGATTTATCAGTGTACCTGGTCTGGTGGGTGTTTGCAGATTGGTGTCTCCGTCGTTCCTCCGGCCCAAGAAAGACTGGACAAGGACCTGAAAGCAAACACACTTTCCAGACAAGTGCCTACGCTGGACAGTACACTGTTAGTTACTAGGGGCAAGAGAATCTCACCAGCTGCATGTTAAGCTATTTTATTTTTTATTTTATTTTTTTAGGGCAGTAACTGTCCTTTTCCCCTCTGGTTGTCCATCACTTTCCTACCTGGAGACTGAACATAGTCTTGAAGGCTCTAACTAGGTCTCCCTTTGAGCTCCTCATGGAGGTTTCGCTATATCTTCTCACCTTTAAAAGTGTCACTTTTGATAGCAATTACTTCCACTAAGAGGATATCTTAATTAGTAGCTGCTCTCTCCATGGATCCCTCCCTATGCATTTTCAAAAAAAGTCAGTGGTTCTTTGGATGGACCCTTTGTTTATTTGTAAAGTGAACTCTCTTTCACAGACAGGAAAATTCTCCCTTCCTTTTGCCCTCGTCCTAAGCACCCATTAGAGAAGGCTTGGCACAACTCCCTCACCAAAGGCCCAGCAGAACAGCCAGCTCTTGCACTGACGTCGAAATGAGGCAAGGTCCAGGGCAGCACCACAGAGAACGCCGTCTTCATCGTGGCCACCGGGGAGACCTCAAGAAGGACACTCCTGGCAGATCACGGGTCGATCCAGGACACGGAGAATTATAACAGTGTTTGGTATACATGTGATGTGTGTGAAGTGCCACACACTAGAGTGGAAAATATTGATAATGGTTATGATGCTGGCCGACCGCAAGATACCTATTCTCCTTTATGTGGACAATACGGTCTTGATTTCACAGACCCCTATCGGGTTAAAAAAGGAGCATGCAGAGATTTATGGCTTTCTGCCAGGATGAAAATCTGGTAATTTTGACAAAACCAAAGTTATGGTAGTGGGGAGTAAGAAACCAGTCCACTCTTGGTTTATGGATAACCCCCAAATAGAACAGGTCTCCTAGAAATATCTGGGGGGGTCACATTTTCGGCCTCTAAGAGTTGGCGGTTACATTATAAATGGCTCTGGATCAGGCAAAAAGATCTGCCTATACTATCCAGAGTTATTTTTCCCACGGTGACTGCCTGGTAAAACCAGCCATCCGTCTGTTCCGAGCAAAAGCAGTAAATCAACTCTTATACGCTTTTCCTATTTGGGGCCTGACTTTTTTGAACACCATTGACCTTCTTCAAAATAGTTTTTTGTGTGCGATTTTAAAAGTCCCAAGAGGAACTCAGGTGTTGCTGAGAGCTGAAATATCCTCGCAAACTCTGAAATCTCAGGCCCTTCTTGCTAGTATAAGATATTGGATGAAGATCTATTTCCTGCTAAATCCAACGATCTTATCAATTTAGTAACAAATGTAGCAGGAGACAATCCTTGGTGCTTGGTGATCGAGAAGGAAGTTAGGAACTTGGATTTTTCCAAGCCCATTCTACTCCCTTATAATTTTAAGAATGCATTGGTGTTGGTCAAGATGAGAATTCTTGACAAGGAAAGACAAAATGAGCTTTCAGCTCTGACTAATCAGAAAGTTGCTCCCTTTTATGTCAAGATCAGCCTCCGTTTGGATGAGTCTAACTATCTTATGCTCTGGACGGACTGGCGAAAAAGACAGGCTTTATTGCTGTTTAGACTTGATCAGTTCCCTTCCGCTATCCTTAGCGGTAGATATCTTGGCCTGTCAAGGGAGCATAGGCTATGTTCGAGCTGCCCCCCTTGGGCAAGTGAAAACTCTCAACCATGTTGTATTTATCTGTCTTGCTTATACTGGTTTAAGAGAGAGGTTTCTGGCTCAATTCTTTTGTAATTGTCCTTTTTGGAAATTATGACACCCTATTAGCTCAGTTGTTGTGTGCCAAGGATACTTGTTTTTCTAGGTCTATGACCTCCTTTTGTGCTGGTGTCCTCGACATTAAATGGAGACAAGCATTTACCTCGTAACACCAGGGTAAACTAGGTTTAATTACCTACTTATCTATTTATTGTTTGTTTGTTTATTTGTGTGTTTGTAATCTAGTTTTTTTGCTCTTTTTTTGTGTTAAAACTATAATGTTTTTATTCTTGTTAGATTTTATTGACTTATTTTTTTACTTTGTTTTCTGTAAGCTTATGCACGTTTTGAAATAACCTTTTTGGTCACTCAAAGTATTGATGATGATAATGGTTATGATAGGAAATTTATTAGAAGAGAATCCAACATTTGAATGGCACAACCAGACCCAATCGAGACCACATCTCGGGAGAACATCTGATTGGGAACAGTGCAAGATCTCACACATTGAGTAGCGTTGAAAGTGCTACGTAACCCAGAAGCATTCAAGTGTTACTGATGACAAAGTCAATCGCTGGAATAAAAACACTGGAAATTAAGTGCTCATTCAAAGATGATGTACTGCTTAGGCAGTGGTAAGGCTTTCTGCGCTACCTCTTTTCTAGTCTGCCTCACTCCTAACATAGAGGAACTACCTCAAAGGGTGAGAGGGGAGATTCATCTCCGTGCTCATTAAATCTTTAACTTTACTGAGACGATAAAAAGAGCTGCCAGTTATGGTTTTTGAGAAGTGGAACTGTCTACTAGGAGCTAGCATGATCTTTTTCATTTAATATGGGCTACTGAGAATTTCTCAGGTGGAAAGTATGTACATAAATAAGAAAATGTGGATTCTATACTGACACGAGATAAAGGATGAATAACGAAAAGTATTGAATACATCCAACTTGGACTTCACGGTGATCTTTATTCCAGACATCGGTCAATTTTTCAGGTTTAAATAGTCCTCACAATGTGTATGTAGTAATAAAAATAATCTTCATCTTGATTGTAACCTTCGTCTTTCCATGTGTCTTTTACTGTTGTCTCAGATTTGTGAGTTAGATTAAAAACTCGGAACAGGAATCTGTTTGACACTTAACGTGGATGTGAATTACTTCATCTCCACAAAATAGAATATTAAGAGGTAATGTTAAGCCATAAATTGATTCCTGTTCTTTTTCTTGGCAACCTGTGATGCGCCTACTCTGATTAATTCATGTTTTCTTAAAGGAAATGGCTAGGAAATGCTTTCACTCTGAAAAGAATACACGTACTTGCCATATTGCCCAGTTTTTCAGCCTGTCCTCTTTCAAAATGACTTTACTGTGGCTAAGTTTCTTCATAGGTGGACCATGCTTGTCATTCAGTCTCTGAATAATGATCAGTAGACAGAGATTATTTATTCCCAGGGATTCCATTTACTTTAGACATGTCAGTTAAAATTCATCAGTTGAATCAATTTCTTTTTGAAGCATTTTACCGAAACATTCTAATAGTTTGCCATTTACAAAAACACCGAACCGTAGCTTATTCAGCTCTTAATTAAGGAACTTTCTTTCACTGAATGACTTTTCTGTATATACTAGTGTAATACAAAGATATAGTTCCCTCGGTGTTGTGTTTTTGAAGAGATTAAACAGATATTAGAGACTGCTCATCACATTTGGTCAATTGAACTCTAAACAGCGTCAAAACTTGAGTGCCCACTTCTATTCTGCAAGCGTGTATACCCTTATAGACCTTTCTGCTCCTGACGTTTTAAAAATGTTTGTCAGAAATAGAATTAAATATTCAGCATAAATGTCAACAGGATGCATGTAGTATTTATTATGTAGTACTAGCAGCTTATAACTTTAACTGTAACAGTTTGGCCACTTCCCTCGTTTTTGCATTTTCTTATTTTTTGACATATTGCTTCCCTATTACCTTTGCGCTGTGAGTTACCACAGCTGCTGCTAGCAATCCTATAATGCTTCATGTCTAGGTTTTGTGTGGTGTATTGCAGGGGGCATTTGTTACATGTGTGGCAGACTAAAGTGGGAAATGTCTCTTCCCATGTTAGGAGAAATGCACAAGAAGGAATTAACACTATTGTTAAATCTTAACACTTGTGGGTTATTTGCAAGGCAGAAACAAGGTATCCTGTCAACTAAACTATTTGCAGTTTTTATTGTGTGTGGTGTTTTTGTTTTTTTTAAAAAGGTGGGGGGAATAGATCCTGCTGTTTTCCTTATGGTGAGAATGCATCCTTAGTCTTTTCTCTCCCTCGCTATCGCTATCATTTCTGGCACTTGCTTATGTAGATCTAGATACTGAACGCTTGCCCTTACTGTCATGGAGTTCTTTTTGTTGAATGATGAGTTGCAGGGAAACTTGTCTGTTATCCTTCTGTGGGGAAAGAAGCATTTAAAAGCAGGTGCCTACTACAGAAACAGTGAATTGGTGGTAGTTTTTTTCATGGAGTGCTTTCTCCGGTTTATCACACACTAGGTTCCTTCAGCTGCTTTTAGACATGCGTGGCGAACACGCTGCATAAAATCACACTGCGTGTAAATACCCCGCGTGTGGGATTTAAATGTGACATTTCACACGTTAAAGCTGGTTGCGTATTCTTTTAAAGCCGCAAATTAAATACCTTGATGTCAAAGTATTTAGCGTCTTTAAAAGAATGCGCACCTGGCTTTAACGTGCAAAATGTCACATCCAGGGCTGCTTTTAGATAAGTAGGTTGCAGTCGCGTGACCCGCTCATGCAATTTTTCAAAATCCTGTGAAGTGGGATTAGACGTGATGCATCATGCTTTGAAGGTCGCGTGTTGTTTAAAGACCATGAACGAAATACCTCGCACATGGAGGTATTTCGTTCGTGGTCATTAAACAATGCATGACCACCTTGAACGCTCATGAACACATGATGTGTCGTGTCTAAATCCCGCCTTGAGGGATTTTGAAAAATCGCGTGAGTGGGTTGCGTGACTGCAACCTGCTCAACTAAAAGCAGCCTAAATCCCACATGTGGGATATTTACATGCAGTGTGATTTTACGCAGCATGTTCACCGCACACGTCTAAAAGCACCCTTCAGCTATCACAGAAAGATTAGCATCTGCTCAGTCTTGTAATCTTTGGGTACTAGATTTTGTTAATGTTAGTAGTGTCAGTCTTTCTGATTTAAATTAGAAACATGTGCTTAAACACTTATTCTACAACTAAATACTTAAGTCATTAAAATCGCACACTGTTTTTCCAGTCAAAGATGCTTATATACACATCTTTGAACTCCATGATACAGTGCAAATAGTCTTGCTTTCATGCAAACCTTTTAAAAAACAGACTTGTAGATGGATCAGAAGGGGAGAGTAGCTGTTGATACAGTAGCAAAGAACACGTAAAGAGAAAGATAAACAGAAGGAAGTTGGAGAATAGATAAAGGAGATTCCTCCAAGATAAGAGTTCAGTAAAGATAATGAGCTTGCATTGGTTAAAAGACAGCTGCGGCGTAACCCAGTAGTCTCATATGCTGGGGTTAAAGTTGACATAAAATATACGTTTCATTGCTCTTTATAAATAAATAGTTGAGGAAAGATTGGGGGGGGGGGGGACATTGCCTCCAACTCTCTTCAGAAAAGTGTTTCAAGTTAACAAGTTCTCTGAATGTTTACTTTGTCCTGTATGCTTGCTAGTGAGGTGGCTCTCCTACCCTTGAACCAAGTGAGAAATCAAATAAACTAAAGCACTTTCTACACAGCTTAGTTTTTCTGTCATTGAGTGTTACCAAAAATAACCTTGAGCACATTTGTAGGAACTGTCAAATGTTTGAACTCCTGAAGAGTCGGGCATGTAGAATTACTTAATGATTTTAAAAGCATGTTGTCTTAATGGCATGCATTGTCTAATGTAACTGTGTGGTTCGTTTGAGTCTCTTCTTTAAAAAATAACTCACAGCTACATAATATGCAAAAAGAAATGTCAGTGATTAAATATTGTCCAGAAAATATGAAATGAGTAACATTGGTTATTTTAAATTGACAATTCTGCCTACCACTTTTCTCCATTGAACTGTTTCTCTTAAAAGCTTTTTGAAGCAATCTGCCTCCAGCTGAAAGCAAAGCTCCCATTAATGATAATGGATCAGGCTTGCACCCTTAGTGTTCCATCACTTGGACTAGAGTTGATTTTTGATACTTGCCTTAAATGCGTTGTGTTTCAGCAGCTCTTATGAAAATTAATCAAAGGCATTTGGGGGTGAAGGGTTTCTACTGAACTAAAGTACAGAAAAAGGTAATCCAGAGAGTGTCGTTGCTGTGTTGGTCCCAAATGTAAGGGATGGAGACACAGTATGTCAGATACCTTCTATTGTATACTCCTCCGTTGACAAGTGTGTGCAATCTTTCAAACCCCTCTGGGCTCTTCCTCAGGAATATAGAGACAGAACTACAGACTGTTTCACCCACAGATACATACCTAGCCGGCATTTTCTCAAACAAGAAAGCTAGCTGGAGTCGGAGTTTGGTCCCTGCAGCCCCTTCTCGCATGTTTAGCATGTCCAGCTTAATAAATGGGCAGTCCCTGGCGTGTCTTTCATGCACTTGCAGGCAGCCCCCACTGGCAGCAAAAACAAAAGCAGAGAGGAACAGGAAGCAGTTGCTCCTTGGACACTCTAGGGTTTCTGCCCAGGACTCTCTGGTGCTGGCAAACCTGTATGTGCAGAGGCTGCACGCAACCTGATAGATGGGATGCGAACACGTGGGCACACATTCGCCTGAATGGCAGGCTCCACGTTCTCCGAGACCCGCCATAAGTGGGAGCTGTGGATCCGGTGGATGGAGGCCACGTGACCAGTGGGGACGAAACCTAACACACAGGTACCCACCTGGTTTGGGTTATCGTCTTGTCTGTTAGCACCCTGTGATAGCAGTCACTTGGTAGGGGCTATTAGGAAAAGTATAGGAGTAGAAAACAGAATAGGACTAAATGGTCCTACTAAAGGGTAGAAAGAAATCAAAGATTAAGACTAAATGGTGTGTTTTCACAATGGAGAGAGGTAAATAGTGGAATGCCCCAGAGATTTGTATTGGGACTTGTGCTGAATGTATTCATTAATGAACTGGAAAAGGGAGTAAAGAGTGAGGTGATTCAAATTTGCAGATGACACAAAGTTATTTAAGGTAGTTAAAACAGGAGAAGACTGAAGAATTGCAGGAGGATCTTGTGAAACTGGGTGACTGGGCATCTAAATGGCAGATGAAGTTTAATGTGAACAAGTGCAAAGTGATTTGTGGATTCTAAGTTGGGAGTTATCCCTCAGGACCTTGGAGTCATTGTGAATGATGAACTGAAATCCTCGGCTCAGTGTGCAGCAGCAGCTAGAAAAGCAAAAAATGTTAGGAATTACTCATAAATTATTCTCGATAGAGGCATTATGATATTTTCAGTTTTATTCTCTATTTTCACCTTCAAGGCTCTTCACAGCCTTGCTCCCCCATATCTCGCTTCTCTTGTTTCCTGCAACACTCCTGCCCAAGAGCTTCACTTCTCCTCTTCCCCCACCCGTACCTGCTCGTAACCTTCTTGCCCCTCTAAAATTCTTCACCCCTTCTCTCTTGCTGCCACACATGCCTGGAGCTCCCTCCCCGGATATGTTTGCTCTGCTCCCTCCCTCCTAATTTTCACATCCCTCCTGAAAACCTACCTCTTCTGCCAGGCCTTCCCTAGCCCTTTGTCAGTGAAATTGCCTCCTCTTTCCCCTCACTCAGAATCTAGTTCTCTGTAACTAAGTGAAGCACGTGAACCTGCAATTTCTCAACCTCATGAATATACTCTTCTCTCCTGATGTTCGCCTCTCCTTTGTCTTCCCCTCCCTTGTCTCTTGGATTGTAAGCACCCTGGGAATAGAAACGTATCCGTAACTATTGATTGTACAGCACCACGAACACTGCTGGCTATGTAATAATAGCCATATACACTGCTGCTATATAAATAATGAAATAAGGGCAGTGACCATCTTACGCATGTGCAAAATAGTGGGTGTTTTTAAATGCAACATCTCCATGTGTGACCCCCACTGTCCATGTGGCAAACTGCTTGTTTGAATCTGTGCATGGGGAGACTCACTCCCGTGATCCACACACCCACCACCCATGGCCACACACAGAGGACTCCTAAGAAAGACTCCCTTTATGGGCCAGGGTGACCCTCTCCATGGACAAGGCAGCTATGCGGGGAGCCGCCAGTGTGGTCTGCTCCCCACACACTTCTGTGCGTGGATGCCCCACACCTGTCCCATGCAACCACCATGGACCCACCCCCCACCGCTCTCACTTAATAACACCCTATCTGGCCATTTTGCACATGTGCAATGATTTATTTATTTATTTTTAATTTTCTTGCTGTGAGAATTCGTTCTGGGACAGAGATCGCACGATCTCAAAATTGTGAGTTTTCTCACAAAAATTCCCCCCTCCCCTTTTCGGCCTTAACTAGAAGTAAAGGTACTGCTGCTGCTTGCAAAGATTGGGCCTTTGCTGGAGTATCTTGTCCTATTTCCTTCACCACTTTCAAAGAAGGATGTAGCTAAACTAGACAAGAACAACAAAGCTAACGGGTTTGGAGCAAGTACTCTGAGGAAAAGGTTGAAGGAGTGGAGTATGCTTGGCCTGGAGATAGTGTTTTTGATATGTTAATCTCCAATATTGGGGAGATGGAAGACAACGTAGTTCTGGTACTTTTCTTTTGGCCACCTTCTGTTAGTAAGATTATGCAAATTTTTGAGCTACAGAGAGCCCTTCAATTGACGTTAAAAGCTGGAACTGAAACTGAGTTTAAATGCAGACTACGGGTGGGTTTAAACGCGAATGAGATGCTACCCCATACAGCAACCTAGGAGCCACGCATCTGACCACCCATCTGAAAGTGGTATGGGGGAATGCGTGCTCCCATGATCCACACAGCACCCACTCATGGCTACTCACGGAGCAGTGCCAAGAAATCTGGAGTGCTCTGTGCGTGGCAAGCCAAGCGAGGACACAACATTTGCAAGTCACAAGAACTGGCCAGGAGCACTGGCGAGCTCGGGTTCCACAGCACTCATGCTGGGACATGTTGATTGCAAAGGCCAGCCTGGCGTGCTTCCCCCTTCCCCTGTGGTCCGTGTCGGAGGGACTGCGTGATGGCTTTCCTCTTTGGCCAGGGTAGCCATGCTGGGAGTGCCTGTTTGAATTTCTCCCCACACACTTCAGTTGAGTGGGTGCTCCTCGGCAGTGCCACTCGGCGGCCAGGGAGCACCCTCACCCATCCCCATCGCCTTGCTCATTTAAAAACGCCCTAGGTTTCAGTTTGGGGGTGTGCAGGACAGGCAGGGAGAATCCAGTATGTCTGTCAAACAGCTGTTCAACTTCGCACCTGCCATGGAAGCCCAGATCTTGGGGCTTGAGTAGCAGGAAGAGGAGAAGGGACAAAAACTTCCGTAGGAAAACACGAGATCTTGCCTGCAAAATTCTTTACCCCCGTGAAGTTATGGAAGGGAATGAGTAACATGTGGCTGTTTTTTAAAAAAGGTCATTGCTTCATTTAAAAACAAAATTAAATTACTAAAGGCATTAAATACCCAAAATACTTCCTTTCTTGAAGAAGGTCTCTGTATAGCTCGGAAGCTAGCACACTCCCTAACAGAAGTTGGTCCAGTAAAAGGCATTCTCTTAACAATTGTCTCTGACTTTGAAGAAAAGATTGGGATGGGGGAAGGCACATAAGTTTTAAATATTTAAGATTGTCATAAAGGAGAACAATTGTTCTCCATTGCCACTGAGGGAAGAACAAGAAGAAATGGGTTCAAATTGCAGAGAAGCAGATTTAGGTTAAATATTTAAAACGTGTTAATTGTAAGAACAGTTGGGCTGTGGAACAAGTTGCCAAGAGAGGTTGTGGAATTTCCTTCACTAGAGGTTTTTATAAGGTGGCTGGAAAAATATTTGCAGGGGCTAGATCAAGTTAATCCTGCCTTAGTGCAGGGACAATCACTGAGGCTTCTTCCAGCCCTGGGATTCTATGAAATTGTGAAACTGTTTTAAAAACGAGCAACTAAAAATATCCCAAGCAACACTTACATCAAACAAGGCCCTTGGATGAAATTCTCCAGTTTTTTCAGTGTTCGTTGGTGTAGAGAGATATGAGAGGAGTGAGGAGGGCCATTAGTAGAGATGAGCCAATATTTTTTTTACTTTGATCAAATACAATTTTTGCATTCCAGTACTGCTAAAATAAGAATAGTTTTTATTTGTCTCCTGCTCCTCCCCTCACTAGAAATTTTCATGTACCTATTTCTTTGGAGGAATCTAAAGGATATAGATAATCTATAATGACCTATAGGGTGGCATTGGACATAATGCTTTCAGCTCCCTCAGGTGGCAAACACACAGCAGGTTGCTACAACTGTAACAATGTGCTGTGTCTGTCGCTGAGTGTTAACAGGTGAGACAACAGCCCACCCCAGGTGGGGTCCACCTGCCCATCTATTAGGGTTTTGCCCTCACCGGCCATGTGGCCTCCACCCACCAGCTCCCACTCACAGCCGGGTCTTGGAGAATATGGAGCCTGCCATGCAGGCTAATGTTCATCCATGTGTCCACGTCCATCTATTAGGTTGCATGTGGCACCTCCGCGCGTATGGGTTCACCAGCTTCTCATAGGGTCATGGACGAAAATCCTAGAGCATCTGAGGAGCAACTGCTTCCTGCTCCTTCCGCTCTTCCTTACGCTGCCAGTGGGACTGCCCGCAAACACATGGAATACACTCCAGGACTTCCCATTTATTAGACTGAACACGTTAAACATGTGAGTGGGGGCGGGGGACGCTACATGGACGAATATGGACTCCAGTGGGCTATCGTCTCATTTGTTTTCACCCTGACTTGCTCTTTGTGTACATCAGGGTGAGAAACCTTTTCTCTCTCTGAGGCCACTTTGAAAATTAGTACAAGCTCCAAAGACCCCACACAAGTTGGGGGCAGAGTTCACCCAGGAAAAGGAGGGTCCAGATCATGGATCTGTCCCCTATTTGTATGCATGCCATTTCTGCTCCATTACCCTCAGCTCAGTCTTTTACTGGTTAGGGATAGGAACTGGATCCAGGGGCCAGATCCAGGAACTGAGAAGGGGCTACATAGAAACTAGCTGTGGGCCGCATTTGGCCCAGGGGCTAAGGTTTCCCACCTTTGTTGTACACCCACAATCGGTGGTGTATGTGAGAAGCAGGCAAAAGGTGTATAGCGGCTGTAATCTCTGGTGATAGCATGGCAGAGTGAAGCTCTCCCTTAGAACAGCACAGCAGGCATGTTGACAGTCCCTAGACCCTGTTTCTGCCACTCCTGGGGACCGCTTGCTGCCATAATCCTTCCCTCATTGTGCCAGCTGTGAGGTAGCTACTCAAACATGAGCAGCTACCCAATAACTGATACAGAGATGCCAGATGCAGGATAGACTTTCCTGCCTGATGTTACAACTGGTATCGCCCATAATGTGGTAATTTGTGGGCTGAGAGAAGATGGTCTTGGTTTTCTTCCAGTGTAAAAGAATAGCTTAAACATTTTGTTGTAATTGGCTTTTCTTTATTAAAAAAAAAGAAAAGTGTTAAAAGCATTAGTCAGATAGTAGGCATGTAAATGCTGGATCCTGGCTAAGTATAAGACACTATTCCTCAAATTGGCTAGGACACTTGCCACTTGACCCATTAACCCTGTATGGTCTTCTGGAGTTATCAACTTGCAATATTCAAGGCTTTGGAGTATATTTGAGGATTAGCAGTGTGAATAAAATATTTTAATCTGCTACTGTTAAAACAGTTAATCCCATGATACATGGTACTCTGGAGATTGTGCCACTGACATGCCTGCCAATGTGACTTGTATGTTCTTCAAAAATATTTTCAGTAATCTATTGCTTGAACGAGTTTCCTAGTTATAAATTATCATTTGTCCCATAGTGTTTCATTTAAGATTTGTGTATTTCAGAGAAGAAAAGTTGTGGAAACAATAGGTAAAAACTAAACTGCAGCCTCAGTTCCTTGAGCCAAGCTTCTGAAAACATTCCACTATTTTTAAGAAAAGGAAACTATCTTTGTCCAGAATACTTACTCTCCATACTTACTAACCCAATAGTGTAGAGCTCAAATGAGCAGTGAATTTATTACCAGTGGGTAATGCCTGAATTTTTAGGTAGCCCTGTGGGTTTTCACAGTGGTAAATGGGTGGTTCTATGCCCGTTTTGGATTTTAAATGGGGGTGGGCGCTTGGGAATTGTGAGTGTGTAAATGCCTACTTGGCCAGACACAGGGTGGAGTAGAACTTAGGACAAAGGGTGTTTTTAGATGGGAAAGCTTTCTCCTGCAGCTTTAAAATGCAGCTGGAATTGCGCTCCTTGCTGGAGTGGAAGTTGCCGGGTTGCTGTTGGAAACAGCGATGACGGTTGACTCCCAGAAGTTTTGAGACGTGGTCTAGGTAAGACCTCTATTATTGGGGACTTGCCCTGAGCTACGTTTTAAAGCAGCAGGAGAAAGCTTTCCCATTTTAAAAACATCTAAAGAGCGCAGTACTTGGGCTGAGAGATGAGAGGGGGAGGCCCCGGTTCAAGTCTCACCTTAGCAATGAGCTCACTGTGTGACCTTGCGCCAGTCACAGATCCCTCAACCGACCTCTCAGGGTTGTTGTGCAGATTGACAGTTGAGTTAATTCATTGTTAATGCTAGTTAATAAGTTTAAACCGTAAACCACCCTGAACCGAAGTGAGAGGGTGGGATAAAAATTAAAAACCATAGTTGACCTCAAAGCAGAGCTGCTGAGCTACACCAGAAGGGCCTTTTTAAGGCACTAGCTATATCAGTCATATAAAGAGCTTACAGCAATGCCCATCTCCATGACCAAAGCAGATGGGGCGGGGGGGCACCAGCAGTTGCTCAGCTCTTAGTAGAACACTGGGAAGGTTGGGGATTCAAGGCTGCTGTAGGCAAATAATGTAAACATCTGTCTCTCTACCAGGCATGCTCCTTCTGTCAAGTACTCTTTTTAGCTCTAGTGATGCCTGAGTTCACACGTTCTGTTGCAGATCTGGTAAACTAAGGAGAGATCCAGCATAGGCTACATCAATAAGAACCATCATTTCTTTTCCCTGTAATTTAAATTTTTAATCTTTTGACTTTTTTTTTTTTTTTTAAGCTCGATGCCTATTTGTTCCTAAAGCAGCATATTCTGTTGTATACCTGACTATACGGGTAATAAATCTCCAGTTTTAAAGCTTTAATATACTTCGCTGAAGTGCTTGAGGTTGTTTCTTTCAAACCTGCAAACGTACTCCATGCTATTCATGGGAGGAGGATAGAAGAGATCATCTATAACTCATTGTCGTCAATTGTTCCTTTGTTACAGTCTCTGCAGCGCAGTCCGCTAGTCTGGAACTCGGTGCTGCCAATTTCTGTAATCTGGCGCTATGCATCCAGATCCTGGATCTTTACAGACGTGGCTTTTCATCACACTTACAGTGCTTTTTTCAGCTACAAGTTCAGGTACGGCCTCATGTATTCTTAAGAAACTTGATTTTTAGATTTAAAATGACTAAAAATGGATGGACTTAACAATGACCTATATTTCTCCAGCCACTACAAGTATCTGGCATACTTACAGTATACTGCATTTTAAATTTCTGTTATCCTCTGTACCAACTTCCTAGAAATCATTCTAACCACTTTGTCTCCTAGCCTGGAACTGACCCTGTCAGCCTGAATATTCAACCTTTGTGTTACTGTGTGAACCCAGTTCTTTTGATATGCACAGTCCCTTTGCCTGATAAGCTTTCCCACTTATACCCTCTACCCATATGTTTGCCTTCTCTGTCTGTTTTCCATTACCTATTGTCTCTTGGTCTCCTACACCAATATATAACTTTACAGCTGTTTTTACATGTCTGGCACATCTCCCTCTCTCTTTACACTCCCTTCCCCACCTGCTACCCTGCTGTATCCACTCCCACTTTTTCCATACCCCTTATATACCTGCCCTACATTTGCTCATTTTGTACATTTCTACTGGCTACGCTACATGCCTGAGGAAGGACTCTGTGTGGCCCGAAAGCTTGCCTATTTCCACCAACAATAGTTGGTCCAATAAAAGAGATCATTTGATTCACTTTCTCTCTAGAAACGTTAAGTAATCCAGTTGGAACCCAAATGGCAAAATATTACTGCAGAAGTTTACTGATGGTGATCCACAAGCAATGAGGACTGCTGTTTTTCTCTGAAATCAATTCACCCTTTTAAAGTTGGCAGTTTAAAAAATAAGTAAATCAGTCTTTGTACATCAAAGCTGAAAAAGTGATTTGGCACCCTTGTGAAACCATCCTCATTGTGTTACGTTTATGAAGAACTGTAATTTAATTTCCAGTTATGATTTCAATTTGTTTTTTTGATGGCTTTTTAAAAACATGTATAGCTTCTCAGCTGAAATGGATCTGTATAAGTGCAGAATTAGAATGAAAATCAGTACCAAGGGAGCAGCTCCCAGAAATCCACTTTTCTGTTCAAATGTCAATCCCGTACTGTGGACCATATTTAATTTGTTTGATGGTGAGGGCGGAGGGGGGTTGTGTTTCTAACAATATTACAAACTCGGAAATGCATTTTTGTGCGTCTTGGAAACATAGGAGACAAATCTATTTTTTTAAAAGAGCAGACTTCTAGGACTGCCTGTTTTTTGCTTTGTCTGTCCCTGGTATAGCTATTTCAGTAGAAATATGCAACTCTGAAAGTTGTTTCCCCCTGCACTCTGAAGTATTGCAGAGAAGCAGACTAAAAAAATCATCACCTAGGAATGAGAAGCTTGCCCTGACGAACAAAGGGTTTGCCTACCAAGTTGTGCAAAACTTTGGCTGCACTTCTATGGGATGTATTTCTCATGTTTTGAATTTCATGTGCGTGTTTGAACATTGCATGTTTTGCTGCTAGATTGTCATTTTCACATTGTATCCCATGGTTCAATTCTGCTATGCATATTGCCGTGCCTGCTTATAGTCCCAGTTAGGATTAGGTTTGGAGCCATGGCACTGAATTCTTAAGGGCTGCCAAACCTTTTGTGAACCATATGTTGGATCCCTAAGGCCAAGCCCAGTAACCTTTGTCCCCTGGGGGAAAAGAGAGCAGACTTCCAGACACAAGAGTGAGTGCCAAAACCAATAGGTTTATTTCATAGACCGACACCAGCCGCAGACCAGCATCAACCTTAGGGGACTCCAGACAGCAGCTTACAAAGAAAAGATTCGATGGGGTCCAAGCTGGTGGCCCCTTTATAGGGTTTAAGAGAGAGAACCATGAAGATCAGAAATGGTTACATCATACATACATACCAATCAGATGATTGGTTAGAAACCAAATGGTACATCATTCATACATATTTAATAAAACACCTCCTTTCTCAAGACAGTTGGTTCTTACCACTGTACCCAATGAACCAAAACAAGCTCTGTTCAGGGCCTTATCACAAGGCCACTTACTGTTTCAAAGCTTTCACTACTTAAGTTTTAATTCCCAGCTGGGCCCTGGCAGGAAGTGAGAGAATCCTACTATTGCTCTTTAGCTAAACCAAGTTGGATCCCGGTTTGGTTCTGTGGCCAGGCCCAAGATGGAGAATGGAGGCCTTACGGCTACACCATAGAGCGCAAATAGGATAAGGAACAGGTCACACAGCTTGTCTCATAACACATTTCTGGATGGTTCTGGGTGGACTGAAAGTAGGAGATGTCCGTTCAGTGTTACATGAAAATTACAGTTAAACCTGGGCTTCTGCATTACACATGAAGCATCCTGTGACGTGATCTGTTAACATGCTAAAAAATAAATAAACCTAGGCAAACTGGAAAATCTGGGGGTTTGTTTTATGCGAATGCACCCCTGATCAGATAAAGGTTTCATAGTCCTTTGTTGCTGTGAAGATAACTTTTCCAACTGTGAACCAGTGCAGACAGCTCCTGCTGTTGCTTGTGTCTCTGCAAAGGTAATAATTGTTTCACCCTCATCAATTTCATTGTGGTGAGGTTCTATATAAAAATATTTCTAGACAATTTTCAGGCGCACACACACCGACTGAAGTTCACCTAATTTATTTCATTCTAATTTAGTAGGCTACAATCTGAGAGAAGAATGTCTAAATGGGAGGCACTGTAGTCTAGCAGATACAGCTGGGTTTTAGTCATGATTTGGTCACTGGCTTGCTAGGTGACCTTGAAGAGGCCACTTCACCTCTGTCTGTTTTCTCATCTGTAAAATGGTAATATGTGAATCTAAATGTCTTCCCTTCCTTTCAGATTTGATTCCTCATTTTATTTCGGAGCCCCTGTCTACTACTCAGAAGGCTGGCGGGACTGTAAAACTTCACTGCTCTGCTGACCCCTCCACAGCTCACATTTCTTGGTGGTTTAATGGAGAAAAATTGCACAGCAGTGTAGAGCAAGTCGAGGTGCAGCAAGGATCTTTGACAATATTCTCCCTTAATGCCTCAAATTCTGGTCTCTATCAGTGCATTGTCAATAATAGTTTTGGTGCACTTATCAGCAGGCCCGCAACAATATCCATAGCCCGTAAGTTATTTTCTGTTTTTTGTTTGGTTTTTTGGCTATTTATTTCAATAACCCTCCATTCCAACCATTTGAGAAGCAGATTTTTAAAATATAAAATCTTCATCTTTTCCAGTAGGAGAAACCAGATGACACATGTTGAGGTTTTATAAAATCTATGCATTCAATTTATGGGGAAATTCTTGGTTTTAAAACGAGCTTAAATTTTTGCGGGAAATAGCTTTTCCTGTTGCTGTGTACTACTGCATCCATAACTGTTTCACAGACCATAGGGTAGCTAGATTGAGAGTAAGAATATGTGGACAAACAAAACAATCCATATATCTTGTTTGTTTCCTGAAAACAGTCATTTTAGAGATTACTGATAATCTCTTAAAATTATATCGTTCCCTCTGCTCCCCTCCCTTGTCTCTCCTAGATTGTAAGCCCACTGAGGCAGGGACCCTGTCTAGAATTAACAATTGTAAAGTGCAAGGTACATTGATGAGACTGTAAATATTAAATAATAAACCTCTGCTCCTCTTTTCCCTCCTCCCAAAGAAAGCCGGCGCTTACCTTTTGTAATGCCACCAGTTATGTTACCTTGCACCCTATATGAGCTCTCATTTCAGAATACTTGTCAACATTGGAATGCAGGCAATAGATACGCTGCTCTTCATTTTATAGTATGCAAACTCTGACTGCTTTTAAATGTTTCAAAACCACAACGCTAGCTGGAGAAAAGTGTTTCCCTTTCTAAAATAGTTTTGGTTTGTTCTTTTTATAAAAAAACAAAAAACCCTGCTTACTCCTCTACGTCTAGCTTTCTCTTTGGGACAGAGGAAACAAACTTATTGATCATATAGCTATAGAAAACATTTGCATTCAACTGCTTCAGAAGCAGAGCCTTATCGATATACCGAATGCACTGTGTGGGTATGTAACTACCCAGAGTACAAGCTATTGAAACCTAGAAATATTGACTTCCATATTTGCAAGCACAAAGGCAAAAGACTCTTCAAGCATGAACTCTGATAGGGTATGAAATTGTAAAACCATGCTTTCCTGACTTCGGGTTTTTTAAATTGTCTACATCAAGGTATATGTTTGATGTCATGGACTAAATAAAAGTTGATACATACGCATTTTAAAAAGTGTTTCTGCAGGTTGGCTCCTAATTAGTCACGTTTCAAAATTTAGCATATCAGTTCTGCAAAATCCTCTTGCTACATTAACTTTGCTTTCTGTACACAGTATTAGTGATGTTTTGGAAATGGAGGGGAGAAGAAAGAATGCATTTCACAAATCTCCCTTTCTTATTTATTACCCTTTGTCAATTTTCTGACTCTTAAATATTTTAATTGTATCTGATAAAAAAAAAATGATTCCCTTGGTTTGGGGTTTTGAGGTATAATTTGCATAAATAAAAAAAGTAAATATAAAGAAATAGAGGAGGGATGTCCAAAAGGAAAACTCCAAGAAAAATCGTCAAAGGCAGAAATAGCAAAAAATTCTCCTAGTGTAGCATTGAAGATTCTGCCTTGAATGAAATTTGGCTGTTCAGTGTCAGAGGTAAAATGTTCTAAACTGGGCCTTCGTCAGCCAAGATTTTAATAACACCTTTATGAAGATGCTTCATCTATGGGGGCATGTATAGAATCCCCATCAGGCTTTCAGGGGGAGAGTTTCTCATAACTGAGAAGAGTGTGTTTGTAGAGTACTGACCCATGGCAAGATCCCCTCGAGAGCTGCAAGGGTCAATCACCATAGACAAATTTTACAGGCTGCAAGAAGGTTTGAATATATATGGTAGCTAGAAAGATGGGCTTGCATACTCTAAATGTTCTACTTAGGAAGCTAAAGGAAACTGTTGCTGGATTTTTATCAGAATTTAAACAAAGCTAGGCGGCACTTTAACTTGCAGGCCAGTTCCTATTGTAGGCCATTGTTCCTATTTGCCAATGAATGGCAAAGGTTCTCCTCTGGTATGTGTGCTATATTACTGTTATGCTACTGTAATCGGCTATATTCTGCATGCACTAATAAGCTTCTGAAGTACCCTTTGTCAGTGCTCTTGCGTCTTCTGT
This sequence comes from Sphenodon punctatus, assembly GCA_003113815.1. NCBI lineage: Eukaryota > Metazoa > Chordata > Lepidosauria > Sphenodontia > Sphenodontidae > Sphenodon > Sphenodon punctatus. Next base: position 2,333,680 of record QEPC01011926.1, on the reverse strand, counting down.
ACACGTCGATAAAAAATTGCTGTATTAAGCTGCTAAAAGCACTGCCTTATGCCTTTAATCAAAAACATCTTACACTTTAAACTGTCTTTTAGATCTTAATGATTTTGATGCTTCGGTGAAGCACACAGTTACGGCAGAAGAAGGACACACTGCTTTCATTGGGTGTAACATACCAGAAAGTAACCCAAAAGCACAGGTTCGTTTTCGAGTACGGGGAAAATGGCTGGAACAATCGGCAGGTAAGAGACTGAGAGGACCTAGTAACTAATATTAAATCGGTCTTATTCTCTTTAAGCTAAAAACTCCGCAACAGAAATGAATTTTTGTGTTGTGTTCCTTTTACTATACATTTTAGGCTTTTTAAAGCAGAGGTGTGGATGAAATGTACCCTGCAGCTAGTTTTTGTGTGGACCGTTTCTGGTTCTTGGATCCAGTTTCTACCTCCAAGAAATGAAAGACTGAGCTCAGGGTAAGGGAGCAGAGAGAAAGGCATGGACAGGGGGACAGATCCCTGGCGTAAAGCCATAATCTGGACCATCCTCTTCCAGAGCGCATACCTTAAGCTAAAGCACCTCTACCCTCAACTTCTATATAGCTCTTGGAACTTGTGCTAGTTTTCAAAGTGGCTCCTGGGAGGGAAAAGGTTCCTCACCTGTTTTAAAGTGTTAACTAGCTCTTTGTGCTCTTAATTAACTAAAGACAAACGTTTCAATAGTGTTTCCTTGGAACTAATTTTTACATAATCTGTTTTCCTTAGAAAACTACCTAATTCTTCCATCTGGAAATCTGCAGATTTTGAAAGTTTCTCTAGAGGATAAGGGATCCTATAAGTGTGCAGCATATAACCCAGTCACTCATGATCTCAAAGTTGAACCCACAGGACACAAGCTCATAGTCAGCCGTGAGTATTTAATAAATCTAAAAGGATTTAAAATGTTACTAAGTTAGTACTCTTAACATAGCCTGCCAAAACTTCAATCATGCTTCATTATTCTGGTGGTGTAAATCTGATCCTCTGCTGACAACATGGCAAATCGGCTATTCTCTAGGAAATCATAGTTGGCAAATGAATTTGTAAAATGTTGTTTGCCATTCACCATAAAGGATTCTTGTTTGGGTAGCGTAGCAGATCTGCATTACTGATGCATAATATTTCTAGTATGTACATGTTGGCATGAACATACTCTAAAGTCTCGAGTTCTAAGTCTTAATCTGGCTTGCATGTTTATAGTGTTCATGTATTTCTGAAGTACATGTACTTCATTGTAAAGCATAGAAACTTACATTCCCAATTTCATGTTTTCTTGGTCGCAATGTTTTTTTACTTGGAAGGAATTTTTTTTTCCAGTTTTTAATGTGGAGATTCTCTACAGACGTCCATTATTGTTGCGTAGCCTCTCTCCAGTTAACAGTGATGGGGTTTGGGGAATGCTGATGGAGATGCAGTAAACTCTGCTTTATTTAGCACCTTGTCCAGATAGCCAGGTGATAGAGGTTTCAGGCCCAGGTCTGTCATTGGTGCTGTGTAATGCGAGGTTGGTTGCTAATAAATTGTCGTTGATTCATGATGCTATTGTGGATTTGGGCAGCTGACCTTGTGTGTGTGACGGAGACCAGGCTGGACGAATGTTCCGGACCACTTTTGGCAGCTCTTGTTCTGGCTGGGTACTCCATCCAGCATCAGTCCAGACGGGAGAAGTCATAGCTGTTACTTTTAGGGATGGGTTGGTCACACGGAGGCTTTCGGTGCAAACGGAGTCTGAAATAGAGTGCCTCCACCTTGTAATTAATTTGGGTGGGGAGTGGTCCAGCCAGGGACAGGTTAGGGATTCTGCTAGTGTACCGTGCACCCCACTGCACTGCAGCATCCCTATCTGCTCTAGCAGCTCTCGTCTCGCACCTGGTCTTGAAGTCACCTAAAGCTTATTGTTCGGGGGGACTTCAATATCCATGCCGAGACAGGATTGCTTGGGATGGTGCAGGAATTCATGGCCGCCATGGCAACCATGGGCCTGTCCCAGGTGGTGAGGGGGCATGCTCTGGACTTGGTTTTTTTCACCGGCCCATTACCTCCTGCAAACCTCCATCCTAGCACGCCTGCCTGACCGTAGGGGTGTGGGACCAGTTCAGTTGGTCCACCCCAGAAGACTTATGGAACCAGAGGGGTTCTGGAATGCTCTTGGGGCATTGTTGAACTTGATGGCCGCTTCATCAATAACCTCGTGGCCTTGTGGAACAGCTGATTGGCTGAGACCAATGATCGTGTGGCTCCTAGGCGTCCGCTTCCAGCGCAACAGCTCTGCAAGTCCCCATGGTTCACGGAGGACATGTGGTGTCTGAAGGAAGAAAGGAAGCAGTTGGGAGTGACGGTGGCACTCTACTCGTGCCCAAGACAATTGATTGTGGCATAGAGCATTTTTGAAGTCCTATGTTGTTGCAGCAAAGAAGTGGTTCTTTGCTGCGCTTACTGCATCTGCTCAGTCATGTCCAGCGGAGCTGTTCCGGGTGGTGAGAGGTGTGGTTGGTCCAGCCTCTGTCCGCCTGGAATCGGATTTATCCACAGCCCGTTGTGACATGTTTTTGATGTACCTTGCGGAGAAAATTGCTTGCATTGAGTATGACTTCGACTCTGCCATTTCAGAGCCACAAGTTAGGAATGCCCTGTCTGGTCAGGTTTATGGGATGAATTTCAATTGGTCACGCCTGCTGATATGGCTGATTGTGCTGGGGTGGGTTCAAGCCACAATTTGTGAATTAGTTCCGTGCCCATCCTGGTTAATAAGAGCTACCAGGGAGACACTGAGACAGGTGCTGGCTGGGGTTATCAACACCTCTCTTCAGGAGGGGAGGGTGCCGGTTTGCCTTAAGGAGGCTGTGGTCCAGTCCCTCCTCAAAAAGCCATCTCCTGAAATGGATGCTAGTTACCGGCCTGGCTTTAAGCTTCCCTTTTTAGGGATGTTATTGAATGGGTAGTGGTTCGCCAGCTCCAGGCGCATTTAGATGGCATTGGTTTTCTTGATCCCATGCAGTCTGGCTTACGCCCAAGTTATGGCATGGAGACAGCTCTTGTGGGTTTGGTCCACGACCCCCTTGTGGAAATGGACATGGGTCGTATGACGCTGTCGGTCCTATTAGAGCGGTCAGCGACTTTTGATACCATTAATTGTGACTTGTTGGTGACACGCCTGCAGGGCCTAGCAGGGGTGGACGGAATTGTATTACAGTGGTTCCATTCCTGCCTTGCAGATCTCAGTGGGTGGTGCTAGGGGACTGTACTTCGTCCCCATGTGGTCTCCCATGTGGGGTCCCGCAGGGCTCTAGTCTGTTGCCTCTCTTGTTCAACGTGTATATGAAACCGCTTGTGGAGGTCATGCGCAGCTGGAGGGTTCATTGCCATCAGTACGCGCCGATGACACCCAGCTGTATTTGTCATTTTCATCCGATCCAGGTCCTACTGTTTTGTTGCTATCTCAGTGATTGGCCGCTGTGGGGGATTAGATGAGGTCAAACCAATTGAAACTCAATCCCGATAAGACAGAGCTGGTGATCATTGGCAGAACCGGTAGTCTGAGTGAGGAGGAGTCCCCCATTATTGGGGTTATTCATCCTTTAGCTCCATCTGTATGGAGCCTGGGGGTGCTCCTGGATTCAGTTTCACCTAGATTCCCAGGTGTTAGATGTGGCCAGGGGCGCGTTTCGCCAATCACATATGGTGAAGAGACTCCGCCCTTATGTCTCGTACTCCGATCTTGCCACTATCATCCGTGCATTCTTCACCTCAAGACAAGACTATTGCAATGTGCTCTACGTGGGGCTGCCCATCATGACGGTTCAGAAGCTGCAGCTAGTGCAGAATGCGGTGGCCCGCCTCCTTATGGGGACGGACTGCAGAGAGCACGTAACACCTGTGCTCCAAGCTCTGCATTGGCTGCCCGTTGTCTTCTGGGCCGAATTCAAGGTGTTGGTGTTGACCTTTTAAAGCCCTTTATGGCCTATGCCCTGCTTATCTGAGTGATTGCTCACCTCCTTGGTGGCCCCTGCAGTAGTCCGGGGGCATCCTCCTGGATGTCCCTTGCTATGGGTGAGTTCGGATGGACAGGAGGGCATTCTCGGCGGCTGCACCATCGTTCTGGAGTTCCCTCCTAGTGGAGGTTTGACTTAGCCCGAATCTTCTCACCTTCTGATGAAATTGTAAGATCTGGCTCTTCCGCCAAGCATTTGGTGGGTGAGATGAGTTGATGGACTGGGGAGGGTATTTTTAGGTATAGGGTATTTTATGCCATCGTGTAATACATGATATTAAGTAGATCTATGGTACCATGTCCACTGTGTAATATTTTGTGTGTCTTTTGGGCTATACATACATGGGTACCTGGTATTTCCCCTTTGTTATGGTATTCTATGCACAGTCAGAGTTTTAGTATAATTTTATAATGTTTTTGTATTTGTATTTATATTTATATTGTTTTATATTTTTTGATAATGTAAGCCACCCCGAGTCACTTGGCGAGAGGGGTGGGGTAAAAGCTAAAAATTAAATTTATTTAGACTTATCTGCTATTCTTCCCACCAAGGCTCAGGGTGGCTCACAATCAATTTAGGCAAGTGGCTTTAGACCCAAAATTTAAGTTCCAAGTTTAAGCCATGATTGCAACTGAGCCATCCCCATGCATCCCAGTTACCTAACCATGGCTAATGTTCCAGAAGAGACTGAACAGTCCACCCTTATTAGTTATTTATAGAGTGCTAGCAATGTACCTGATGCTGAACAGCTGTAATACGACACTGGTCCCTGCCCTGAGTGGGCTTACTATCTAGAATGAACAAGGAGAGGGATAGCAAAGGAGAAGGGCATACAGGGAGAGACAGGAATAAGTCTATCAAACTGAGAAGATGTAGAGCATGCACTTAGTATAGGGAAGAAGGGGATTTGGAGAATAGACAATCATAAATTTGGTTCCTCCTAAAGGAACCTTGGCTCCTTATTTGTCCTTGCTTACATCTTGTAGAGAAAGGTACCTTTTTTTCTCAGCTAGGGCTAATGCTTTGCCAACTAAGTTACTAGAGGGCCATCTAGCTGCAGTCCCTTTTGAACTACAGCTTTGCCCATTTGACAGCTTGGATATTGAAACAGTGGGGCACATTCTGATCTACTGTAGGCTCTACGACTCCTTGAGGGAGAGTTGGTTAGCTCAATTTTTGGAAAGGCTTCCAGGTAGAACTGCATTTGAGCTTGAAAAGTTCCTACTGGAAGACACTTCGCCGGAGATTTCTGCCAGGGTAGCCAAGTTTCTTCTTCAGGCTTTTGTACTGAGAAGGAATTTCCTCCAATTTCAGGTTGTCAGCTGTGACAATTTAGACTTTTAATGTTATGTTTATTATATGCTATATTATATATTATAGGTTTCGTACTGTATAAGCCTTAGGTATCTTGTATCGTGGATTTTGATATGTTACTTAAATTTAGGCAGATTTCAGCCCTTAGGGCTGAGTAAAGTTCGCCGGATTGGGGTAATTAAGCTATGTATTCTATGTTTCTAAGACACCTTAATTTTATTATACTATTATCCTTCTGTGATGTATCACAGGCTGTTTATTGATTTGATTTTGTAGGAGTATATTTGGTGATTGTTTTTGTACTTTTGATTTTGTATATGTCCGATGGGACTCTTAAGTTTAAATTAGTCTGGGCAAAGACCTATGATCACGCCAAATAAATGATTTGATAGGATTTAGACAATAAAACCTCAATAAAATTTAAACAGTAAAATCTTCCATCCTCCCCTCAGAACTCTCCCCATCCCCACAACCCTACCAGTAAGCCCATCCAACCCCTATCCCTGCCCACCAAATGCCTTTTGCAAATAACGTTTTACACCGCCTCCAGAAGATGCCTGTGCTCAAATGAACCTCCTGGGGAAGGGAGTCCCACAGAACTGGGGCAGAAACCAAGAATGCCCTTCTGTGCACCCCCTGTCCTATGGACAAGGGTAATAGATGAAACCTGCAAGAGGGCACTCCTGGCTGACTGTAGAGACTGCAGTGCAACTTGGTAGAACCAACAGTCTTTCAGGGATATGAGACCCAGACCCATACTTTACTTTTGCAAACAAATGCAGCATCTTGGCAGTACAGTTCACAGGAAATCTGGGTTTAGATCCCAAATACAGAGTGTCCCATAACCAGGAGCCACCCTTGTAATTAACTATGGAGGAGTTCTAGTAGAAGGAAGAAGTCCTTGGACATGATGATGATGATGGCTGCAATATGTAGATGTCAAGTTCGGTAGAATGCAGAATCTCGGGGCTCTGAAGGGGATGAAGGGAAGCCCCTGGAGGGGAAAAATATATAAATATCCAGTTTTAAAACTGCCTATTAATCTTACCTGTTGCATCTTGCTTTTGCTCAACTCCAGGCTCTTCCTCAGAGGGCTTTCATATTCTTCATCCCACCATTTCTCAAGCTTTGACAGTACCTCGGAACAGTCCTCTGATGCTAGAATGTGTTGTGAGTGGGCTATCAGCATCTCATGTCCGCTGGTTGAAGGATGGTCAGGATGCCCTGGCTGGAAGCAGGTGGAGACTGCTGCATTCTCATCTTGTGACAGACAGAGTTGATTTACTGGATGCTGGAAATTACTCCTGTGTGGTGGATGATGAGTCTGGAGCAGCAAAACATGTAAACTATACAGTTAATATACTTGGTAAGAAATGAAGGAAGAAATTTAATCCTCTTCAGTTTGTAAGCCTGTTGAATGCACAAATGTCTAGCACTTTTACTAGAACAAATTGCAAAACAGTTTGTGAGCACCTAAAGGAAAGCAGGGTGTTCAGTAGCAGCCAGCCTGGATTTGTCAAGAACAAATTGCACTGAGCTAATCTTCTTCCTTGTTTGATCAGATACATGATTCAGTCGATGAGGTGGCACGGCTCCTGTAATAAACCTTAACTTTTGTAAGATATTTGACATACTTCCACATGACACTCGCATAAGCAAGCAAGAGAAATGTGGGTCATGTAGAACTACAGTTGGTGGGTACTTGGTTGTACTTGGAGAGTACTTAAATGGTTAGCTGCCAAACTGCAAGGAGGGAACAAGGCGTCTTCTGCAATAGCCTGTTCCAGTGCTGTTCGTTATTTTTATCGGTAACTTGGATGAAGAAATTGGAGCATGTACTTAACAAATTTGCAGATTCCACAAAGCTGTGAAGGGGCTGGAAGCTCTTCAGAGGAAAAGAAACTCAAATTGACCTTGATAAACTAGAAAATTCGTCTGAAAGCAATAAAATGATATTCAAAGACAAGTGTATGGTGATGCACCTAGGAAATAAAAAAACCGAACACCCCCAAATAAAAAAGAGAGGATACCTGGGTAGGCATAGTGCTGCTGAGAAGTATCTCTGGGGACTAGAGTTAATCACAAACTAAAGTATAAACCAGCAGAAACTGCTAATGTCCTTCTGGGTTGTATTAGCGGAAACCTTCTAAACCCAAGACACAGGAAGGAATTATTGTACTCTAATACTGATTTAACCTCAGCTGAAGTACTTCACCTAAAGTAGCAAATATGGCAAGGTTTTAGGCAGGCATATGTTCTGAGTAACTGGCCAGAATGGTAGATAACAGTTTTGTTTAAACAGAGAAAGTAAAACAAACAGTATTTAAAAGAAATCTATTTTATATATATTGTAAACAAAAACACACTATCTGTACTGCAGAAAAGGCCACTAATGCAAGGAGAGCTGTGTGTCTCCGAGAAGGAAGTTCTTCATTTTGCACTGAACTGAGGCTGGTGTTCGCATGTATGAGAAGCTTCGTATTGCTGTAAGAGATGCTGCTTAAAGTCTCAGTATGATTACTGGAAGAACAACTTGCAGGTTCCTATGTTTAATTTGTTTGTGTTTCAGAACCTGCCTCCATTTCTAAAGGATTGCAGGATCAAACGGTGTCTGTGGGTACAACTGTACGTTTGTCATGCGAGATTCATGGAAACCCTGCTCCTAACCTCACCTGGTTCCATAATGCAGCTCCTGTCAGTGTCTCTCCACGACACTTACTCACAGGAAACAGACTGAGAATCGGTGGTGTCTCCAGGGAAGATTCTGGATTGTACCAGTGTGTAGCAAGCAATGGAATTGGAGTTACACAGTCCACTGGAAGACTTGATGTCCAGACAGGTAGAAAACATCTAACTATCCACGAATTTAACTTGAAAAGCAAAAGCTTTCAGCATTTTCTGAAGGGGGGGGCTGGGTTTGCTAAAGGGTTTTGTTGGTGTCAATGTCAACCAATGATGGAAAAATCAGATTTTACGAAAAGCTTAAGTGTGTTGTAGATGAGCTGATGCTATAACCTTGATCAGTAAACAGTTTAAAATTTAAATACAAAAGAATTGGCCTTCAAAGATGTGCATGTTACTTTGCTCCTCCTTTGCCACCACCTTCACCCACCCCTTCTCTCATGCTACTTTGCCTGGAACTCCCACCAGAACACATTTGCTCTGTTCCTTCCCTACCTTCAAATCCCTCCTAGAAATCTCTCTTCTATCAGGCTTTCCCTTTCTTCCCACCCCCATAGATTCCTGATTTATTATTGTCTATCCTCCAAATCTCCTTCTTCCCTATGCCAAGTGCATACTCTACATCTTCTCAGTTTGATAAACTTATCCCTGTCTCTCCCTGTATGTCCTTTTCCTTTGCCATCCCTCTCCTTGTTCATTCTAGGTAGTAAGCCCACTCAGGGCAGGGACCAGTGTCGTATTACAACTGTTCAGCACCAGGTACATTGCTAGCGCTATATAACTAATAAGGGTGCACTGTTCAGTCTCTTCTGGAACATTAGCCATGGTTAGATACCTGGGATGCATGGGGATGGCTCAGTTGCAATCATGGCTTAAACTTGGAACTTAAATTTTGGGTCTAAAGCCACTTATAAAACTAAATCGACGTTATTTAGTTGATTAGTGGCAATAGATTATAGGATAATAAATGGACTTGGATGGGTAGGTTCAGCTTGACATAGAATTTGTCCATGTTACAGACAAACAGATTTTTAAGATTTGAAGTGTTTGGTCTTTGCAACTTAAGAACTGTAAATCTGAATGCCTTGGGGAACAACCAAAGTGTCTGTCTGTACAGGAGCCTGGAATTGGTGGGATCAGATTGCAGGAGCTGCAATCTTCACTCAGCTGAGATTGGAATGGCTGTGGCCAAATGGGAGCTGCTTATGAGCAGATTGCAGTTCCAGGAGTTTCAGCTCCCAGAGCTGTAGCTTCTTTCTGGCTAGGGATTCGAGATTCCAAGTTCATAAACCCTTCCCATAGTAGTTCTACTAATGAGGGACTCAGAAGAGATCTGGATTTCTGAAATGACTGTCCTAGTGGGTCTGCTCTACACACATAGTGAAAACTGAATTGAGTATTCCTTCTCTGAACAAAAGTTGTACGGGACTGCTAAGGCTTTCAGTATTTTGTTCCTTAAGAACAATAAATGGAGGATAGCGTAGCAACCAAATATTAACTCTGTTAAATGACAAATATTGAATGTTGGTTTCCTTACTTTTAGTCAAATTAATTCTGTGTCTATATGGTGTTTTTAATAGACAAAGGATCAAAGCCAGTTATAATTTCTCCGCCAGCGAGTATCAAGGTGGGAGAAGGTGACACGGTTTCAATGACATGCAATGCCACTGGGATGCCTGTTCCTATAGTTCGTTGGTACAACAGCCACGGGCTTATTACCAGCCACCCTTCTCAGGTCCTTCATTCAAAACCACGAAAAGCTTCACACTCAAGAACAGGCAGCTCCTTTTCAGAACGAGTTTATTTCACCATGTCCCGGGCTGGATCAAGTTCCCTGTACATTCAGCCTGCTACCCCTGAGCATGCTGGGAAATACTCTTGTGAAGCAACAAACCAACATGGCTCAGCACTTTCAGAGGCTTTCCTTACAGTTGGTAAGTTGGCATCCATTGTCCTATTTCAGTGCTTAAGGTTTTTAATAATTAAGCAAACTTTTTGGTTAGAGGAATCGTTTAATGTCAGTGGGACCGGTTTGTCAAAAAATGAGTTATTACAAGTACTTTCTTGGTGCATGTGAGGTTTCTATAAACAGAAATGCGCACACCCTCTGGTGACATCAAAACCTGCACCAGTGTCTTGCTCTTTAGATGTGTTCCTTTAGGTATTATGCATGTTTTTAAGGTGGGCAATGGTGGTGTAGGGTTGCTTATGGCTCTGTAGAGGACTTCCACCAATGGCAGTGCTGCACACTAGCCGGTCACAAGCATTACATTCTTGTAAAAATTTCTGCAGATTTTTTTTTCTTTTTTTAAATCTGCTTAGAATCCCCAGCTAATCAGACATATGGCAGTAACCTAGTTTTGTCATAAAATGTGTATATGGTTTAGGAATGCATCCAAAATCAATAAGGAACTTATTGAGCCTGGGGTCTAGCTACCGTGGAGCAAGGGGACTTGGGTGAGCCCAGGCCATGGACTCTAGGGGCTCTCTGCAAGCAGCCTGAGCACCACTAAGAAATTTTCAGGGTGGGTGGAGGAAGGAATGGGTCCAGTACTCTGCCCCAGCCCACTCTGAATATTTTCTAGTTGTGCTCAGGTTTCAGAGTGGGTAGGGGTGGAGTGGTAGCCTCACAGAACCTTAAAACGTCCTTCCTGGTGGGGTTATTACCACTCCAGGGGGCCTCACTTAAAGCTGACTAGGAGCCTTGCTTAGGGAGACCCTGCCCAGCTGTTCCGCCAGGCGTTTGGTGAGAGAGACGGGTAGGGGGAGGGATGGGATAGGGTATGGGGGGGAATTTATGGTTTTATTGTTTGTTTTAAGTTATGTGTATATTTTATGCTTTTATATTGTACGCCGCCCCGAACTGCCTTTGGTAGGGGGGTGGGATAAGAATGCTTTATAAAAAATAAATTTAATAAAGGACGGGGAGCACAAATGGGGCTTAACCCAGGCCCACCACAATCTTGCTGCACCACTGCAGTGAGCTGTTCCCTGAGAGAAACTGAGCAGGGGAGCCCTCAGCTGTTCAAGTGCCCCATACTTTCACTGTCAGGCAGAGGAGCACCGCTTTTTTTTTTGCTTTTTTTTTTTTTTTTTAAGTGTTAAAGGCTTGGTGTTTGTACAAAAAATTATTTTATTCATTAGACCCAGATGATTTTACTGTGTAGTGTGTTCCTGGTTCGAAAGCACAATTTAAAAAAAAGGCCTGCCTTTTTGTTCCATCTTATGTCAATAAAACAGTTGAAAGCAAAGATCATAAAACTATTTCCAGAACTAATGACACAAGATCTAGTCTTGCTGTTTCTTTTTTTTTTTTTTTTTTTTAAAAGCCTCAAAACATATCTTAAAGAACACAGAAAATCCAGTTCTGATCCAGAAAACATTAAACTTGTATGTAACGTTTTAGAAACACAGGGAGAATAGTCAATGAGAGTTCATTTCAAGGGGCATGGTTACATTGAATTTGAATTACTGATACTTCGAGAGAGTGCTGTCAAACTGGAATGTTTAAACAGCATTTTAAAAAAAAAAATCTGTTCCCTTCTGAAAGATTTGTAAGTCTTGTTAGCAAAGCATAAAAGTACTATTAAGAGAGTACTCTGCAACTATTAGCCATAAAAGTAACCATCCTTTAAAAATATTAGGTAACTAAACTGGCATGCCTCCGCTTCGGGGAAAAAATGCAGTGAATAAAACACAGATTGATTGCCAGTAGCTGACAGTTATTTCTCAGGACTGGTGCAGGTAGTAATGGCAGTATCCCCACTTATAATGGCAGATCACTACTTATTATTAGAGTGCAGGAGCACTCTAATAGTTAAGATGTGTTGCATGCTACATTATAAAGCCTCAACGTTCTATTTGTTCTAAAATCGGCATGGTCAAAGTTAGGATAGTGAAATTTGTTGTGGAGTATCACTGGAGTAAACCATTCATGCTGTGAAAATTTCAGCTGAATCCATTGCATAGAAGCTGAGATCGCAGTTTTAAAAGTACACTTTAAAGCCTGATTTTTTCATTTAGTCAGATCATCTTGATCTGGGCAGAGTAGAGGGGTTGAGTGTTGGTGGGGAGGAGGAATTAGCCTTTTAGAAAATTAAAGGAGGCTGCCAAAGGGTGCCTTTAGAGTTTTATTTGTAAATATGATTAGTTTTAAAGTTATGGAATTGTGGAAAACCTCGTTAGCCTATGGAGAGGGGTGGGGCTGCTTTGAAGAGGGGCACTGCTCACCACCTCTTCTCCTGTCTTTCCCTTCCCTGAGCGGGGCTTGGGGCAATTCTGTTTGGGGGCACTGGGGAGCGAGGACAGGGGGAGCACTTTGGCTGGGGGGGAGGGCAAGGGAGCAAGGGTGGGGGGGGGCACTTTGTATTTAACAAAAAACTTGCATATTCCATAGTCAAAAAAACTCCATTTTACAAGAAGAGTTCAGGCTCTTGCAAATTCAATCTTGCACTAAAAAGTAGACTTGGGACCCCCGGGCCATTACCGGATACCAGATTTACCGGTTTCCGGTTCTCAAAAAACCGGATTCTCGGATTAAATCCGGTATACCGGTACCGGTTTTATTCCATTGATTTCAATGGGGAACTGTGGCCCCATTGAAATCAATGGAATAAAAAAA
>QEPC01011926.1:2295943-2320656 GCA_003113815.1 Sphenodon punctatus | reverse complement strand
TGAGGCCGTTGGACCGCCCGCCGCCACACCCGGAGCTGAAAGTCAAAGGTACACACACACACACACCCAGGGATCAGGTCTATACTTACCAGCTGCTGCGGGGATGCCGCGGCCGCTGGCGCTGGGGGGGGGGCTCTTTTCTTTTTAAAAATCCAGGCTGGGCAGGGTGGGTGGGGGGTGTCCCCCCTTCCACCCGCGCAGCCTGGACTCGGGGAGGTTTTTTTTACTTTTTTGGTGGGTTTTTTACATTGCAGCCATTCATTTAAATGACTGCAATGTAAAAGAATCCGATAACCGGACCGGTTTTACCGGGTAGAATCCGATAATGCCGGTACGCCCAGTACTGGCATTATCGGATACCGGATTTACCGGTATCCGCCCCTACTAAAAAGCATGGAAACTGCAAGTTAAGGCTCCTGCATCAACTTTCGTGCCATGTTAGCAGTAAAACCACTGTACAGTCTTGCATCTTGTGCTCACTTACAACTTAGGCTCCCTGCACCCACACTTTGCCTTCATCTTTCAGCCCCAATCCTCTTCCTCTGCAGGTTGGGGGCAACACTGAAGCTGGGGACAGGAGGGCATGAGCTGACCCCTCACTCCCTCCATTTTTTTGTGTTGGTTGAGGAGAATGGGGCAGCTGAGTAATGTCTCACAACCCCCCTCTTACCTACTAGTCCCCACTGCCCACCCAGAACACAGTGAAGCTGGGTACAGTCATATACAAATGTTTAATTTAAACTTTAAGTTGGGTGTGCATTGAAATTAATAAAATGGAATGGCCATTGGAAGGAATTGAGGCAACGGCAGTGCCAATTTCTAAATAAATATTGTCATTCCAACATCCAATTAAGTGACTGTGAAATAATACAACACAGCTGCATCTTAGTATGTGGGGAAGGCAAGAGGCTGTGAAATAACGAGGAAGTCACCAGATACAGTAAGTGAAATGGTTGGAATGATACGGAAAAATACAAGCGCGTACAGGATCAAGTAAGTGGGTGGAATGACAGGAGGAATTAGAAATAGTTACAGTAACAAGGTTCTGAGTAAAATAACTGATTCACAAGACTGATAGGATACCAGGGCGAGCACTCCTATTGTTTAACCCATTTACCATAGTGGACACCCTATCCTTTAAGTTCCAATAACTTCCATTCCTGTTGTTCCACTTCTCCTGTGTTGAGGTTTTTTTTTCATTCCACACACACTCTTCTGTTCCATATGACACAGACAAACATTGTATTTCTCCCAGAGTTTTTGAGTTCTCTGTGAGGGGAGTGGAGGTTAGAGGGGCAACTTGGACCCAGGACTCCTGGATTGTTTGTTACAAGGTTGAGAGGTGAGCAGGGGAGAGGAGAACAAGCTAGGAACCAGGACTATTGAGTTCCTTGTGAAGGGAGTGCAGCCTGCTGGCTTAGAGTGGGGTGGAGAGGCTAGAAGCCAGGAGTCCCAAGTTCCCTGTTGAAGGGTTGGGACCAAGTAGATTAGATGGACAAAAGGGGCGGGAGCCAAGACTCCTAAGCTCTCTCTTCCTTAAAGAGGAAGTGGAGGGGGTGAGGGGCCAGTTCACGCCCTCCTGTCCCCAGCTTCAGTGTTGCCCCCAACCTGCAGAGGAAGAGGATTGGGGCTGAAAAACAAAGACAAAGTGTGGGTGCATGGAGCCTAAGTTGTAAGTGAGCACAACATGCAAAACTGTACAATGTCTTTACTGCTAACATGGCACAGAAGTTAAGGCAGGAGCCTTAACTTAAAATTTCCATGCTTTTTAGTGCAAGATTGAATTTACAACAGCCTTAACTCTCCTTGTAAACCGGGGGCATTTTGACTATGGAATACCAGTGTAAACTGCAGCTAATTCCCATGTGCCACAATTCTCTGCTTTAGAAGGTGCCAACTTACTGTGAATATCCAGATGTCCTTTTTCCATCACTGTACAGTGTCTTTTGTCTATTAAAACAAATGTAGCATTTGTTTCCAATATTAACGTTCAGCATGTTAAACATTTTCATTGCTTCTATACTAGATATCTGTTGTTAGTGTGCTATGATGGGACATTTCTTTTGTCATCTTAAGCAGCTGAGGGTGGCCTTGGTAGCTTAATTCTCTCCTCATCAAACCCTGCAGTTTTTAAAAATATCATGTAAATGTTTTCGGGGCATGACTTTAATTTGAAAATAGAACACTTTCCCTCCCACTCCAGTTTCCAAGAAGTGGCGAAAATAGCAGCTATTCTTGTTGGTATTGTAATAGACCAACAAGAATCTGAGGCAGGAATCTGAGGCAGCCAAGCAAACTTTGCATAGGCTTTACATTACCAAGGAATTTGTTCATATTTTAACCTAAAATTCCCTCCTTTTCTCACGTGTAACGAAACCTACACAAATCTATGAAAGAACGGTCAGGATTAATAATATATGCCACCTGTAGCTGTCATTTCCTTCCATGCTCTATCAGTTTTGAAGTTTGGAGTCTTGTGTAACCTCAAATGTAAATGTCCATCCTGCCAACCCACTGTTCTCTGGAATATTGGTAAACTGTGTTTCAGCTCCCCATGATTCTGACCATCTTGCTTCTGCTTCCTGTGGTACTGACCTCCATTACTGAATTTCAAATAAAGCTTAATGAGTCACTTACAAGATTTTAAGAAATACATGCTACAAATATCAGTTTACAACAGTACCTTGTTAATGCCAAAATTCATCTAGTATCAGTCAAAACTTGCCCATTGCTGTCCCTTTTCCAGGTATTTCATCTTTAACATGCTGATGTAATATCATTTCTCTTTTCTGTCACCACATAAAAGCTGCAGTAGATTCCACAAATTTAAGTAATTTGCTGTGTGCACTAGCAACTGCTATGTTTTGTCTTATAGATATAACCAGAATCTTTCTTCTATAGTTCCTTTTGAAACAACTACAAAAGCTGAAGAAGCTGCTCCTGTGGAGGCTGCCCAAAGCGATGAAGGTGATGGAGATTATGATTCAGAAATGGGGCTCTCAAGTTCCCCTCCAACCAAGTTCAATCTTGATGCAGTTGCTACGGAAAAGACATCCAACGGTGCTTCCTCTCCTGAAGCCCCAATCATCCTCAGTCCTCCACAGACTCTCAAACCAGACATGTACGCTCTAGTGTGGCGGTCTGGAAAGGATGGCGGGTTGCCCATCAATGCATACTTTGTGAGGTATCGCAAGGTAATGCATTGTTCTGGAATATGGGATAATTGCAGAAGATGAACTTAAGGTTAAGCTTGTAAGGCATCCTCTTAGTATAACACTAGACAACATCTGTTCCTAATTGGGGCTTAATATTTAGGTAAGCTAAAAGTATAAATTTTGGAAAGCATGAAACGTGTTAAGAGGTAGTTTTCAGGGCAGAAAGAAATTAACTATATGTGAAGCATGGTTTTACTGTGATACAAGCACCCCCTCATGTTTAAGGATCACTGACGTTGGTTTATTCCTTTCATTTACAGTGTACTTCTAGTGTGTTTATCATGGTTTTTAGAAGTATTTCATTGATTTTTCTCTTTTGAAATTCCTTTAAGAAGCACTAGAATGAAACTTTTCAGAAGGAAATACTTTAACAAGAGGCTCAGCATAAGCTCTGATAATCCACATCATTTAGATCTGTCATCTATGTTTTTATTAAAGTCTTATGAAGTTCAGTAGCTTTTATTTTTAGTAGAATCTTCCTTTCCCATTTGGATTTAGGGTGACTTTTTTTTCCCCTCAAGAGGAAATGCAGAGACACTCTGCTGTTATCTATTTTTACAACATAATGTGGAGCTGATGAACTTACTATAATACAAACTATTTTGTTGCATAAAAGCAAAGTTTTTTTAAAAATCCATTGAACTCCCTAATGTTTTCCAGCTCCTGGAAGTAACCAAGACATTAAAATGCTCTTGACATTATTACCCAGCATATCCAGTAAGCATTTTAAAGCTGGTTAATTACATGTAAAATTGGAATAATTTGGGAACATTCATTTTCTTTTAAGATAATAGTTTAAACCAGGTCTTTGTTCTAGTGACACATAACACAAACTAAAGTGATTCCATCTACTTCGAATAATCTGGGTTTGTTCCAGTTTCTAATCCACAAGTGTAAACATGTAATCTGCTGTAAATTGCACTAATATCCTTTGCTGATTGCCTCAGGAGAATGGCCATCAACTTAGGCTGGAGTCTGAATTCTCTTATCCTTAGATGGGAAACTTTTTGACTCCCAACTGTGAAAGACCCAGATTTGGGCAAATGCTTCACCCCCTGACTTATCACTAGGTAACTTTAGCCAGTGTTACCTCCATCTCTACTCCTGTATTTCAAGGACTTTATTCTCAAGAAGGGGATGTGCAGTGTTAGACATAGCTCTTTGATGGTCATTGCTGGAATATCCAGTCACTAGACAACTGCATCTGAGTTGCTTAGCATGCGCCTTACTGACAAAATATGTAATTCATATGAACACAACGGTTGCCTGTTAGTTCCTTCCTTTAACCAAGTTAGGTGGATGTAAGTCTTGTTTTAGATCAAATTTCAGACTTCTGAGATTGTTGAGCCGTAACTCCTCAGAATCTGCTCTGAACATCATCTCCCCAACCATGCAGACACCTGCAGTCCCTGATAGACCAGTCTCGGGTTCTGTTAAGAGTACATCCCTGACACCCTCACAAAGGCCCCACTGTCTTGCCTCCAGTAGCCTAATCCCAACGAAGTCCTGGTTCTCCACAAGCTGTTGACGTTTAAATGAACTTTTCAGGTTGCTTCTGCCAATCAAATAGGCCTTAAGAGAAGCCCCAGATGTAGAATCACATTTTTCCTTCTAGAACTGCATGCAGGTAATAGTGTTAAACCACAACATTCACTAAGATTCTCCGAAATGTGATTCACTTTCGTGCAGTTGGATGATGGTGCCAATGTGATGGGAAGCTGGCATACAGTTCGTGTTCCTGGAAGTGAAAATGAACTACTTCTCACAGAACTGGAGCCCTCTAGTCTTTATGAAGTTTTGATGGTAGCAAGGAATGCAGCGGGTGAAGGCCAGCCTGCTATGCTTACTTTTCGCACCAGTAAAGGTCAGTTCATTGTTTTCTATAGTGATCTGTCACCAAAATTCAATTTGAATTGATTGTCTTGTCTGGAAAGCTATTGATGGAAATAATTTTTGTAACCAAGCCAAACACATGCACCTGGGACCTCGCATCTTCGTGAATGTTACATGCTTTGTGTCTCCTTCTGTTCCCCTTCCTCCCTCTCCCCCGCCCCCCCCCTGTCTCTCAGATGGTAAGCCCTAGGGCAGGGACCATGTCTATTCAGTTAATTTGTAATGCGCCAGGTACGTTGCTGGTGCTATATTAAATGCTTGATAATAATAATAAATAATAATAATTAAGTGTAATATGCAGGGAAGTTGGCCTTGAGGGGTGGTTGTAGCAGGGGACAGTTTGGAATAGATTACAGAATAAACGTAGCTCATGTTACGACAGTATATTATCCTAGTTCTTTGGTATAAGGATACTACTTTGTGGGGAAAAAAGCAAATGCTGGATGCTATTGCCATTTGAGTCGGTGTTCACAGATGAATATATGACATGAGCAGAGGAGGAGACTACATTATGTAGATTTTAATTAAAAGTGTGCAAACTGTGATCGGAAGGTAACCACCATTAGTCTGATGAGATAAAAAATAAAGATATTCCTTGCTGCAAAAGAAGCTCACTCCGGACTAGTAAATGCTGTTTCTTCAATCTTGGCCTGCAAAATCATTATTTATTTATTTATTCAATATTATTCTATCCTGCCCCCTCCTGCTCACAGAGCAGCTTCAAAGAGGTTTAACACCCACCCCAGCCCACCCTCAAATTCTGCTGCTCCCTGCCAAATGGCTGTTTCTGGGTTCACAGCACAAACCCCAACCTCCCCAAAGCCAGGATTGAAGATTGCATTGCAGATGGGGGAGCAGGACGGACCGTTGCTTCCCACCAAATAGCTAATTGGTGATCTTGCCAGCAGAAGCTTCTCCGTAGCCAGAACTGCTGGGTCTAGTACAAGGAAGAGAAGCCCACAGCCACAAGCCCCAGTGCTGACCACCTCTCATTCGGGGGCTGGAGCTTTGCAACTTGACACTCTAGGCCATTGTGGAAGGTTCTGCTGCCAGCTGACACTCAACTGTTTGGCAGCGCTGCTCTCTTCCTCTCTGTGGGTGTAAGCGGCAACCCCAGCTTCTCCTGGAGCTGCAGAGGGCTTGAAATGAGGGGAGAGAATTAGGGAATCCATAAAGGGGAAACGAGCTTCCTGTATTTCTCTTCACATCTGAGACTTGGAGGTAGGGTTGGTGTATTCGGAGCTATGCAGAACCATAGGCATTGCACGTAGTTCGGCTGTTCAGTGCAACCTAGATTAGGGTTTTATGCTCAGTGCACCATAGTTAGCAATAGTACCTTGTGTGAAGGCAGAGGAAATGAGTGCTACAAAAGGAAGCAAGTGACTAAAACTTTTTCTAACAATGTCCAATCCAATGACTGAACTTACTCATGACATCTCAACCATTTATTAGAAAGATCATCCTCTTCAAAAAATACGCATCCGCCTCAAAAAATACCATCTCCACCAGTCGGCATTCCTAAGCATCCTGTCATTCAAGAAGGGACAAACAACAACTTTGGTGTGGTCCTTCCAGATCCATCCCGACACAGTGGAGGTAGGTGTATGAAACCTTTCCAGTCAAAACACACTAACTGCTACAGCACAAAATGAGATTATCTTGAAAACTGATGCCTTTATTTATTTTTTCCTATTGCTTTCTGTAACCTTATGCTCCATATGCCCATTTTAGTTTCTGTGTATCCTGTAGCTCTGTTTGCCTCTCATGAAACATCTAGTAGAATAGGCCTGGGTTTGTTGGCTTTTTAGATGCTTAGATTCTCCGTGCTTACATGCGATTGTAGAGAGAAGGATCAGATAGTTCATGGGTTAAGAACATTAACCAAAAGATTACCTCACCTCCTGTGTTTTACGCAGGGCAGGAGCAGTCCTCTTGATGTGTCTTGTCAGTGTATTTCAGGAAACATTTGTGAGTCATCAAATGAAGTACTTAATTTGTTAAATTTAAAAAAAATTAGTTGCCTAATCAATAATTTTTAAAGGTGCACTATTATCTCTTTAGTCTTTTTTTAAAGAGGGAGAAAATGAATGAAAACCTTTACGTGCTACGCTCTACCCTGTTTACTCCTGCCAGTTGTTTTACAACCAATTTTTTGTATTGGTATGGGGTTACTACTTTAATGAAAAATCTATGCAAATGGAAGGAGCAAAATGTATATGGCTGGTGCCACTTACTTCCTCTGTACAAAGTCCTACCAAACACAAGAGTGAATAAATAGAAGAATGTTTTCTTGAGGTTTTTCTGCAATGGCCATCGTGATGTAAAAAGCAAGCAGGAAATAACATATATTTTGCAGGTCTAACTTGAAGGTGCCCTTTTAAATGTCTTAAAGTTAAATACACAGATATTAATCATTTCTGCAGATGTGTAACAAACTGATAAGAAATAGCACATGCATAATCTGAAAATATTAATTCTTACTCCTAACTGTTAAGTGTCAAATCTTTTGCCTTTCTATCCCTTATTAAATCTCTTCCTTCGTCTGTATCGTACACTGTCTGATATAAAACAGAGCAGTGAAGATTTATGGTTGTATCACTCAGAATAGTTGTAACCAGATTTACTAACACCACCTTTCCGTTCTCTCTGCACTGCTGTCTGTAACTTCAAGTGAGTTCAGTAAGTA
The DNA here is from genome assembly GCA_003113815.1 of Sphenodon punctatus. Classification (NCBI taxonomy): domain Eukaryota; kingdom Metazoa; phylum Chordata; class Lepidosauria; order Sphenodontia; family Sphenodontidae; genus Sphenodon; species Sphenodon punctatus. The sequence goes on along the minus strand of QEPC01011926.1, from coordinate 2,312,862 downwards.
TTAATATAATTTGCATGGCTTGAATTTTTTCTTCTAAATGTTTGAACTATTTGACATTGGTACTTATAAATTAACTTTCATGGGTCTGGGAATTTTAGTTCAGCTCTTACTCTTGCCCGTATCCTTTATTCTGTTAACTTAGTATGTCATGAGCTATGCTTCCTTTATAGTGACAAACAAGGATAATGTAAGGCTCTAGCATGTCTCTTCAATTTTTGAATCAATTATATAATTCTAATTTTCTCCTTCTGCCCCCTGTCAGTGCTCCGCATGGGTAGCTCTGCGTATGACCGACAGGAGGCAGAAGAAGAAAAACCCTCCTGCGCATGCGTGGAGTTGCCCTCAGTCAATCAGTCTTATCTTCTGCCTTCAGCCGATAGGATGTGTTCTCGGCTTCGCCAATTTAAAAAACCTATAAATAGAAGAAGAAAACAACATTAAAGAAAACAAAACCTTAAAGAGAAAAAATCAATAGTGCGTGCCCGAAGGAGACCAGGGCTGCAGCACAAGCGGGCGCGGGGGAAAGTTTTAACACCCCTCCCCCTCCCGCCTCTCCCTAGTGTTGCCGCGCAAAGTGCCCTGGAACCAGGGAGCTGAGAAGAGTGGAGACGCATCCCCAGAGTTGCCACGCAAAGTGCCTGGGAACCGGGGACCTGAAGGATTTGAGCTCCCTTTCTCCACCTCTCCATAACCGGACGGGCGCCGCGCAATGTGCCCGGCAGCCCTCAACGGCAGCTGTGAGACGAGCCTTGAGGGGCTGCGCGCCTATCCCGCCGGCCCAGACAGAAAGAGAGGCGTCTTGCATTACCTTCCTCTCTTGCTCGCCTATTCTAAGTGCCCCGGCGGCCCAGACAGAGAGAGAGGCGTCTTGCTTCCCATCCTCTCCTGCTCTTCTATGTTGAGTGCCCCGGCAGCCTACAGCTTGCCCGCCAGCACAGAGGGACAAGTGGCGGCCTCCAGCGTGGCAGCCCGCACTTCTCCTTCCTCCTGCCCCTACTTGCACACGTGGGGCCTTCAGGGGACAATGGAAGCAGTAACTGAAGGGGAAACAGGGCAGCCCCAGGTCAGTCACCAGCGCAGGGGGATTCCCCCACAGACACAGCTACCCTCGCCTCAGCCATGTCACGGATCCAGCAATCCCTGGACCAGCTCAGGGCAAGGGAGATGGCAGGCCTGCCCCTCCCCCGCCACACAGCCTAAGGCGGGAAAAGCCTCAAGCAAGGCAAAGAAATCTAAAAGGCACCAGGGGGCTCCATGGCTAGGCTGCTTAGATCTCCTCACTCCTCAGCTGAGGAGAGTGGGGGGGGAATCACACTCAAAAAGAGCGAGAGAGGCGTCTCACACAGGCCTGGATTCAGAATCTGTCCACGAGTCAGGGCAGGAGTGGGAAGACTTTGAGGACTCACCTCCTCAGGAGGTACAGGATCCCAGAGACAGAGAAAGAAAGTCCCCCCCTGTCGTGCAGGGGTGAATTCATGTCTCAAGTCACCAAAACTCTCAAAATAATAGAGAAACCCCTAAAAGAGGCCTTCTCTGACTCTCAGGAAGAGGAGGAGCGGGAGTACCTGCCATCCTGTCACGGCAAGAAAATGGGGGTGCCCTTAGATAAAGCCTTTGAGAAACTGATATTAGGTGAAGAAACAACCTGAAAGGAACCAAAGGATGAATAAGACCCAAACTTCCCTTTACTCGCTATCTCGCAAGAAAGACCCCTTGTTAAAAAAAAAACAAGATAGACGCAGCAGCAGTCTCCTTGGCAAAACAAACAGTATTCCCCACAGAAGGGGATTGCTTCCCAAAGGATGCCACTGACAGGGGGATAGAGGCATCCCTCAGGAGGGGCTTAGACTACTCAGCCACCTCCATGAGAGTGGTATCCTCCTATGTGGCTAGAGCCTTACTAGCCTGGACCCAAGAGGCCTAGAACGCTCACATCTCGGATAGCAGGGCACAGATCCTGGCAGCCAGAATCAATTTAACTACCGCCTTCCTGGCAGACTCCACCACTGATGCTGTGCTATGGGCGGCCAGATCGGTAGCATCCTCGGTGGCGGCCCGACGTAAGCTGTGGCTGCGTTCGTGGCAAGGGGATGCAGCCGCATAGAACCTGCTCGCGGCAGCCCCCTATAAGGGATTTAAACTGTTTGGTATCTGCCTAGACACTGTCTTGGCAGATGCAAACGATAAAACAAAACAAAAGACACTACAGCATATGGGGAGTAAAAAGAATCTTTTTCGTGCCCCATGTATAAACCTAGGGGAGCCTCTGGCGCTAACTACGGTATATTCAGAAGACAGGGCCAATCTAGATTTGACCAGTCTAACCGATTTAACCCTAGAAGGGGAGGTAAGGCTCAGGGCTTCAGACAACAGAGACAAAAAGCCTTCCCACAAGCCCAAAGAAAAACAGAGGCATGACTATCCAGAACCAGCGGAGGTGGGAGGCAGGCTGCAGCCTTTCTTAACAACCTGGGAGCAGTCAGTCTCCGACGCCTGGGTTCTAGACTGCATCAAGAACGGGTACCACATCGATCTAAAAGGTTCCCCCTCGCAGGGGTTCATCATGTCCCCAAGATCAGCAAACCATCACAAACACACTGCGATGCTGGGGGAGATCCAAAGGCTCTTGACAATCAGAGCCATAGAGCCAGTACCCACAGAACAAAGGAAACTGGGACTATACTCAATCTTATTCCTTGTCCCCAAGAAGTCAGGCGGCTGGAAAGCGGTATTAGATCTCAAGAGACTGAACAAGTCGATCCAATACCTCCGCTTCAAGATGGAGACAGTTACATCCATCTGCCAGGCCATCAGAAGCCAGGATTGGCTGGCATCTCTAGACCTCAGGGATGCATATCTGCACATCCCGATATGCTCCTCCCACCGGATGTACCTTCGCTTCTGCTATCAGGGACAACGCTACCAGTTCCAAGCACTTCCGTTCGGACTTTCGTCCGCACCAAGGACGTTCACAAAAATCCTGCTACCCTTAATAGCGAATCTCCAAAAGGACGGAGGTCACCTGTACCCCTACTTAGACGATCTACTCATACGGGCGAACTCTCAAGAGAAACTCCAGAGGAATGTACACAAGACCATTGCATACCTCGAGAACCACGGATTCCTGGTGAACAGGGAGAAGAGCCACCTAGTTCCAACCAACAAACTGGAGCACTTAGGGGTACTCATAGATACCACCTCAGGCAACGTATACATCCCAGCAGCCAGACAGCAGCGCATCAGAGCCATGCTCCAGAGCCTAAAATACAAGCAGCGAGCAAGGCTAAAGTACCTGGCTCACCTGTTGGGTCTATTGATATCTTGTGCAAAGCAAGTACAATGGCCGCGATTCCACCTTCGCCCCTTGCAGCAGCTGCTCAGGCCTATGCAACTAGAACTTACCAGAGGTCTCAATCTGTGGGTCAACATTCCACGAGGATTCAAGAGATCAATGTCCTGGTGGTCAGACCCAAGAACCTTCAGGACGGGAGTGCCCTTAGCTGAACCAAACCGCGTGACCATCACCACGGACGCCAGTCTGACGGGATGGGGTGCCCAGATGGGAGCACATCAGTACAGGGACTATGGTCCCAGTCGGACACCAGCCAGAACATCAATGTGTTGGAACTCAGAGCGATTCGGCTGGCACTCCAACAACTGAGCCACCTCATAGGACCGGCTCACGTCCTGGTCTACACAGACAACATCTCGGCAAAAGCATACGTCAACCATCAAGGGGGGTCCAGGGCCATTGCACTTCAGCGCGAAGCGGTGAAACTTTTCACTTGGGCACAGAACAATCTAAGTTCCTTGAAGGCCCTACATACCAAGGGGACGGACAACATCTAAGCAGACTGGCTGAGCCGGCAAACTCTCGAACCGCGCAAATGGCAACTACACCCAGATATCTTTCAATCCCTGACACAGCACTTCAGACAGCCAGTGATGGACTTGTTCGCGAGCAGGAGAAATGCTCAGCTACTAGAGTACATGGCAATGACAGCAGACGGAAGAGCGCAGGCAGTGGATGCCCTTAATCAGAGTTGGCCGGGAGGCCGCCTATACGCATTTCCCCCGTTTCCCCTCATAGCGAGGACAATAGCCAAGCTGATCAGGGAAAGGCCCCAGGTCATCTTCGTGGCACCATGGTGGCCGAGGAGGCCCTGGTTCTCAGATCTAGTGCAGTTAAGTCAGGCCAGCCCAATGCAACTCCCATTGAGACAGGATCTATTGTTACAAGGCCCCCTTCGGTGCGACAACCTTCGCACCCTAAATCTGACAGCATGGCTCTTGAGCGCGTAGCTCTAAGGCCCCAAGGTTATTCTGAGGCAGTCCTAGCCACGTTGCAGCAGGCTTAGACGCCCAGGCAGCAGACAAGCTTATAAAGCTACCTGGAGGACATTTGCCAAGTGGGATGGGGAAAGAGAATTAGATGCCTCTAAGGCAGGGGTGAACGTAATTCTTCAATTCCTCGAGGAAGGATTGGAGAAAGGACTAAGACCAAGCACGCTAGCTCGCCAGTCGGTGGCTATTGCTTCGGTTTTACAAGCAACCTCTAATAAGAGAGTTTTTCCCCATAAGCAAATAAGACAATTTTTACGAGAAGCTCGTAACATCTACCAGCCAGTAATTCATAGATGCCCCTCATGGAGCCTCAGTCTGGTCCTAGATGCTCTCACTAGAGCCCCGTTCGAACCTCTCCGCCACGTGTCATTATATATGCTGACCCTTAAGGTGGTTTTCTTAGTGGCAGTGACCTCGGCCCGCAGGGTTTCGGAATTGGGAGCATTGTCTATAGATGACAATTATTGCTCTTTTGGGGACCAGACGGTTACTCTAAGAATTGATGAGGCCTTCATCCCCAAAGTAAACTCAACCTTCCATAGGGCGCAGGAACTAGTCCTCCCATCATTCTGCCCCAATCCGGTACATGCCAAGGAAAAAATTTGGCATACCCTAGATGTTAGGAGAGCCTTGAAAATTTACATTAGGAGGACCCAGACATTGAGGTCAACATCGGCCCTCTTTGTTAATATCAGGCCTAGCTATGGGGGTAAGAAGGCCTCAAAAGCCTTAATATCAAAATGGCTTAAACAAGCCATCATGGAAGCCTATAAGGCAAAGAATAAGGTACCACCCTTGCAAATCTGGGCGCACTCTGTTAGAGGTGCTGCTACATCGTATGCCTTTAAGGCAAGGGCGTCATATGACGAAATTTGCAGGGCGGCAACTTAGTCCTCCCTGCATACTTTCGTAAAACATTATAAATTAGATTTCTACAAGTCCGTGGATGCGGCATTTGGCAGGAGGGTCTTACAGACTGTTCTGGATGTTCCCAGGGCTTTGTTCCCACCCATAATTGGAGCTCGAGTACATCCCGTGCGGAGCACTGACAGGGCTGGCAGAAGGAGAAACAAAAATTGGTCACCTACCTCGGTGAATTTGTTTCTCTTCGTTCCACCTGTCAGTGCTCCAGCCCTCCCTGCCAAACAGCATTAATTTAAAGGGAGTGAGTCTGTAAGGATTGCCAGTTACTGTTTAGATGGTTATTAAGTTCAACAGTTTAGTTAGCCCAATAATCCCAAAGGGGAAAGGGCGCACTCTAATGATTGTATATAAACATTACAGGATTCACGATTCGGCCCTCAGCTTAGTTATCGACTGACTGACTGAGGGCAGCTCCACGCATGCACAGGAGGGTTTTTCTTCTTCTGCCTCTTGTCGGCCATACGCAGAGCTACCCGTGCGGAGCACTGACAGGTGGAAGGAAGAGAAACAAATTCACCGAGGTAGGTGACCAATTTTTGTTTCTTAGTGTTTTTAAAAGTTTTTAAGAACTTTTTAGTGCTGCCATCATTTAATTCTATTGGTCTGATGCTTAGCAATCAGAGGTGATAGAGGGGATAATGCCTACTTAGCAATAAAAAATTATTTCTGTATTTAATTGGAGAAAGAGAACCCTATAAATTTACCTTATTATTTTATTTACTGATCTTTGGTGTGAGGAGGAGACAAAACAAAGGTTTTAAGACGGTGCCAAAAATGACACTTTCTAACTTGATTGTAACCTTTATTAAAACTAATCATAGGTCTTCATTGTAGAGTGCTCAGCTGTACGTTAGAATGTTGACACTTTTGTGAATCTTCTACCTTTTCCATTTCAGTTCCGGAGGCACCAGATCGACCTACAATCTCAACAGCATCAGAGACCTCTGTCTACGTCACTTGGATACCGCGTGCAAATGGTGGCTCTCCTATCACTGCCTTTAAAGTAGAGTACAAACGTATGAACCGAAACAGTGACTGGCTAATCGCAGCTGATAGCATCTCCCCTTCTAAACTCTCAGTGGAAGTTCGCAATTTGGATCCAGGTATAGATACTTTACTTTGTGTGTGTCTCTGTTTCTCTTTTCCCATTAGTATTTTTTTGTTCCAACCTCTGTCTAATGGCTTTCTTACAAAAGAAAGCATTTCAGATTCACTTCAGAAGATTAAATAAATATACTGGTTATGGTTACTAAGCATAGTTATTAAAGGCCTTTTGACCTCCAGTTCAGGTAAATCCCATTGTCATCTGTGCTCTCAGAAATTGATCACAAACGTGAATCTTTGGCAGGTTTGTTAGTGTCTTCTATACTTTCTTTTTAAAAAAAAATTAAATTCTCCCTATCTCTTCTGGTAAATTACTGAAACTAAACTACTTACTGCCAGAGAGGCTTCTCTGCAATCATACTTACTATTGATTTAATACATATTTTATTGAACAGTAAGTATTCTAATTATCTTTATTGACGAGAAATGCAAATATTTTATAAGTAGGCAATGACCAGTGTGTGAGGTTTCTAGGAAATCATACGAAATTACATTTGTAGAGTACATCCAGGTAATCCCTGCATGAAGGTTCACCAAAAGGGGGGAAAGAACTGCTCCCTTCATTCCCTGCGTAACAAGCTCACCTGTCCATTTGCCAGAAAGTCCTTGCAGGATCAGTCTCAATTAGTTCAGACTGCTTTCTCCGTTCACTGGCTAGAGTGTGTCAATTTCCAGATAACCCAAACAGCATATGTCAGACCAGCTTACTGAGCAAAAGCCTTCAACGTGCTCTGAGGCCTTGCTCCAGTCTCCCTACTCGTACCGTCTAGCTTTGGCCTGGGTCAGCACTGCCAAGCTCCCAGACTGCGAGGGGTGCTCCCTGCTGAGCTCCCATCCCAGGTTCTTCTGGGTTTTTTTTTGCCAGGCTGCCTGGGCTCCAGGTTATGCATCCCTTATAGTGCAAAAGGGGGCAGGGCCAAAGCACAGAGAAGATTCCCTCGAAGGGGTGAGTGCCTGCCCTGTTACACCCTAGATGTTAGAAATTCCTTTCCAGCAGACTGTCAGAGTAGTTCTTCAGCACAGGATGTTTCAAAAAGCTTGTGATTTCCGAACTGGTCTCTAATGTTCTCTGTTGACATCCAGAGAAGAGGCTGAATAACTCCTGGCATTATAACATCACCTAATTTTCCCTTTTTTCCATTTGAAAGGGGAGACATACAAGTTTCGGGTGATTGCTATTAACAATTATGGTTAAAGCCCAAGAAGTTCTGCATCACGACCGTATCAAGTTGCTGGATTTACCAACCGTTTTTCTAATCGTCCAATCACAGGACCTCACATAGCTTATACTGAGGCAGTCAGTGACACCCAGATCATGTTAAAATGGACTGTAAGTACAATTCCCCCCTCCTCCCCCTTATTTGCATGTTCTTGTTGTTTTGGCAGTCAGAAAGCTCTAAGTTAAAAGGTCAGCACCAAAACACACAAATTAACAATAAGATTTTCTCCTCACTGTTTAGTGGGGTATATTCTTAAGACTGGTGATTGGCCTAAATGGTGGGTGGAACCTTCTATTCCTGTATTATAAGACATAAGAGTTACCCGAATGAGCTCTGTACTTGCAGTATCCTTTATTCCATGTTCATTAACAGTAACTTAATGGTCCAGTACAACAGTCCAGTACTATTGTAACGCACTCTACGTGGGGTTAGAGTGTCACGTGGCCGTGGTGACGGTTCAGAGACTGCAGCTGGTGCAGAATTACGGAGACAGGCCACCAGGAGCACATTACACCGGTGCTCCGTTCTCTACACTGGCTGCCTTTAGTCCTCAGGGCCCAATTCAAGGTGCTGGTTCTTACCAATAAAGTCCTACATGGCTTGGGCCCCATTTATCTACGGGACAGCCTCACTCCCCGTGCCCTTGATTGGCCCCTGCGATCATCCTGGACCACCCTTTATGGACAGAGTTCTTCAGTGGCCACTCCGCGGCTGTGGAACTCCCTCCCGGCGGAGGCCCAGGTGGCTTAGAATCTTCCCTCCTTCCAACATCAGTGTAAGACTTGGCTGTACCGTCAGGGTTTTGACGAGGGGGATGGGTGAGGGTATGTTTTATTATTATTAGTTTGGGGGTTAAGTTGGGGGTCTTATATATTTTATGGTATTTTGATATTCTTCCCCAGTTGTGGGGAGACTGCTCCCTTCTTTTGATCCCTGTCTATTCCCCTTTTTGTATTGTTTTACGATAGATTTTATAGATGTGTTTTTATCTTATAAGCCACCCAGGGCTGCCTTGGCAGGAGGGGCGGAGTAATAAATGCTTTGAAATAAAATAAAAATAACTTCTTGTCTCCACAAAAAAGCTCAGAAATCTCACTTAAAAGTATGTCCTACTCTAGTTTCTGTGAGCCTATTACATTGTAGAACATTGTAACATGACTCAAAATCATATTAGTTGAAAGCTTACAACAGCTTGTAACAAAAGGAAAAGAATTCAATGAGATTTTTAAATGACTTCTGTCAATGGTCTGGGATACAAAATATTACATTGATGCATCTAAAGTAGAAGAAAATGTGCAAGCCTTTGCAATTGAGAAATCTACACGATCATAGAAGTCAGGCTGCATCCCACTGAATTGTACCTGGAGCTGTACAATTTGGGGTTTACTGCAGCCTTAGTTTAAACAGTGGTTAGACTTCTAGGGAAAACATGCCCTTGTACACCAAAGGAATTCTGGAAATAGCAAAGCACCCTGGTCAGCTGCAGAATTCTTAAAGTATGTCTCGCAGTTTTACTCTTTATTAGGAGGCCCTGTGTGCTACAACCAGCCTTACCCCATCTCAATGTTCATGTACCCATATACATTATATTAAACTAGATCTTTCACTGCACAGTGGATTTAGATGATCAACAATCTGTGGGTGAAATCAAATGACAATAGCCCGCTGGAGTCCGTGTTCGGTCCATGCTGCAGTCCCCTGCCATATTTAATGTGCTTGCAGCAGCTTCCATCAGTGGTGCTAGCGATCTCCCTCCCCTGTGGCCACCTCTCGGCTGAGAGGTGCGCTAGAGATCTCCCTCCCCCGTAGCTGTCACTCAGCTGAGAGGCATGCTAGAGATCTCCTCCTTACCTCCCCCACCACCTCGCAGTCTCGCTCCCTGCCTCTCAGCTGAGAGGCAGCCGCAGGATGGGCGGATTGCTACTACTTCCACATCTCAGCCAGATCTTTCACTACACAGTCGATTTAGAAGGTCAGCAAAGCACGCTAGGTGGGACTCTATGGTACTGGTGGATCTGGATGTGAGAGACTGCAGGTGAACCTAATTGACGGAACGCAGACAGGTGGGTGCCCATTAGTCCCAGTTGACTTGCATGGTAGATCTGTGATCTCCCTGGACTCCACCATGAGTGACAGCTCTGTGGTGATCACATTGGAGGCCACGTGATGGTCACCTAATAGATGGGCAGGTGGGAACATACTTGGTGAAGGCTGTTGTGGGATGGCATCTTGTTTGGAAACACCCTATCTCATTTGTTCCTTCCAAGTTTAAAAATCTATGTGAATTGGCTCCACAAATCATCTACAACAGATCCACCCTGTGAACTATATAACTTCATTGGAAAAAATGGTGTGCTCAGTAAATTATTCTTAAAGGCTTACTTGCTTTGTCAAGTTCAAATCAACTTTACAAGTGAAAGACACTGACTCTTGCTGCAGGCTCAGCATTTTTCACTTCATTGATAAGGTTGTTGAGAAAAGCATTGCAGGATTTCTATAAATGGACGTGTGTATTTTTCTACTTTATGCTAAAAAACAAACAAACTACAAACTCCCAACAAACTCACTTTTAGAGAGAGACCAGCGTTCTTAACTAAATGGAGAAAACGTCAGACATTCAAGAGTGATTGTGGGTGAGGGGGAGTGGAAGAGTGCTTAAAAGGGAAACCAATATAGCCTGAACTACAGAAGTCTCTTGCATCCCCACTTTTTATGGCCGCTTGTACTTGAAAACAACACCAGCCTTAATTCTGTATTCAGGAAAATTCTCCCTCAGGATCTTGCTCAGTGTTAAAATATTTGATTATTTCAAATTGAAAGTGGTTATCATTTTAAAGCACTGTTTTTATTCTTTTCTAGTATATTACTTCAAGTAACAACAACACTCCCATCCAAGGATTTTATATTTACTACCGTCCAACAGACAGTGACAATGACAGCGATTACAAGAGGGACGTTGTGGAAGGTAGGGAAAAGTGTACTCCATCATGCATGACTGTGTACCAGTTATTTGTGGAGAAAGGACTTTGCAGTGGTCTAAATTCCGGTGTTTATATAAAATGGCTATCCATAAGAAGACCATAGCAAATGGGTAGATTGCCTGCTTATAAGAACACTGCCCCACAGGATTGTGTGCTTGGGCTGGTGGCGGAGGGTAGGAAGTACTCTGCTCAAAGGACAAACGCTGCTCATGTAGCTTAGGCCACATCTGCATGAACACACAGCGTTGACACAAACTTAATCCTAAGTGGTGTCCTCATAAGAGCTATTTCATTGGGAACTTCTAGATCATAATTACCAGGTAAAAGTCCTGAAAGCCATTCATTCATTTTACTTTTTTTTTAAAAAAGGCATTTCAAGTGAGAATGTGTGGGCCTCATTCTAAGGGTTTCTGCAGAGACTTTAGTAAGATCAGATCTGGGTTCACTGTTGGTCATATTTCTCCTTGTTTGCTGGCAGCCTCCACAGTACTGCAGTATGACCTGTTGTAGTACTGTTAAGGGGTTGCTTTGAAGAACCATGTGCAGTTAGCAGTTTCACCTGTGACTACGTTTTAGCCTTCTGGTACACAGAACATGTGTTTATAAATATTATGCACTGAACAGTTAGCTGTTTAAGTGGACTCCACTGTGCTGTGAAATTTGCTTATTCCTGATTTTTAGGTTTATGCATGCTGGAATCCTTGTGGCAGTCTAAAACCATTAGCAGCTGCTTGGCTTTGCTAAAGCCTGGAACTGAAATTTGCATTGTGGTGGACACTTTAAACATTAAAGCTTTTCTTTACCATTTTGTTGTTGTTGTATTTTAAAAAGAAAATCAATCTTTTTTCAGCTAACATGCAACTCGAGCCTTTATGATATAGAAAAATGTACATATAAACGTGTGGTCCTTTTGCTTAGAAGCCATGCGTTTTTAGATTATTACAAAAGGCTTAAGTTTTTCTCCATTACCCTTAAATAAACAACTGATTTTTGACATACCTTTCAAAAGCTGTTGATTCAAAATTGTTGTGATGCTTCTATGTTAATTGCCTGAGGCTTTCATTACTGTTTCTTGTTAAGTCTTGTCTTGAACTCATTCAAAATCCTAAATGTTTTTTCCTTTAAAAAAAAAAAAAAAGTTGCTCCAAGCAAAATGAATTTTTTCTAAAATTGTTTGTGTTTTCATCATGCAATCCTCCTATATCTGCAGCTTTCCTGCATGTTCAGCAAAAGCAAAACAAAGCCTGCCCTTTTCTGCTTATGTGCTCTGAAATTTCCCTCTGTTGCCTGGATGCTGGAGATTTAATTTTAAACCTAAATGCAGTCTGATGTCAGTTGTTTAAATGTTTTCCCTTGCTAATGGTGCATGGAGAGTACAGTTAAAGTGCTTGTACTGATTTCAGTTCCACTAATGGTTTGAAGCAGAAACCTAAAACCTGGTTTAGTAATTACTGAAAGGAGTGTTTTGGGGCTGGGGGAGGAGAGGTAAGAGCCTTGGAAAAATATGTGCTTTAGGGATAGGCCAATTCTGCCAGTATTTAAATAAAAGCTCTTACTTGAGCCTTCTATCCAGTTCAGTATGTGTGTGAACAGAGTTTTGTTTCATTAGTAGTTTACCACTGCAAGAAAGCAGTATAAAGGCAGAATTTTATTTACAGTGTAAGCTTGACCTACACTAGAAAAATGTTAGCTACTTCCAAGTAGTTACCCTTCCTACCATAGTCTACGTAAGTATAGCTAGCTGAAGTCTTCCACCAAAAGCAACATGTAACTAACTGATCCTTTGCAGAGGATTTTAGTGACACAGCAATGGGGATTGTACTCCAGCTTTGATTCTGTTGAATTCAAATGAAATCTTGAGGACACTCCTCTGCCACCCAAGTGGGTTTTGTTTTGTTTTTTTAATTAATACTTGAGTCCGTAGGTGGTGTGACAGCTTCTAAGAAATAGTTGAAACATTCAAGGTGGTATCTCCTAAAAGGAATGAGAAGTGCTCAGCTAGTTAAACTTGGCCCTAAAGGTCTTCGTTTATTAAAATGTGTCATAAATCTGTGACAGTAAAATCATTGTGATTTTATAGTGGAGTTCTTAGTTCTTCAGGAAGGCATCTAAATGAAACATGGGCTGGGAGCCAGATACAACAAAATCATTCTATTAAGAAGCTTGTGTTGGAGTCATGAAAAAGAGGCATGTTATCTAAGAGCTTTTCCTAGTATGTTTCAGAATATAGAACTATTAAATTATCTATGGCATCTACTAGCAGAGATGCCAGTTTCAGCACTTCCAAGTATTAGTTCTGCAGTGCAGTATTGGATGACCAGAAGCTTTAATTAGGATCATAGCACTTTAGTTGCTGGAGATACTGTGACTCTTCTTTCAAGGCACTGGGAATATTATAACTGTCCTGGCTACATCCCTCAGTGTGAGAATGGAATTAGATTCTGTGTACCTAAATTCTCATTAGATACAGTAGTCTGCCTTGTACTGACCTTCACATGTTGTAAAAACAGCTGTCACATTCCAGCTCTGAAGCATTTATGTCAGTGATGGGTGAAATTGTGCTGCTTGTAAGGGAATGAAAAAATCTTATCCAACAAAACACATCTGGCTGTATTTTTCCTCTTAGGTACAAAGCAATGGCACTTGATAAGCCACCTGCAACCAGAAACATCTTACGATATTAAAATGCAGTGCTATAATGAGGGAGGGGAAAGCGAGTACAGCAATGTGATGATCTGTGAGACCAAAGGTGAGAAGGGATGGGCTTCTGTTTTTTCCATCTGTAAAGTACATTATCGTATGATTTTTGCATTCAGAGTAGACTTGATAGAAAGTTATCCCTTCATACTCCTGAACCCCTTTGTTTTTTGGTGGGGTTTTGTGGGGGGTTTTTTAAACAGGTTGAGATCATTTGTAGCTTTTTTGAGAGCTGTTCAATTGATATAGCCACAATCCTTTTGACTCATGTACACCAGTATGTTAATCTCCAGGAATGATACCTTGTTCTTGTTGCATCTATGGTACCATTGATTGCCCTACTTCAACCAAAGCAGATTCTTTTCCCCAGGAGGATGCCATGTTACTATAGTCCAGATAGTTACAGGAAGTGCTGCAGTTGATACTCTTGTTCAGGTATCCAAAGGTCTCTTTGTCTTCTCTGCCTTCACTTCTATCTTCAAGTCCTTCTGAAGCATCGTTTTCATAGCTCCATTCTTACTCTCGATTGGCTCTTGCCAGTTCTACCACCCTGTGTCAAGAAGATAGGAATGTTGTGATCTGAAAGCATCCAACAGTTCCTCTTTTCGAAAGAAACTGAGCCATTTTTCTTTTTAAGCATTCCTATTTTTAAATCAAGTTAAATTGTAATGGGAGCACAGAGTGTTAACAAACACAGTAACCATTGTGAGTGTCTATGAATTTGGCAGCACTTGGTACCCACAAAAACAGGTGTAGAGTTCATGATACCTGATTCAACTAAACATTGTTGGCTACCTTTCAGTATCCCAAATGGTGTCCAATTGCATACCTGAAATACCGATGTCCTGAAATACTGTTTTGTCCTGATTTTGTTCAACTTCCGGTACTGGACTTGAAGGGGGTGTGTGTGTAATTTCGGGTACTTGGAAACCAGAAAACTAAAATTCTGGTTTTAGGGTACTCAAGTGGCCACCAGTTCAGATGCTTCAAATGGTACCTAAAAATGCAGGTGTGCAGCAAATCAGGTATGTATTTCAGCTCTGAAATGTGAATTTTCCAGTTGCTTACACACTGCAAGTGCTGAACTTTTGAATGGGCTTGGAGGGGGAGAAGGGGAGGATATGCCCTAAGGTGCAACAGGTGAGGAAGCCAGGCACTTCTACTTTCCTCCTCCCCCCTCGACACTTTAGCAAGCAAGGAAGCTAAGCTCTCTCGTCAGCCCTGTGCAGTCATTTCAGGGCAGGGGGTGGAGAAAATGCTGCAGAGAGAGATCCCAAGCAAAGATCAAATTTGAGTTGATTTGCCAATTAATTCACACCCAAGCCAACCCCAACTCTGCTCTCTAGCCCCAACCCACTTCCTATCACACCCACTTCCTACAACCCATTGATTACCCCTCCTCGAACATGTACCAACTCCTCTGAAACCCTTATTGACAGTATGCCAACCCACTTCCTACAACCCATTGATTACCCCTCCTCAAACATGTACCAACTCCTCTGAAACCCTATTGACAGCATGCCAACAAGCGGGAGCACATTGGCTAGTATTAGCCCACACAGCGGGCTCCACATTCTCTGGACCAATGCCAGGGGTGAGTGTTTAAGTGGTGGCCAGCTCTTCTGTGATCCTGATCATCTAATAGACAACCATGAAAACATACACTCATGGGGGTTATTGTGGTGGTTAAAAACCTAAAAAAGATCGTTAGGTCTCAAACCTCATCACTAGTTTTATACCCTGCCCTCTCCTGCTCGAGAGCAGCTCGGGGTGGCTTACAGGCATCAATAAAACACACATAAAATATAATTAAAACATTTTAAAGGATAAAAAGAACTAAAAGGGCAGAATTCCCTCCCCAACCCATCTTACGCTGTCTATGGAAAGATGGGAGGTCCGGGGCCAGGTGGGCCTCCGTCAGAAGGGAGTTCCACAGCCTAGGAGCGGCCACCAAGAATGCCCTCCCCATTGTCGCCACCCTGGCAACCTGAGGGACTTCAAGTCGGGCGTCCCTGGCTGACCGCAGGGGCTGCAATGCAATCCGGGGCCTGAGACGGTACCAGCACCTTGAATTGGGCCCGGAAGATAATAGGCAGCCAGTGCAGAGAACGGAGCACCAGTGTAATGTGCTCACGGCGACCTGTTCCCGTTAAGAGACGGGCCGCCGCATTCTACACCAGCTGCAACCTCCGGATCATCCTCAAAGGCAGCCCCACATAGAGTGTGTTACAGTAGTCTAGTCTAGAGGTGATAAAGGCATGGATGATGGTGGCCTTATCCGAGTCTGAAACATACAGCCGCAGCCGTCGTACCAGATGTAATTGGCGAAATGCTTCCTTCACCACAGCCTCCACCTGGAGATCCAGGCAGAGCTGTGAGTCGAGGAACACCCCCAGACTACGGACCTGTTTGGCCATAGTGGGGCAGACCCCATCAACGATAGGGGCCACCACCACCATCACCTCCGTCTTGTCGGGATTCATCTTCAAACAGCTCGCCCTCATCCAGACCCCCACAGCTGCCAAGCACTGGGTGAGCACCGAGACTGCCGTGTCTGGGTCTACAGAAAGAGAGGTAAAGTTGTGTCATCAGCGTACTGATAACGCACGCTGAACCCTCTCATGACCTTGCCCAAAGGCTGCATATACACGTTGAACAGGAGGGGGGACAGAATAGAGCCCTGCAGGACTCCACACATGAGGGCCTGGGGAGATGAAGTACATTCTCCGAGAACCACACGCTGAGTTCTCCAGGCCAGGAACGAGCAAAACCATTCAAAAACAATTCTGCCTGGCCCAGTCCCGCAGCCGAGCCACCAACATCTCATGGTCAACGGTATCAAATGCAGCTGACATCTAATAGAATTAAAATAGATCTGCCCTGGTCTAATTCACATCGCAGGTTATCAACCAAAGCCACAAGCGCAGTTTCCGTGCCAAACCCAGAGTGAAAACCAGACTGCAAAGGATCAAGGAAATTGACCCGATCTAGATGCCCCTGAAGCTGCTTAGCCACCACCCGTTCAGTAACCTTTCCTAAAAAGGGAAAGTTAGAGACTGGCCATTGATAGGGGTGGGAATTCTGGTTCTCCCAAGATCCGATATTGTCGGTATTTGCTTTGGGTGTATCAGCTTAATCCGATATTTACCTGTACCGGCATAC
The DNA here is from genome assembly GCA_003113815.1 of Sphenodon punctatus. Classification (NCBI taxonomy): domain Eukaryota; kingdom Metazoa; phylum Chordata; class Lepidosauria; order Sphenodontia; family Sphenodontidae; genus Sphenodon; species Sphenodon punctatus. Next base: position 2,296,430 of record QEPC01011926.1, on the reverse strand, counting down.
CGGATTTTTTACATTGGCCGCGGTACCGGATTCTTTACATTGCGGCCATTAAAGTCAATAGCCGCAATGTGTAAAATCCGGTACCGCAGCCAATGTTAAAAATCCGGTATGCCAAAACCGGTAAATCTGGTACCAGGGAGATCCGATACCGGTACATCCGTTATTCTCCCCGGTGTCCCACCCCTACGTGGCCAATAGCTGGCCGGGGAGTCAATTGGTGAAAACAGACATGACGCTAACCACCCTTTAACCACTCTTGGTGGTGGTTTATGCATGTTGCAGGGCTGTATTGGTGCCCTATGCAGCCCTGAAACATGCATAAATGACCACCAAGGATGGTTAAAGGGTGGTTAGCGTCATGTCTGTTTTCACCCAATGTCAAGAGATGGTTTCTTGAGCAGGGGCCTCGCCACCGCTTCTTTGAGGCGGCTCAGCATACTGTCTTCCCTAAGGGAGGCATTGACAACCACCCCCCCCCCCCCCCCCC
>QEPC01011926.1:2260559-2295932 GCA_003113815.1 Sphenodon punctatus | reverse complement strand
CCCCCCCCCCCCCCCCCCCCCAGCAATGGCCCAGTGTCTCCCGGTAGGCCTTGACCAGCCAGGACGGGCACAGATCTAATTCACAACAGGTGGCCCTTACAGCCCCAAGGACCTCCACTGCATCAGCGGACGACACCCACTGAAATTGATCCCATGAAATCAGACAAGGCAGGTCCTCCACCCCGTCAGGTTCACCTACTGTTATAAGTGCAGCATCGAAGTCGCTGTGAATCTGAGCAATTTTTATCCACAAAAAAGTCAACAAACATGTCACAGCAGGCACTGGAAGATTCCAGTTCCAGGCGGAGATAGGCCGGACTGACCAGCCGCTGCACCACCCAGAAAAGTTCCGCTGGATGCAACTTTGCAGATGCTATGAGGGCAGGAAAGAACTCTTTCTTTGCTGCCCACACCGCCTGCCACAGCATAAGCTTTTAAACTAGCTTTATGTCACAATCGGTCGGCTTCAGCACAACTCCAGCACCACCGAAGCTCCAACCGCTGTCCTTCCCGCTTCATCCAGCGCAGGTCCTCTGTAAACCAAGGGGACCCACGTCGTCGGCATTCCAGCAGTGTATGCCTGGGAGCTGCTCGGTCAATGGCCTCAGTCAACAAGTTGTTCCAGAAGACGACGAGGTCATCGAGCGAACGGTCATCGAGATCAGGAGGCAATTCCCCTAGGGTGTTCTGGAACCTCTCTGGTTCCATAAGTCTCCGGGGGCGGACCAACCAAACTGGTTCTACACCTCTCCGGGGGCAGACATGTGCCACGGAGGAGATAATGATCTGTCCATGACAAGGGTGTAATTGATACATCCCCACCACTGGATCCCCCACCTCAAGGCCAGTGCAGAATATTAGGTCAAGGGTATGTCCTCCTCCATGCATCGGGCCCACAACCCTCTGAGACAGTCCCATGGTTGTCATGGTGGCCATGAGCTCACGCTCTGCTTCCCCAAGGTTGGCGTCAGCGTGAATGTTGAAATCCTCCCGGACTAAAGTCCTTGGAGACTGCAAGACCACCCCTGACACCAACTGAGCTAGGGCGTGTAGGAATGCTGCCATGCAGGTAGGTGCATGGTATATGAGCAGCAGATCCAATCTGTCTCCAGCCAAATCGATCACCAGATGGATCCCTTCCATGCCCAAAATAGTCTGCATTGGATATCTCCTCACAGACCCCGTGTCCTTAAAAATAACAGCTACACCGCCTCACCGCCCCTCTGGTCTAGGCTGGTGCTGTACAGAGTAACTGACTGGAACAAGGTCAGCCAAAATTGGCCCCGACTCAGTGTCCAGCCAGGACTCGGTAATACACACTCGGTAATCATTATCATTATCTATATAGAAAAGAATGAGTAAAGGGAAGGCTGCTGTAAAATAGGATGCTTCTTTAAAATACATCATGCCCTAATTTACCATAGGAATATACCTGATGTCCCCATTTACACAGATACAGTTCGCTGACTAAAAAATCATAAGTAAAATTTTAAACCAAAGCCTGAATGTCCTGATTTCAATGTCATTTACTCTTTAGCATTTCTTCTTGCAGGCCAGATTAATACAATTGGATGTCCTCAGCACAGCCTTGAATAGGAATGAGCTATACACTACCTGTCCTCGGCTTAGCAGTTTGAGGAGCCACCTACCCAAGCAGCCTTTTGACATGGTGGTCAGCCCACCAAAGGGCTCTTTGGGCAGACTGGGCCTGCTAATTTTAGACCACTGTTCCAAGGAGGGAAGACTCAGCTGTCACTCAAGAGGATAGGGTCAATGCTTGCTGAAACAATAGGTAACTTGGAGGCCCTCCAGCCCAGAGCAGGAAACTGTAGCCTACACATGTCAGGGAGGGGCACCGATCAAGTGCGCTTGTGACCAGAGAGTCATCCCGCCACCCACATGCCCCACGTAAGGCGGAGTGCTAAACAAATGTGCAGCCCCACCCATGTCGTACTCCAGTGCCCTGCCCCCCGCCGTGATAGACAGCCATGGAGGCAAGTATGGTGGGGCCAAACAGATGTGCTGGCCCATGTTGACCCATGTGGACGACCTTTAACTCAGGAGATTTTCTAAGGTCACAAGCTGGGCTAGCCACCTTCCTGCCCCTGGGGAGTCCCAGGCTACCGTCTTGCTGTGAGTAAACAGATGTGCCAGTGGGTCTCAGGCCAAAGCGGGCAACCAACATGTCTGTTTTTACCCACTGCTGCACAGCGATTCGTCTAAACAAGGGGACAAAGTGTTCAATTAGATATCATCCTAGCCTAGATTCGCTACTCAGTCAGAGAACATGGAAATTAAATGGAAACTTGTTAGAGCAGCAAAAATTTGTTTTTAGTTTAATTTAGCACTTTAAGATGAGATGGGGCAGTTCACGCCTCCGAACTACTGTCTCCAGCTGTCTTCAAATTTAGGTGCATCAGTAGTATGAGTCACATTCTAAAGCTTTGCTTAACCACAAGGGTTACATATGTTGTTTCTTTAAATGAGTTGATATTCTCATGTCATCAAAAGCCTCCAGGAAGTGGCATCATGGGCACGTGCATGTACCTTAAGCATTGCCATCATTTTGTTGGTCTTCACTCCCTAGATGTCAACTGAAATTAAAATATGTAACCAAGAACTTTCTATACTTCAAATAAAACGGGTCTAATACATTGTCAACCAAGGCTAGAAGTATCCACATTCTAACTTTCTTTGGTACTGTAGAAGAAAAGACTGAAAGAATTTGGGCCCAGGCTGTAACTGGTAATGCAGCTATAGAAGTATGTTGTCAGGACACCTCTAATGCTAAGGAGACCTTAAATACCAACTAGGACTTCTTTTTAGCCAAAAGATCCTTTATAATTGGGTTTCAAAGGTTTTTAATCTTGTGAGCAGAAGTGTTGCACTCTATCAAGATGAATTCAGATTTGCAAATATGCCACTAAAAATTAGCTATATCATTTACATCCTTGGTTGTAATGGTCACTGCTGGAAAAATTAGCCTAGTCAGAATAATCATTTCAAATAGTTGCATTTTGTACTGTTTGTTTGAGCAGGCTGCAGTAGAGTACATGTGTTCTGATTAACCTGCAAACCCATATTTCATGGTGGTGTCTTGAATTGTAATGTTGTGCTTTTGTTGCTTCCTTTGTATTTTGTAAGTTTTTTAAGCTGGTTCTAAGTATAAAGCTCATAACAAAATTAGGAACTACAGGCCCAGTGTGTCGTCATAGATTTATACAGGGCTGAAAATCAGTGACTGTACTCAATCATCTACCAATGAGAGCACTTGATAGATATATAATCCCCCCTCTGATCATGGTCAGAGAAGGTTATTATTCTAGAACTCTTTACCTCACCATAAATACCACAGGGTGGTGGTTCCGCAAATTCCATCCAGAGTAGTGACACCCGGTAGTTGCCCCTACAACATGTTTGCCTCTGGGTAATGACACTTAAGGGATTTGAAGGGAGCATTTCTTGGGTGAGCAAGTTCTCTGTGTGTGTTTCATCCCAACCCATAGTACTCAAGCATGCAGGTTTGCTGGAAGAGAGGGAATAGCAGAGTTTTTTCCGTTATCGCAGTGTTCCACTTTGGAATTCTTGAGCTATTGTGCTGACCTTGTCAATAGAGAACACTGAAATCTGAGTTTTAAAGGGGCAAAGGAAGCCTCAATATCCATACCCCCAGAAGATGCTGATGCAAAGTAATTTGTGGAGAAGTTTTTTCATGGAAAAAAGTCTCTGATTTTCCCCTCTTGCAATGGAAGCCCAAACCAGAGGGCTCGCACTGCAGACAGGGAAGGAAGTGTCTTGGTTCTGAACATTCAGCAGACAAATGGAAGTGCTCCTTCCCCACCCTCTGGTTTGCACTGCAGGCATTCCAGAAATATTTTAAAGTGTAAGAAAAAGTTGTGAAAATATTTTCATGGGTGCAAGATGGTACTTGTGATCAGTGTTCTGTTTTTTTAAAAAGAAAATCCAAATATTTACTGATACAATAGCTAGCAAAATTATATACCTTCTTTAGAAATGTCTTGTTCATGTGGCTGGAATAGCTTGGGGAGCTAAACCTCTCACGGATTGTAGTTTCAATATTGAAAGTTAGAGTTCACACCAGATAAAAGTAGGGTGTCTGGCAAGGTTCGTTAATAGAAAAGCACATTATGGTTTTTCCTAACCTCAGAAATGGAAAGGTTTGCATTTTGCTTAGTTGAGAAGCTAGTGCAGTCTCTAGCGATCCCTACATTCAATTACAGTTGCTATAATGTCCTGCAGCCAAGATGAGTTCAATAGTCATGTAGATATTCGGCATTTTCTAGGATAAGTAATTAGTTATCCAGTAATAATTGACCAACAGATTATTTTGAGCTGAAACTTTTCTAGTGGTAAATCATAAGACAATGATAATTATCCCCTCTTTATAATTGTCTGCTTTAATAGCAAAAAGATAAGTGTTCATTTGTGCAGATTTCTCTGAATGATGTGTTCATGATTGTCTTCTATTTCAATTAGTGAAGCGCACACCTGGAGCATCAGAATATCCAGTGAAGGACCTTAGTACACCACCTAATTCCCCAGATCGTGGATTTGGGGGCAATGCTGGCCCATCAAATGGTCCTGTTCGAAGCAGTGACATGCTATATCTGATTGTGGGCTGTGTCCTTGGAGTGATGGTCCTGATTCTGATAGTTTTTATTGCTATGTGCCTGTGGAAAAATCGCCAGCAAAATGCCATGCAGAGTATGTTCAGATCTCTTCCTTTCATTATTATTATTATTATTTATTAATAATAATTAGCAAGTATTTATATAGCACCAGCAATGTACCTGGTGCTTTACAAAGTAATGGAATAGACACTGTCCCTGCCCTAGTAGGGCTTACAGTCTAAGAGACGGGGTGGGGGGGAGACGAAGGAAGGGAAACAGAGGAAGAGACAAGGAGTGTAACATTCATGAAGATGTGAGGTCCCAGGTGCACGTGCTTGGCTTGATTACATCGAGAATGATAGCTGACTGGTCCATGTGGTGAGAATATGAATACACAGACCTCAGGTAACAGATTGTACTGGATGGAGGGTATCAGCAGGAGTTAGATGAGGGGGAGCAAGGAGTCGGGGTGGGGGCAGAGCAGAAGAGGTGGGTCTTGAGGGATTTGAAGGGAGGGGGCGAAGCGGATGTGGGCAGGGAGGGAGTTCCAGGTGTGGGGGGCACCTAGGGAGAAGGGACAAAGGTGGTTAGGGGAGCAGGGGAGGCATGGGAGGGCAAGAGAGGGGACAGAGGAGGTGCGGAGTTCATGGACTGGAGTATGGAGGGAAATTAGCACAGAGAGGTAGGGGGGAGCAAGGCTGTGAAGGGCTTTATAGGTGAAGACTAGGAGCTTGTGCAGGATTCATTTAGGAAGGGGAAGCCAGTGAAGAGAGGAGGGGCTGCACGTGGTCGAAGCGAAGGGCGAGGTGGATAACCCTGGCAGCATAGCTTGGATGGAGATAAGGGGAGAAAGGTGAAAGCGGGAGAGGCCAGTGAGAAGGAGGTTACAGTAATCGAGGCGAGAGATGACCGGGGCACGAACAAGGGTTTGGGCAGCGGAGACAGAGAGAAAAGGGCAAATCTTAGCAATGTTATGAAGGGAGAAGCAACAGGATTTGGCAACGGTTGATGTAGGGTTTAAAAGAAAGGCGTGAGTCAAAGATGAAGCCTAAGCTACGGGCTTGGGGGACGGGAAGGATAGTGACCCCGTCGATAAGGATCGACAGGAAAGAGGGAGAGGAAGGATGGGGAGGGGGGGAGATAAGGAGTTCAATTTTAGCCATGTTGAGTTTGAGTTGACGTTGAGACATCCACGTAGAGATATCGGAGAGACAGCTGGTGAGACGAGCTTGAATAGATTGGGGGGGGGGGGGGGGGGGGGGGGGGGAGAGGGAGTAGAGAGAGAGTTGAGTGTCAGCGTAGAGGTGATATTGGAAGCCATGGGAGGCAATAAGTTTGCCTAGGGAAAGGGTATAGATAGAGAAGAGGAGAGGACCAAGGACAGAGCCTTGAGGAATGCCAACTGAGAGGGGAAGGGAGGAGGAGGTGAGGTTGGCAAGACACATTGAAGCAGCGATCAGAGAGATGGTAGGAGAACCAGTCAAGGACGGAGCCACAGAAGCCAAGGGAGTTAAGTGAGTCCTGCAAGAGCGAGTGGTCAACAGTATCGAAGACAGCAGAGAGGTCAAGGAGGACAAGAATGGAGTAGAGGCAATTAGATTTAGCCACAAGAAGATCGTTGGTGATCTTAGCGAGAGCAGTTTCAGTAGAGTGTAGGGGGTGGAAGCCAGATTGGAGGGGGTCAAGGGAGGAGTTGGTGGAGAGGAAGTTGAGGCAGCAGGAGTAGACAACCCGTTCATGAAGCTTGGAAGCAAGAGGAAGGAGTGAGACAGGACAGTAACTAGAAGGGTCAGAGGGATCAAGAGTGGACTTTTTGAGGATAGGGGAGAGAGTGGCATGCTTGAAGGTGGAGGGGAAGGAGCCAGTATAGAGGGAGAGGTTGATGTGCAGGAGGGAAGGGGTGCCAGTGAAAGCAATGGAGGTCAGGAGGCACGAGGGCATGGGGGCAAGTAGAAAGGTTGGAGGAGGAGAGCAGGGAGGAGATTTCCTCAAGGGAGGTGGGAGGGAAGGCGGACAAGAGAGAAGGAGGGAGAGAATGGTTTCCCATCAACAAACCTTACTCTGGTATTTTCTTCTTAATTAAAATAGACAGTAGAATTTACTACAAAAGAGTTTATCCACCCTGAATACTAAAATGGTAGAGGCTATAAAACGGGTGTAGCTAGGTTGGGATGGGCCCTGATGTAGCTGGTGGAATGCCCCATTCTTGCTCCCAGTGCCGCCCGCCCCCCCCCCCCCCCCCCCCCCCCCCCCCCCCCCCCCCCCCCCCCCCCCCCCCCCGGGCTCATTGGTCCTGCTGCAACTGCACCAGCTGTCCCTGTTGTTTATTTTTTTATTTGAATTTATACCCTGTCGTGCTGCATCTTAGGCTATACAAAGCTTGAATAGGGATAAAAGATTTCTTTGGTTTAAAGTACTAAGATGGAAAAAAAATTACCCCTTTTCAAGTAGTATTTAGCTATTTTGTATAACTTTGGTTCCAATGTGCCTAATGGGTTTCTTCTTGATCTCCCTTTGCAGAGTATGACCCTCCTGGTTACCTCTACCAAGGTGCAGATATCAATGGGCAAATGGTCGAGTACACTACCTTACCAGGGACAAGTCGTATCAACGGCGGCATACATGGAAACTTCATCAGCAACAGTAGCCTCAGTAATGGCTGCCCACACATTCATCACAAAGTTTCTAATGGAGTTAATGGGGTCATGAATGGCAATTTGAATGGATTGACTGGACTCTACTCAGGGCACACCAACTCCCTCTCCAGGACACAAATGGAGTATGAACACACTCACCATTTAGTGAATGTAAGACACTTTGTTCATTAGTAGTAGTAGTATTTATATAGCGCAAGCAATGTACGTGGCACTTTACAATTGTAAGAAAGAGACACGGTCCCTGCCCTAGCCAGCTTACAATCTGAGAGAGACAAGCGGGGGGGAAACAGAGGAAGAGACATGATACATACACGAATGCGTGAGGTCTCAGGTGCACGTGCTTAGCTTAGCTACAAAGATGTAGTTACTCATTTAATGTTATACAAAATACAATGATTCAGGATAAGTCGGCGAGGGGAACGAGGAGCCAGGGAAAGCTTGATGGAAGAGGTGGGTTTTGAGGAGGGATTTGAAGATTTGGAGGGAAGAAGCATCAGGGAGGGAGTTCCAGGCATGGAGGGCTGCTGTTTGAGTTGTACTTACCATCTTGACCCTAGAATGCGTTTAAAAGTGTAGGAGGAAGTGAAAGCTAAAAAGCATCCTTACCTCTCATTATTTTATTGTAAGCTGCTGACGCTTGGATGCCAGAATTCCTGGCATCATGAAATAATGTGAGAATCTCAGCTTTTTTAATAAACAAAAGCAATTGGGGAATCTTGGTCCCTACAAGAAATGTTTTTTAAAGCCCTTTCCTCCTGCTCCAGTTTATTGTGTGATTTTGGAGGTTATGGGTTTGGCTTTGTTCATAACTTCTCAGTATTAAAGTTGACAATATGGGACAATCCAGTTCTGGAGTCTTAATGCTAGTTGGACTGTGTTTGTCCCAGTGACTTTGACTGGGTTTGTGGGCTTTTTTAGCTTTTCTTTTTAATCTACATATAAGCATTAGATGGCAGCAGCAGTTTATATTTATGATATAAACTATTCCGCTAGTTTTTTACAGCTTGAATGTTTTGAGGGTTATGTATTGATGGATTGGGGTACAGCGGTACATAGAAGGCATTCTCATTCTTTCTATCAATAAATTTAGCCATGATCACTGGTTCTGTAGCTTTTACAAACTGATTGCTCTCCCCCACCTGTTTCAGGTCTCTGACTTCCAGCAGGGTTTTTAATCATGCTACAGCGCATACGTATCTGGAGGTTCGTAAAATAGTGTCCTGCTGGTCTTGAAATACGAGGACATAATAAATAAGTCTGACGTTTTAGTCCCCTTTTTGCAAGTTCTGAGAGTCAGGCTAATTTCTTTAAGTAAAAAAAAAAGTTTAAATCTGTGATCCAGCCTTTGTGCGCTGTGGAAAAATACTTAACTTGCTGAACTGTGTCCCATTTCCAAGAGAGAATAATGATTTCATTATTGTCTATGGAAACAGATGGCTTGCATTCAAACTTACTAAACTTTTTGTCACTGGTCCTACTCAAAACTGTGAACATGGCCCAGGAAAACTGAAGGAAAAAGTTCAAAAAGTCTGAGTAACGCATGCTGTTTCCAGAGAAAAAGAAAAGGGGCTATTGTTTGCTTTAGTAATTGAACACAAGTACTTCATTTTATTTAACAACAAATTGCCACTTACACAGTAGTTGCCACTTCAGATAACACTGGCTTTGAGTCTAGTCCATTCAACTCGTCACATGGTTTCCTTTTTACACCACTCTAAAGTACTAACAGTTTTTTCTTTTCCTTGCACGGCAACCAACTCCCCAAATAAAATAGTTTTGTTTCAAAAACATCTAATCAGCGTTGGCAAAGGGTGAGTCTAGTGTTTTGAGGGGAGGGTCTCTGGGGCAGAGGGATTCTGCTTCAGGATGCAAGTAGAGTGGGTTATTGGAGCAAGGCCCCCTTAGCATGAGCATGTTCTGCACCCATTTATCACTCTGGATTCCAGGTGGACGCACTGAGTTTTGGTATCAGCCAGTTTCTTTTTCAGTGACCCATACTATGCAGGGTTCCGGAATGCTCTGGGGGAGATACCTGGTGACCTCAATGGTAGCTCCATCGATGACCTTGTCGCCTTTTGGAACACCTGGTTGGCTGAGGCCATTGATCAGGTGGCTCCCAGATGTCTGCTTCCGACGTTTCATCACTGCAGGGCCCCATGGTTCATGGAGGACCTGGGGTGGTTGAACCATGAAGGGAGGCAGAGCAACAGTGGCGTCATACTCGCTCCCAAGATGACGGGTTGCAGAGTGTTTTTGAGGGCCTAGGCTGTGGCTGTAAAGGAAGCGAAGAAATGGTTCTTTGCTTCCCTCATAATATCCGCTCAGTCGCGTCCGGCGGAACGATTCCAGGTGGTATGGGGGGTTGGTCGGTCCTCCCTGTTTCCACCTGGAACTGGATTGATCCAAGGCTCGCTGCGACATGTTTTTAACTTACTTCACAGATAAAATCGCTTGCATTGAGCTTGACTTTGGCGACTCCTTTTCAGATGCAGTGGTAGAGCCAGAGGTTAGGAATGCCCCGTCGGATCAGGTTTTATGGGATGAATTTCAATCAGTGACACTTGCAGAGGCGGCAGATGTCCTGGGGTCTGTTCGGACCACAACTCACGAACTAGACCCATGCCCGTCCTGAGTCAGGGCTCCAGGGAGACATTGGGGCCGGTGCTGGCTGGGGTAGTTAACGTCTCCCTTTGGGAGGGGAGAGTGCCAGATTGCCTTAAGGAGGCTGCGGTTCGTCCCCTCCTCAAGAAACCATCTCCCGATGTGGATGCTCCAGCACGCTACCGACCTCTGTCTAACCTTCCCTTTTTAGGGAAGGTTATTGAATGGGTGATGCCCCGGCAGCTGCAGGTACATCTGGACTCCAATGGTTTTCTCAGTCCCGCACAGTTGGGCTTTCGTCTGGGTTACAGCACAGACAACGTTGGTGACCTTGGTCAAAGACCTCCTAGTAGAGCTAGTTAGGGGTCATATGACCCTACTTAGTTCTTCTGGATCTATCAGCGGCTTTCGACACCATGAACCATGAGATGTTGGTGACACACCTGTGGGACCTGGCTGGGGTGGATAGAACAGTTTTACAATGGTTCCATTCTTACCTCACTGGGAGATCACAGTAGCTGGTCCTAGGGAACTTCACGTTGTCCCCTGGAACACTCATATGTGGGGTCCCGCAGAGTTTCATTCTGTCCCCTTTCTTGTTCAATGTGTATATGAAGCCGCTTGGGGAGATGGTGTGCGGCTGGGGAGTACATTGTCATCAATATGCAGACAATACCCAGCTGTATTTATTTTTTTCATCCGACCCGGGCCCTGGTGTCTGGCCGCTGTGGGGGATTGGATGAGGTTGAGCCGATTGAAAGTCAATCCTGATAAGATGGAGGAGATGTTGGTGGGTGGGGCCGGTGATCTGGGGGAGGGGAATACCCCTGTTACTGGGGGTCTTCACCCGCCATTGATTCCATTGGTGCAGAGCCTAGGGGTGCTCCTGGATTCACAGCTACGCCTGGATTTCCAGGTGTTAGCTGTGGCCAGGGGTGCCTTTCGCCAGTTACATCTGGTAAGAAGGCTCTGTCCATATGTCTCCAACTTGGACCTCGCCACCCTCATCCATGCATTTGTGATCTTGAGACTAGACTATTGCAATGTGCTCTACGTGGGGCTGCCCTTGGTGACTGTTTGGAAACCACAGCTGGTGCAGAATGCTGCGTCCCGTCTCCTTACAGGGATGGGTCGCAGGGAGCACATTACACCAGTGCTCCAGGATCTGCACTGACTGCCCATTGTCTTCCAGGCTCGATTCAAGGTGATGGTGTTGACCTTTTTAAGGCCCTAAATGTCCTGGGTCCTGCTTACCTGAAGGATTGCCTAATCCCCTGGGTGGCCCCTGCGATTGTCTGGGAGCGCCCTCCTGGAGGTCCCACAATTTCGGCGGGTCCGAACAGACAGGCAGGCATTCTCAGCGGCCTCACCATTGCTTCGGAATGCCCTCCCACCGGAGGTCCACCTCAGCCCAAATCTTCTTGCCTTCCAACAAAGCTCTTAAGACCTGGCTCTTCCGTCAGGCATTTGGCAGGGGGGAGAGGGGGATGGGCTAGGGAAGTGGGGGGAGGATATCTGCATGCATCATTTTATGCTGTTGTGATTTTATATGTATTTATTTTTGTATTTATTTATTTTTATATTGTTTGTACCAGTTATGAGCTGCCCTGAGTCGCTGTAAGCAAGAGGGGGCAGGATAAAAATGTTTTTAATAAGTAAATAAATGGCATGTGACACTGCAGAGTAAAATGTCATGGAAGCATGCTGGTTTTAAAGGATTGTCCCTCTTAGATAAATTCCTTTCTTGTAATCTCCCCCATGGGGATGCTCTCAGAGGCAACTGAGCAAGGCATTCAGCAGCTGACTCAACTCCCATGCAGAACAAGACCTGAATGATAGTATGACAGCAGCACAGAAATTCGCTAGTTCTCCAGGTTTGTGGAGATCAAGAAAAGAAAGTTGAGAGGGATTTGGATGGAATGGTTCATTGCACCTGACGTCTAGCTTTGTGCATGGGTTACAAAATGAAAGACCCCACTGATACTTGCTCATCAAAAATAAATAAATACTACAGGGGAAGCAATTTGTTCAGTCAAAATTTAAATATCAGAGATGGAGCTAATGCTCCCAGTCCTGCTCCCCTGATGAAAATGCTGAGTTCCAACACCAGCTGCATACCACCATTTTCAAATGATTCTCATGTCAGTGTCCACCTAGTACTTACAATGAGGTATGTGTTAATCTGGACATTTTACTTGCTTGCAATTGGTACCTTCAGCCAAAACCAACAACACAAAATCCTTCTTACCCTAGAGTCATTGCTGGCTAAGGAATTACCCCAACTGTAAAAACATAAAATGCTTCAAAAATCAGTTTACTGAAGTAAACTGATATAATCGGAGTAATTACAGGAAAGTAGGATGGGTTTAGGCTGTGACATCAGTCCTGCATATTTAATACCGTCTCCCCAAACAGACACAATTCTCTAATGAACAGGAATGCGCTTTCATGTCTGTCATCAATGTTAAAAATAAACATGTTTACAGTGTGTGTATGAAATCTTTGGCCTATTACACTGAAAACAGGCCAAGGAAATTATTACATACTTGTCTAAGCTACAGTTGTTTGCTTTTCTCTGACACATGCTGGAACAATTTTTACCTGGCCTTGCAGAATAGAAACTTGATATTGCCATGCTAGATTTCACAACACAGATTTGAAGGCAGATAAAGGTGATCAGCATTTTAAACTGAAATGAAGTCTGGGTTTGATTGTATCTTTCTGTGGTCCACCCCTCATAGGCTACACCTGGCATGCTTTGTGTTGCATTTGATTCTGAGCTTGTTTCCCCTCCCCCTTTCTTCCTTCAGGGTGGTGGGATGTACACAGCAGTACCTCAGACAGACCCCTCAGAATGCATCAATTGCCGGAATTGCAGGAACAATAACAGGTAAGAACCCAGATAAGGTAGATTAAAGCCAACATTAGGTCCTTGAAGTTTGTCATTCAGGTCACTGAGCTTATTGCATTCAATAGTTTTGAAAGGAGGGTGGCTTCTTCTGTCATCTTCTTTTTAATGTTCTTTCACCTCGCTAGGGTTGGGAATTCCAGTTCTCCCGAGATCCGATATTGCCGGTATTTGGGTGTATCAGCTTAATCCAATAAATCCGATATTTACCTGTACCGGCATACTGGATTTTTAACATTGGCCGTGGTACTGGATTTTTTACATTGCGGCCATTGAAGTCAATAGCTGCAATGTAAAAAATCCGGTACCGCAGCCAGTGTTAAAAATCTGATATGCCAATACCAGTAAATCCGGTACCAGGGAGATCCAATACCGGTATATCCGGTATTCTCCCTGGTGTCCCACCCCTTCTGGAAGTCATTCCAAATGGATCAGTAAATGGTAAGCATTAAGCAATAGACTTCCCTAATAGAGTGAAGTAGACTTTTTTTATATAATCTGAAACCTTCAAAACCTATGTAATCGAGAACTAGGTGCATAGGGTTTGTAGTGTTGCCTCTTTATAGGATGCGAAACAGGGAGCACTTGAAACATTTGCTACAAGTGCAGCCAGCTTCTGAGTGTATGAGAGAGGGGATTAAAATTTCACTGGGACTGTTTTAAGAAATTTCTCATGTCTGAAACCTTTTGGCCACATCTAATTAATAACTGTGGTGTTTAAGCCCTTTGCCGTCTATGGTGGAATGTATATTTGAAGAGTCTAGATTGGTATCAAGCAAATTATTTGTTGTTCTGACAGAGATGTAGGTGGTGTTCCTACATGTGCTAGAAGTAACCCTGTGCATCTGCTTGCTTGCTTGCTTGCTTTTGTAAAACACGGTGGCTGGTGTTTGCCTTCGTTTCAAGCAGTAGTGAGTGGAATTGATGAGATCTGAATTCATGGTCTCTTGAAACCCAGCTTGGTGCAACTTCTATTTTATTTATTTATTTAGAATTTTTTTATCCCACCCCTATCACTTGGGCTCAGGGTGGCTTACAATTCTTTAACTTATTAACAACTAATCAACTCCACACTTACTCCTCACAACAACCCTGTGAGGTAGGTTAGGCTGAGAGATCTGTGACTGGCCCAAGGTCACCCAAGTGAGTTCACAGCTAAAGTGAGACTTGAACCGGGGCCTTCCCCTACCTCCTGGTCCAAGTACTGCACTCTTAACCCCTACACCATATTGGCATGCGCGGTAGAAGTGTATATGTTCCATAGAAGTGGTGGTGTTTCCCCAAAGGGCATTAAGGAATGGTTGATAGGTGTTCCATATCCTGGTATTTCAGTGTTTTTAGGACTTGCTTTGGGGCAAGATTACTCTTTACCAACCTTTACTTTCATGTTGTCAAAGCTTGTGTGTAGAATTTTTATAGGAGAGAACATTGCAACCACTATTAGGATATATAAAGAGCTGCCTGAGTCAGACCAATGGTCGATCTTAGCTCAGTATTGTCACAACCTGTCACAGCAGCAGGGTTTCAAATCCAGCTCTCCAGGGTCTCTGGCAGAGACCTCACCCAGGCATGCTACCTGAGACCCTCCAGGATCCCCAGCAGAGGCTTCACTCAGACGTGCTACCGGAGATCCTGAATTGGAGATGTCAGGGATTGAATTTGGGACCTCATACATGCAAAGCATGTGCTCTACCACCTCAGCCCACCCCACTGTTGTCTAGTCCACTGTTGTTTAGTCTGTCTTCAGATGTTGCCTCTACTCTGTGCTTGGACTCAATGTTTGGCTCATTTCTTGTGTTGATCCATGAATTTTTGTACTTGCATAATCCTAGCCATTCTTTCTGGTATCTTGAGTCAGCCAAAACTCTCTGAATTAGAACTGGATTAATTAGGATTAAAATGAATGTGTTGCTTTCCAGTGCTGTTACTCATCCCTGCTTCAAAAGCGTATGAACAAGTTTCATTCTGCAGCACTGGATTTAAATCCAGTAAGCCAAATTCATCTCTTGAACCCCCACTAAAAACAAGTTACATCGGGGATTAATTTGACCCAGTTTTTTAATAAAAGAAAATCCCATAAGTAAACAAAAACAGTCGCTCTACGTGGGTTTTGCTAAAGGAATTTTTATAAAGAGAGATTAAAAACTTCTCTCAAAGAAAGGCAACTAAATAAATTGATTTATTTGAAGACCAGATGTGCTTTATGTGGGGTTTTCAGTGGCTTTTGTGGTATTTCAGTTCTTGAAATAATGACTTAGAATTACTGAATATGAGCTGATGGGCAAAATAAAGAGCTTGCTGTGCATTTGAACTTGGTGTTGCTGTTTTCATACAAATAGCTAGGAGAGTTCGTTCAACAAACTTACCTCAGACCACTTCATGGTATACCTGTGAGAGCAGATCACTACTTCTTCCAGCGCCCGTATTGAAAACTGTTCATTCCATCGCCACACACTGACTATTCCGTTCCAACAATAAACTTTTATTTTCTAATACTACTGGTTGCACAGTTTGGCTTCAGAATTTTGGTCTCAAGTGAAGGTTGGTAAAGACTTTTAACTGGTCACATTGAATCAAAGATTCAGTCTACCTTAAATTTAGCTAGAGTATCGTTACGTGCACTTATTTTTTTTAATTCATTATAGTGGTATTTTTGAGATGGGGTAATGATTGGAGTCTAAACCTGAAATGGTTGCACTAAATACTTTTAAATTTCTCTCAAAGCCTTAAATCAAGGGTGAATTCTAGAATGCCTTTGTACTGAAAGATTGGAAGGTTCCTGAAAGCAGCTGTTGGTTTCTGTCAATGGCCTTTTTACATGTCTCACCCAGTCATTCCCATGTAGGTCCGCTGCATGGGCATGAGTGGGTGCCGCCCATGTCACTGCTGGGGTGGGTGGGCAGGCATGCGTGCGTGCTCCTGCAAAACACACATGCCCACCCATCTCCCACACACAGAGTAATTAGCCAAAATGGCGATTGCTCCCTGCATGGGGATGCGTGAGGATTGGTGTATACCTGTGTACACCGCCCCGCCCACGTTGCCGCATACACACCCATCCATGCCACAGCCCATGTAAAAAGGGCCAATGTGTCTCCTCTGAAGTGCATGTAGTAGTCTCTCATCTTCCCTCTGCAGCAGGGAGGACATCTTTCTCTCTGAGGCCCTAAAATGCTGCTTTCCAGCTGAAAATTCAGCAGTGTTGCAGCCTAACCATGTAAGGTAATCCTCCCTTCCAGGGCTAAGACACTGCCTCTTTTACAGCTCTCTGCAATCCTAGAGACATTAAACCAGTTGTAGAAAGCAGCAAAAGTCTGAATTTTCTATAGTCTAACTCGGGTTAGGGAATTTCCCCTCCCAGGAGCCAAGCTTCAAGGGGCCGCATAGAAGTTGGGGAGGATTTGTTTAAGGAGTGCACGCAGGAAGAGGAGGATCCAGATCAAGGATCTGTACCATGGATCTGTCCCCTGTCCATGTGTGCATATCCTCATCACTGTTCCCTTCCCCTGAGCTCAGTCCTTCACTGCAGTGCTTGGCAAGTAGGTACTGGAAAGGGGACCAATACAAACTAACTGTGGGCTGCATTTGGCCCCTGTGCCTGATGTTCCCCATCCTAGGTCTAACTCTATAGGTGAGGAGTTGTGTGTGTTCAAAATAGATGGGTTTTGTAGGACGCCAGGCAAAAGCTGTGGCACCCAGATAGTTGGCAGTACATGTAGTCTACGCATGCCAAAGTGGCAGGCACATTTAACTCTTCTCAGTTGAATACTCCAGACAAACTACAGTAGCAGGAGTTCATTTAACCTGATGCAGATGTTTTCAAATGAGACATGGAATTGACTCAGAATACTGAAATTCCAGCATTTTATTACGTGCCAAAATGAATAATCCTTAGCCTGTTCTCCTTAACAAGATGGCCTATCTGACACCCATGCTTAAGAAAAAAGGGCAAGAATATCTTGCCTTTCCCAGTTCTAGAGGAAAGTGCCTGAGTCTGATTTCATATGACCCATTGGCTTCTCTAAGTATCACCATAATTTGAAATGAAATGTAAGATCAGCACTCTTCGTGTAACCAGAGGAGTACCCGTCTTCATGGAAGGGCATGCAGAGCATGTTCCAAGTCCGAATATGGCTTGGGAACTTTTCCTACTTTGCAGGTGATAAAGTGGGCCTCTTCTGTTGACTTGTGTGTTACTTAGAGCACCATGACATAGACAATATGTTCTTGACCAACCAGGTTATATTTGTGTCTGGTGGGATACACCAACTCTTCAGCTTATTTATATTATTTAAAACAAGTGGGAATAAATGGCTTGGGCCAGAGCCACTTAAAGAAGCTTCTTTCACCACCAAACAAGTAACACAGCAACTGACAGAGTATGTTTTAGTGCTGGGCAGCCTAGTGGTTCTGAGAGTTGCCTTTCATAAGTTTATTTGTAAAATGCTGGCAGCCCAGCAGTTCCTTATTGAACACAGATGTAATCTGGCAGAGCAGAACTGCAAAACTTGTGTCGCCAATTGCCTGTAGACTAGGTCATTCAGCTATGCAGAAGTGGGTTATTCTCGTGTCAGACTATGAATTGCATTAAAATGCTTTTGTGTTTAGAAATAAACATTCATGTAAAAGGTCTTCTGGATTGCTTCCTTTCCCTCATTGGATGGGTAGTTTGTCAAAGCTTGTGTTAAATCGGTAACGCACATGTTTCATACCCTGGTGGATTTGTGTCCAAATACCCTGTCCAGCTGGACATGGCAGTGCCTAGGTAGCATGGTGATTGACACTAAAGATCCACCATGAGATGGGAAGGTTGTCTTCATGGTGTGTATAGAAGAGAAAGCGTTACTATAAATTCAGCATACCAAGAAGCTTTTTTGAACATCTTGGAATGTAATATGCACTCGAGAAACCTATCTCCTCCTCCTGTGCAAGGGGGTGCAATTGTCTCCAGCCCGATGACATCATGACGTTTTAGAAACTGTTGTGGTCAGGCCAGTAAGGGGTGGGGCAAAGGGGTCCCTGCCCTCTGCCCCCCCATGAAATTCTCCCCACGCCCTTGTTCATGTGCACTTCCCGTCCCTGCTGATGACAAATGTAATTGTGTATAATAAAGTTGTTCTTTATAATCAGCCCGTTTCGCCTCCCTGGCAGATTCACTCATGTTACCTTATTTCTGTGCTGAGTTGTGTTCTCACAATTCAGAATCCCTGTTGCTGCAGAATTCAGTTATTCCGTTTTTATTGATTGTAAAGGTACATGTTTGAATGGAATTCTGGAAGTATTGAAAGGAAACTATTGAGGTTTTAGTTAAACAAATTAGTGTGTTTTTCTTTTCTGGAACGTGACAACTTCATTTTTCCCGTTACTGTTAATTTTGTTTTAGAATGAAAACTGCATTTTAATGAGTTTCATACTGTGTTGAAATGACTTTCCAATTCATGTGACTGGCCTAAGTAGGAAATAAGACACAATTGATGTCTTATTGCAATTGGTATCATGTGTCATCTTTTTAGAGGAGTCTTGGATATTCCTATTTAACTTGGAAGTTGCAAATGAAAGTTCATACCAGTACAATGTGTATTGATTTGGGAGCTTATAAGCATTATAGCATTGGCATTCCCCCATCTTATTGCAGATTTAATGTTGCATTTATTTTTTTTGTTCATACCACCCTTTCCACATGGTTCAGGGCGGCTCACAATTCACAATTATTATTTTTTTAAAACAGTTTAAAACATTAAAATTCACATAATAATAACACCCTCCCCTTTAAACGCCCATCCTCTCCCCATAACCCAAACAAACCCCACCTATCCCTGCCTGCCAAATATTTTTCCAAATAAAAAACTTTTGCACCGCCTCTGGAACATAGCCAGGCTCGGGCTCAAGCAAACCTCCCGGGGAAGGGAGTTCCGCAACATGGGGATATCAACTGAGAACGCCCTCCTGTGCACCCCTACCCTACAGACAAGGGTAACAGGTGGAACATGCAGGAGGGTGCCTCCAGCTGACCATAGGGGCCACAAAAGGACATGGTAGGATAGGCGGTCCTTCAGGTGTATTTATTTATTTATTTTATTGTATTTATATGCTTTGATAGTAATCAGATAATTCACACAGGAGAGGCACCTTATAAAGGCTGTTAGTGTGGGAAAGCTTCAGTCATTACTCAAACCTTGATACTCATCACCAAATCCACACCAGAGAGTAGCCCCATAAAGGCCTTTAGGGTGGAAAAAGCATCAGTTGGAGCTTACACCTGAATATCCACTAGAGAATTCACACAGCAGAGAAAGCCCTGAATGTGGGCAAAGCTCCTTTATACAGTTCAAGAGTTCTTGTGGCTAAATACAACTGCCTTTATTCTTATCCTCCTTGGTGTCTCTGCTGCCTTAAATACTGTTGACCACTTGCTCCTGCTTGAATTGCTTCACTCCCTGGGATTCCGGGACTCTGTCCTTGACTGTTTCTCCTCCTACTTCTCTGACTGCTCCTTCAATGTATCTCTTCCTAACTCTTCCCCCTACTCCTCTTGGTCGAGGTTCCCCAAGGCTCTGTCCTCGGCCCTCTCCTCTTCTCTATCTACACCCAATCCCTAGGCAAACTCATTGCCTCCCACGGTTTCCAATACCACCTATACGATGACGACACTCAACTCTCTCTCCACTCCTTCCCTCTCCCCCTCTGTTCAAGCTCATCTCACCAACTGCCTGATATCTCCACCTGGATGTCGCAACGCCAACTCAAACTGAACATGGCGAAAACTGAACTCCTGATCTTCCCTCCCAACTCTTCCTCTCCCTCCTCCCTGTCAATTGCCATTGACGGGATCTCCATCTTCCCTGTCCCCCAAACCTGGAGCTTTGACTTCATCTTCGACTCGCATCTTACCTTTAAACCCTACATTGAATCCGTGGCCAAATCCTGCCGCTTCTCTCTCCACAACATTGCTAAGATTCGCCCTTTTCTGTCTCCTCTGCCAAAGCTCTCATCCAGGCCCTTGTCACCTCACACCTCAACTATTGTAACCTCCTCCTCGCTGGCCTTCCCTGCTCACCTTTCTTCCCCCATCTCTGTTCAAAACTGCCTGGATTATCCACCTAGCCCATCACTTTGACCATGTGCAGCCTCTCCTCTCCACTGGCTCCCTCTTCCTGAGTGTATTCTGCACAAACTCCTCGTCTTCACCTACAAAGCCCTTCACAACCGCGCTCCCCCCTACCTTTCTGCCCTGATCTCCCTCTGAACCCCTGCTCGAACACTCCACTCCTCTTCCATCCCCTCCCACGCCTCCCCTGCTTCCCCAACAGCCTTCGTCCCTTCTCTCTCACTGTCCCACACGCCTGGAACTCCCTACCTGCCCTTGTCCGCCTTGCCCCCACCCTCCACACCTTCAAATCCCTCCTCAAAACCCACCTCTTCCGCTCTGCCCTTCCTAAATCCTGCTAATCATCCCCACCCCGGATTATCCCCCACCTGTTATCTGCAAACTCCCAATGTACTGTAACCAAGCCAAAAACGTGTACCTGAGCTCTCGCACCCTCATGAATGTTGTATCCCTTGTCTCTCTCTCTCTCTGTTCCCCCTTCCCAGTCTTCCCTCCCCTGTCTTTAGATTGTAAGCACTCGGGCAGGGACCGTGTCTAATTCCCTGTAAAGCGCTAGGTACATCGCTAGTGCTATATAAATGCATATAATTATTATTATTATTATTATTATTATTATTCCAGTACAATATAAAACAATTTATGTCTCACAAATCTACAAAATCAATGTTAAAACAGCTTTAAAACACCACCCTCCCCACCTCTGAAGGCCTGGGAGAACAGCCATGTCTTACAGACCTGACGAAAGGCCAACAGACTCGGGGCCAGCCTTTATATGGGACCCAGATTGTTCAGGGCTTTAATTGTGCCTGGAAAGCTATAGGCAGCCAGTGCAGACTTTGGCGCACTGGTGTAATGTGCTCCCGATGACTTGTCCCCGAAAGGAGCTGAGCTGCTGCATTCTGCAGCAGCTGCAACTTCCAAATAGTCATCAATGGCAGCCCCACATAGAGCACATTGCAGTAATGTAGCCTCGAAGTGACGAAAGCATGTGACCAGATCTGAATTGGAAAGAAAAGGCCGCAGACGCCTCACCAGATGGAGTTGGTGAAAAGTGCTCCTGGCCACCACTGCCACCTGACAATCCACGTGCAGTGAGGGATCCAAAAGCACTCTGAGGCTGCAAACGTGAGTGACCAGAGGGGGCTGGACCCCATCAATGACAGGTGTCCCAAGACAGGTCAACCATCATCACTTCAGTCTTGTCAGGTTTCAGCTTCAATCGGCTCACCCTCATCCTGTCACTAACAGCAGCCAGGCATTGAGTAAGCACCGCTGAGACTGCGGAACCTGGGTCAGATTAAAAAAGAAGTAGAGCTGTGTGTCATCAGCATATTTGACACACCTCACCCCAAACTCCAAATGACCTTGCCCAGCAGCCTTAGATAGACATTAAACAAGAGGGAGGGACAGAATAAAACCTTGTGGGACACCACAGGGAAGGTCCCAAGGAGACGATGGGCAATCACCCATCACCACCCGCTGGGACCTTCCTGACAGGAAAGAGCAGAACCACTCGAGCAGTCCCGCACATCCCCGCTAGGTCCCACTGTCATACCAACACCACCTTGTGATCAACCGTATCAAAGCCCACAGAAGGATCTAACCAGGTAGAATTTCCCTTGTCCATCTCCAGGTGCAGGTCATTGACCAAAGCCCACAAGTGCCCTCTCCGTGCCATACTCCGGATGAAAACCTGACTAAAATGGGTCCAGGAATCCAGCAGCATCAAGATGTGCCCTGAGCTGTCAGGCAACCACCTGTTCAATAACCATCCCTAAAAAGGGATGGCATACTCATGCTGAAGATGACCAATTGCGGCACAGAGTCCCCACCAATATCCGCATTCTCCAGTGCACCCCCACCTCTGCTGAGTGGCAGAACAGTCAAGGTTGGGGCATGAGTGGCAGAACAGTCAAGTCTATGTATGTACACACTATGTGCATGTGCGCAGGGGGTGAGTTTGGTCCATACATGCAGCCCTCATTTACTACATTCGCAACTTCAAGAGTCATATCTCTCCATTTAAAACAACCCCATTATAATGAACACTCGGACAGGATTCATCCTGGCATAATAAACCCCTTCAGGGCCTACCAAGTGTAGAGCCTGAACATTTTACACCGATATTTTATTATTATTATTATTATTATTATTATTTATTTTATTTTGCATTGATCTGATCAGCTTCAGTTGGGCATTTCTTCATTATCCTGATGCAGCAAATTGCAAAAATCCAATCTAGTGACCCCTCCTATAAAACACCTTTCTGGCTTCCCTGGGGAGGGGGGTGTTATAATGAAGTTAGACAGTGAAGGGGGGGCGGATTATTTGCAGTTCAACCAAGTTTACCATTTTATTGTAGCAAATAGATTATGATAAAGTACTAATTGTCGGTGTTTAGAAGATAATCGTCAGTGAGATAATGAGATCAGAGTTTTTGACACTTTATTTACTCTTTAAATTTTCCAGGTGTTTCACCAAAACCAATGGTACTTTCAGCAGCAATACACTCCCAGTCATGCCCATAGTAGCACCATATCAGCAGGACAGTTTAGAGATGAAACCGCTGAACCATGTGATGGTCGCCATGTGCTTGGCATCCACAGTGCCGGAATGCAACGCTGAGACGGAGGAAGGGAGCAAAGAGAAAGTGGAGTTACCACCTGCCCAGCATTCTTGCTGTCAGGAAAACAGGAATCAGCTCAACACAGATTATACAGAAGGTATGCCAAAGCTGGGCGGTGGCAGAGGGAACGGGGGAGAAATAACTTTTGGCTTCCAAGCCTTACATTTACCAAGACTTAGAACAGCTGTAGAGTGCTTAATTGGACTCTATGTAGAAACTAGCAATTAGCTTTAGATCCTAAGGCCAGGCTCTGCAAGGTGCTAGGCGGTATGCAGCTCCCACCGAAGATCAAGGAAGGTTGAGACACTCGTGCCTTGCAGGAGCATGCCTTAAATAGGAGTGTGTGGTTTTTAGCATCTCGAACACTTACCCCAGTTGATGAAGTGGTGACTGATTAATTTACTAATTTCTTAATTATCTCTGCCAATAACTCCTTACATTGTGGCTTATCAGATCTCCAAAGCCAAAATGAATTAGTCTGGATCATTAGGTGGATGAGTTGCAGGAAGTAGGGTTGATGATTCAGTAGGTGCCAGCCATACTTCTGAGTTAGCCAAGGGCATCCCAGGTGGGGCATCGCTGGGCCTAGAGACTGGTCGGGCAGGTGCGTGGAAAGAAGTGTGAGGTGACCTGATGCTAATCATTGCTCCTGATCTGCAGGAAACAACGGTGCACCTTCAGAAACGTCAAATCCTATTTTGAGCTGGAGCCCCCTTATTCTGCAGCCAGTTTCCAAGGACTGTAATGAAAAATCAGGCTGGACTTCAGCTGGTGTCACTTTGGACAGTTCTGGAGACCTCCGACCGCTCCAAATACAGGAAACTTGAGGAAGCCACCTTTTCCCCATTTAAAGCCAGTAACTGCACAGCAAAGTCACTGAAAGGGACTGACAGAGGGTTGTTAATTATAAGAGAGTCACTATTTATTTTTTGTAGTAGTGTCATATGAATGTATCTTCTTTAAAATGTTTGCCTTTTTATATTATTTATGCCTTGAGGTTCCTCCCCTGCCCCTTCTCCCAGAGTGCAACCAGACTGGTTATGTATCAAGTTGTGTAATAATATGGAGTATGCTTTCCATGGCTGTTACCAATATGGGACACTTTAGCAGAAGAGTGTAAAAGCTCACTACACAAATCTTAAGAGCATGAATCAGCCAAATGCTGGTGCTGATCATAGCAAATTACAGCTACCCTTATGCCATTGCCTTGTCGCTGGCACTCACTGCAGTATCTTTACAACTAACGTGAACACGGTTAAAACTGTTGGGGTCCTTTAGGAGGAGCCTGATGTCTGGAGTTTGGAAAGGGACCCCCTCCCCCCGAAGAATGACAGACTTCAGGCGATCTCTTCGTGCAAATTAATAGAGCTGGTTGGAGAGTGATGAACCCCGTTTATTAATCTGAACTCGTGCTGTTAAATTGTAGTAGCTCATGAGTGTTCGGGCAGCCTCAAGGATTTGGAGTAGTGGTCTGCATTCCTGGATCTTCCATGCCTGCAGTGGTTTCTCTGAAAATTTGCACTGTGAAGTCGCTGTTGAGGAGAAAATCCTCATAACTTGTAAAACTGTCAGTCCCATAAATAACAGATGTGAAAAATTCACAAGCCACCTATATTTTTAGCATTATCCTAATTCAACGGATATATTTAGTACAGTCAAACCTCACTATAACCAACCCTGCTTATAATGAACCCCTCTTTATAACCATCCCAACTTAAGAACCATTTCTATCAGTTGTGTATTGTCAAATCCTATTAAAGTGCATGTGCTGATATGACATTTTTCTCTGGTCCAATGGGGATTCAATATACTGTTGTCTTCCCTAAAAATCCTCATCCTTGTTAGTAGTTAATAAATTCTTCACTGGGGCTGCGACACCAAACCGCTTAAGGGCTTTATAACAATTTCTATCCACTACAGGCATACAATGAGCAAATTTAGTTGGCTGATATGATGTGTGATTGTGATTCTACAGATAAAGCTGCGTTTTTAAATCTGCTTGTACATGCAGCAGGGTTTTACAGACCAGGGTGAACATAAGCTGGACAAAATGAATTCTCCCAATAAAAGGTCTAGCAGTTTAAGTACTTACAGCACATCAGTGAAAATAGCTACCACTAATTTCATGGGCTTAATTCTAATGGCCCCAGAATGGAACTGTTACGTTTACAGATTAATGGAACCTCATTAATCTGGTCTTTTCCACTACGCATGCTATGTAATCTACAAACAATGTCAGCAGAGTCTAGCCAGCTGTGGCAGGACTGAAGTGAGACAAACATTACGAAGTTATAGTAGAACAGAATGAAATACCTAATTGAAATGGAAATATTTGCTTTGATAAATTACAAGCTTTTTTCTGCCTAGAATTGTGAAAATGTTTTGCGATGCATCACCTCTGCTTGTTTTGTTCATGTACTAGTTGCAAAGTTCAGTCTTTTGCCTGTGGGTCTCTCAGCAGTTAGTGAGGTTTGACTGTATTTTAACCCTTTTATTTAAGAAAAAGGCGAAATGCATTCAATGGAAAATACCCCTGCCACATCTGCCATATGGCCTTGTTTTGCCAAACTTCAGGTGGTGCTCTTAAATTGGTTTGAAGCACGCCATAGTTTGTACAAAGCTGTATCTGTAGCTTTAATATCTGCCTGTCACAGAAATAGCAGATGGTGTGTGATGTAGGTGTTGCAATGTTAACTGCGTATTTTTTCACACTTTAATCAGAGTAAATAAAACAAACTGGCACTTGTAAAGCACTCTTTCCAAAAAATCCAAGGCATATAACCCAAGAAATGAGGCACATAAATTAAAATTACAGCTTTCCCAAGGCGACATGTGCAGCCTTTCTTTAATAGAAAGAGTATTTTTCTAGTTAGAGCCAGACCCCACCCCCACCCCCAGAGGATGAAGGGAGAAGAGAGCAAGTCAGCCCTATTTGAAATGGCAAACCCTTTACGGAATAAGGGAGGGAGGGTCCTACAGGTGCGATGGACCCTGTTCAGCAAGGCTTCTGTGTCATAAAAGCAGGTTCTATGCTTTCTAAAGTGTGGCAACAAATGTCAAATGCTGTGTGTATATAGTGTGAAAATATTATATATAATATATGATATATATTATATAATATTTTATAAATACAGCCCTTAATGAGAATTTACTGTGTGTTTATCCAGGTTACTATGCAAAAGTTTTATTCCAGTAGAAAGCTAGTTAATGCAATTTTTGCTTGGTGACCAGTAGAAAATGCTGAAATGGGAGTGCGCTACTCCCACTGTCGATCATGGCTTTGTTCTCTGTACGGTAAGAGACTTAATCAGTGTCCCAGGGAGACAATCCCCAGTAAGTCTGATCTGGTGGGTGCAATTCCCTAGCTCATTTGGGCATGAAAATGTGGCTGTTTGGAGAGCAAGAATCTCCAATGCTTAAACGTTGGGATTTGGGCATCTCTGGCGTTAGGGTTGAGTCATGTGGAGCCAGTTCGATTCGGGAAACTGCAGGCATGTGGACACAAGCCTTTGGGTTCTAAAATAATTTGAAAAGTCAAAATTGGGGGGCAGGTTTTCTACTCAAGGAAGAGATTTTTATAATATGCCTTGTTAGCAGAATCTCATCATGAATGGCTTTATTTATATTGAGTGACACTGTTTTAAGTGTGTGCTTTTTATTGTATTTTATTTATAAAAATGTTTGCATTTATTTGGGGGGTCATGTGTTCTCCCATCTATTGGTGTGTAATTATTATTCTCGGCAGTTCATACACAGGTGCTCTGATTCCCGGGCCATTCAGATTCCTCTCCTCCTCCCCCCCACCCCTTTGACTTTAGTTAGTGCCATCTACCCAGGAAATTCTCTTCTAGCCACCTTATTTACTCCTGTTGCTAGTCCTGGGTCGTCTTCATGTGTTTCAGGAGCTTTTCTTTTTTCCATGTGACGTTTCCCCTTCAAAATCGAACTGGCACAAAGTTTTCTACATCCCACTATCTCTGTTCCCTGGCTATGCTGGCAGGATCGGAGATGAATGGGTAGAACTAAGAATGAAGCTTACACAACTCCCCATGTTATGCTTGGCTTTCCATGGGGTTTCAAAGGGAATTAATTTTATCCACTTATTTTTTTTAATATTTTTTTTAAATGTTAAGGCTTTTTTTAAATCAGACCTGGGCATGTTACCCCATAAATGTCCTTTAACACTATGGCTGCTTATTACTAACCAAATCATGAACTTGAAGAAGAGAGTTACAAAATCGTGTTGAACTCTTTTCTTAATGGTACGTACCTTAGTGATGGACCATTTCAAACTTATAAAGGTCTTTGTATAAAAGCCTCTCTGATCCTTCAGTATCTGAAAGTCATCCAGCTTGAGAACTGTCCAAGCAATACGTTTATATCCATTTGTATTTGCCTTTCACCCTGTTGTCTTTGAAATCAGTGATTTAAAGATGCATGTCTTTTGTATCATATAGAAAAAAATATGCTATATTTTCCTAAAAAAGAGTTGTAATATTCTTTTTAAATTGTACATATTTTAAATGATGTAGTTTTGGCAGGACTTTTTTTTGGTGGTTTGATATAATATTAAAGAGAATGCTGCTGCTTTATGTAGATGACTCATGTGGCAATTATTATATTCTGCCTGACCTTGCAGCC
Organism: Sphenodon punctatus; assembly: GCA_003113815.1. NCBI lineage: Eukaryota > Metazoa > Chordata > Lepidosauria > Sphenodontia > Sphenodontidae > Sphenodon > Sphenodon punctatus. Next base: position 2,268,760 of record QEPC01011926.1, on the reverse strand, counting down.
TCCTTAAGGTTTCAAGGCTGAGAATTATCCATAGCTGAGATCTGCTGATACTATGAGCACTGCTCATTGTGCTTAATATAAAATCAATGCTACTTATCACTGGAATTCATCAGTCCCCTTCTTCTGTAGAGCCCACAGATGTCTGAAATAAGGCGTTGTGTCCACAACACTTAGCTTGCACAATGAATGAATTTACCTGCACGTTAAAGGTTTTTGTGTGTGCCCAACTCTGCAGTAGCTTTTGGGTTGTTGTTAGCATTTATACAGCGCCAGCGATGTACCTGGTGCTTTACAGAGAATAAGCTAGACATGGTCCCTGCCCGAGAGCTTGCATTCTAAAAGACGGGGAGGGGAGACAGGGAAGGGGGAACAGAGGGAGAGACAAGGGACGGGGCCCTGGCTGTCACAGCAATTCTAACTTTGCTCCTGACTCTGTCATTGCCTGCCCAGAATGAGAACTGCAGCCACTGATGGCCCCGCCCAACGTGACAGGCGGTCGGTCGAGTGCAATCCGTACAAGAAGAATGGATTGCTACTGTCTGTGCACATACTCTTCTAATCAATAGAGAAGTACATTCCGGTACTAAGTTAACTATTTAATATGTTTATGCTTTGCCTGAGTCTTAAGATTTTTTTTCTCTTATAGATGTCATATAGGCAAGGCCTTGCAAAAACTGCTGGAATTGTTTTTTAAAGGAAAGAGATACATGCCTGCTAACATTTCCAGCGGCTGAAGAGACTAGCTTTGTCCCTCCGTAAATAAGCTCCACCTCTTAAGAACTTGCACGCACACGTGCACACACATCTCCCTACTTTCCCAGTGCATAAAGAGGGACAGAGGCTCTCCTGCTTCTCGTTCCACTTAGGTTCTTGTCATTCCATCATCTCCCCATTGCTTTTCCTGAGAGGCAACCAGGAAAGAGTGGCCTGAGGCTCCAATGCCAGGAGGGTGGGGGCACTCCTCTCTTCTTCCCCCTCAGTGAGGCACTTTGACCCCTGAAAAGGACAGTGGGATTGAGTAGCACCCAAAGAGGAACTCTTCTCTCCTAAATAGGGACTATTGGAAGGGATGCAGGTAAGTCTGTTGATAACTAAGGAAACAGCAGAGCTCCGATAGTCCGTACTTTATTTCTCTCCATAACAGGGGTGGAGTTTTTATTTATTTATTTATTTATTTAAAATTTATATCCTGCCCCTCCTGCCCTGAGGGCAGCCTGGGGTGGCGAACAACATTCAATAAAAATATTTTTAAAAATTAAAACAATTTAAAATTACAATATGTGGGGAAAAACCCCACCCCTACCCCTCGCCAAAAGCCTGGTGGAACAGCCAGATCTTACATACACGCCGAAACAGCAGGAGAGTGGGAGCCAACTGAGTTTTAATGCCTTCAGGTGGTTAAACTACAATGAAAGCGATGTGGACTGGGATCTTGGCTCATATATTTTGAGGCTATATTTTTTGTTTTTAAGGAGGGGATGGGGTGTTTTCTCTGAGGGAGGGGGACAAGGGGATTGGGTTAGGGAGGGAAAGGCTGACCCCCCTCGGTGTGAGGGAGGGGTGCAGCCCTTTGAGAGGGAGGGATCCTCCTGTGGCAGAGGAGGGAGGCGTTTGGGGGTGGGGATCTCCCTCGGGGGGCTGGCAGGGTGTCCTTTGGGGCAGGTGTCGGTGGAGTGGATCAGGGGGGTATCTTCAGCCATAGGGGTCATTCTGGGCCGAGGGAATTATGGTCCTGGGAGGCGGGTTCGACCTATGAGATGGGATCGATGTGTTTTTGTCTGGCTCACTGGCCCCCAGGCAGGTGGTGAGGTGATTGGGGTTCAGAGGGCCCCTGGCCTTGGCTTGATGCTGGTAAATGCGAGGTCAGTGGTTAACAAGTCCACTGTGGTCCAGGAGTTGATCCTGGACCAGGCGGCCGACCTTGTGTCACGGAGAACTGGCTGGACACTGAATCAGGGCCTATACTGGCTGACGTTGTTCCAGCTGGGTACTCTGTGCAGGATCAGTTTCAGATGGTGGTGGGGGGTAGCCATTATTCTTAAGCGCACCTGGTCTGTGAGAAGATTTCCTGTGCGACCTATCATGGCCATAGAGGGTCTCCATCTGGGGTTGGATTTGGCTGGAGACAGAATGCGGATACTGCTGATATACCATGTATCCACCTGTACAGCAGCCTCCCTGCCCACACTGACTGAACTGGTGTCGGAGGTGGTCTTGCGGTCCCCCAGGATGATAGTTCTGGGGGACTTCAATATCCATGCTGATGCCAGTCTTGGAGGGGTGGAGTGTGAGTTCATGGCCGCCATGGCAACCATGGGCCTGTCTCAGAGAGTAGTGGGTCACACACACTGGAGGACATACCCTGGACATGATATTTCGCACAGGCCTTGAGGCAGGGGATCTGTTGGTGGGGGAGGTGTCAACAGTGCCCTTGTCGTGGACAGATCATTATCTCCTCCGGTCGGATATCCTGGCACATGTTGGCCCCCAGGAGGGTGTGGAACCAGTTAGGTTGGTTTGCCCCCGAAGGCTTATGGAACCTGAAAGGTTCCAGATAGCTATAGGGGATGTTTCCTCTGACCTCGATGGCCGCTCACTCGATGACCTCGTGTCCAGGTGGAATATCGTGTTAATGGAGGCCATCGACTGTGTGGCTCCCAGGCATCAACTCCCGAATTGCTGACAACACAGCTCCCCGTGGTATACCGGGGAGCTGCAGCAGATGAAACAGGAAGGGCGATGTTTAGAGCGACAGTGGTGTCATTCGCGTACTGAAGTTGACCGGTTGCAGCATAGTCTGGTTATGCACCTATGCCATTGCGGTGCGGACAGCAAAGAAGGCTTTCTTTGCTGCCCTCATTGCATCTGCTAACTCCTGCCCGGCTGAGCTGTTCCCAGTGGTGAGGGGGCTGGTCAGTCTGGCCTTCCTCCGCCTGGCCATAGAACCATCAAATGCTCGCTGTGATTTGTTTGCGGACTTTTTTGTGGCTAAAATCGCTCAAATTCACCACAGTTTCAATGTGACTTCTTTAGCAGAGAACGGGTCAGAGGCAGTAGAAGACCCTTCTTGTCCTGTTTTATGGGATGAGTTTCAGGCTGTGTCGCCCTTGGATGCGGGGGATGCTGTTGGGACTGTTCGAGCCACCTATTGTGAATTAGATCCATTCCCATCCTGGCTGGTTAAGGCTAGCCAGGAGACATTGGGACCGTTGCTGGTGGGGATAGTCAACGACTCCCTTGGGGAGGGCAGGGTGCCAGGCTGTCTCAAAGAGGCGGTTATTGAACGGGTGGTGGCTTGGCAGCTTCAGGGGCATTTGGACTGGGTTAACTTTCTCGATCCCTCAGTTGGGCTTTTGTCTGGGTTGTGGCATGGAGACTGCGCTTGTGGCCTTGGCCAATGACCACTCCCATGAGTTGGACCGGGGTCATCTGACCCTGCTGATTTTGTTAGATCTCTCGGCTGATACCGTTGAGAAATCAGCGTGTGGTGTTGGGGGAGTTTTCATCTTCCACCTCGGGCCTCACATGTGGGGTACCGCAGGGTTCCATCTTATCCCCTCTTTTGTTCAATGTGTACATGCAGCCTTTGGGAGAGGCTGTTAGGGAGTATGGAGTGAGATGTCATCAATATGCTGATGACACCCAGCTATATCTTTCATTTTCCTCCGACTCAGGCCCAGCAGTCTCGGTACTTACCCGATGTTTGTCCGCTGTGAGTGATTGGATGAGGGCGAGCTGCCTGAAGCTAAATCCTGACAAGACGGAGGTGATGGTTGTGGGGAAGGCTGAGGGAGTGGTGGCCCCCCTAGTTTCTCTGGTCTGGAGTCTGGGGGTGCTCCTGGACCCACAGCTCCTCCTGGAGCATTTTGCCAGCTGCGTCTGGTGCGTCGGCTTAGTCTGTATGTCTCAGACTCGGATCTGGCCACAGTCATCCATGCTTTTATTACCTCAATGCTACGTGGAGCTACCATTGGTGTTGGTTCGGAAGCTGCAGCTGGTGCGGAATGCGGCGACACGTCTCTTGACTGGGACAGGCTGACACGAGCATATTACACCAGGGCTTCACTCTCTGCACTGGCTGCCGATAGGTTTCCGGGCCCAATTCAAGGTGTTAGTGTTGACCTCTAAAACCCTAAACGGCTTGGGCCCCGCCTATCTGCAGAACCGCCTCACCCTCTGGGTCCTGTATCGGACCCTGTGGTCAGCTGGGGGTGCCCTCCTCGGGGTCCCACAGGTTTCCCGGGTGTCTATTATGAGAACATTCTCTGTGACTGCACCGTGGCTGTGAAACTTCCTCCCACTCGGAGATTCGCTTGGCTGCCAGCCTCCCCTTTTTCCGTAGACAATGTAAGACCTGGCTGTTCCGCCAGGCCTTTCCTGAGGGAGATGGGGTGGGTAGGTTGGGTTAGGGTAGGTGGGGATGGGGTTTTATATTGTGTTTAATTGTAATTATTTATTTTAATGTTTAAAATGTTTTAAAGATGTTATGAGCCACCCCGAGATGCCTGAGGCAGGAGGGGGTGGCGTATAAATGTTGCTATTAATTAATTTAATTAATTAATTAATTAAATAAAATAAACGTTACTCGGTCTGGGGTGAGCCATGTCATACGAGAGAAGTCAGTCCAATCAAAGAGATCATCTGAACTACTTTGTCTGCATCGCCTACATTTTGGATCAACTCGGCAGCCATACTCTCCCTTCATATGTGTTTGGAGAGAGCAGCAATGTTAGCAATTCCATCCCATTCTTCAGGTGCTGCTAACATAAGAACATAAGTTCCATACTGGGTCAGACCAATGGTCCATCAAGCCCAGCACCTGTCTCCAACAGTGGCCAATCTTGGTCGCCTGGAGAAGTACCCAACATTTCACTATGGGGCAATCCATTCCCTGTTGTTCACTCCCAGCTCCCGACACTAAGAGGTTACATTCCCCAAACCTACCTGGCTAATAGCTGCTAATGGATCTATCCATCAGAAACTTGTCCAACCCTTTCTTAAACACAGTTGTACTACTGGCCTTGACCACAACTTCTGGCAACAAATTCCACAATCTTAATTGTATGTTGAATGAAAAAAAATACTTCATTTGTTTTAAATCTGCTCCCCGTTGGTTTCATGGAGTGCCCCCTAGTCCTAGTACTATTTGAGAGGTAAATAATGGTATAATGTGTTCCACACCACTCATGATTTTATAAACTTCTATCCTATCCCCTCTGCCACCTTTTCTCCAAGCTGAACAGCCCCAACCTATCCAGCTCTCTTCATAGGGGAGCTGTTCCAAGTCCCTTGCCATTTTTGTTGCCTTTCTCTGTACCCTTTCTAATGTATCTTTTTTGAGATGTGGTGACCAGAGCTGCATACAATATTCAAGGTGCAGTCGCACCACAGATTTTATTGTGGGATTATGTTCTCAGTTTTATTCTCTGTCCCCTTTACGAATAGTTCCTAACATTGTTTGCTTTTTTGATGGCCTCCGCACACAGAGCTGAAGATTTCAATGTACTGTCCACAATGACTCCAAGATACTTTTCCTGAGTGGCAACTCCTAATGTGGAACCCAGCGTTGTGTATATAAAGTTTGGATTTTTCCCCCCCCTTTGTGCATCACTTTGCACTTGTCCACATTAAATTTCATCTGTCACTTAGATGCCCAGTCATCCAGTCTTGCAACATCCTCCTACAATTCACAGTCCGCTCGTGTTTTAATTAACTTGAATAACGTGGGATATTTTCTACCATGAGTGGCCACGCTTACCCTGGTGTGTCCAACCATGGCGGTCACGTTTGTTCCAGCCCGCCAGATGTTTGCTGCAGGCGGGAGCAGAATACTCCCCGGACCATGGCAAGGTAACTCCGGGTTGTGTGCTGGGCTAGCAGCCAGCGCACATCCCAGAGTTAGCCCTGCTATGGTCCAGGGAAGGCAACCTCTGATCTTGACAACCGTTCACTCAACGACCTCTTGGCTCTTTGGAACACCTTGCTGACAGAGGCCATCGGCCGGACGACTCCTAGATGTCCGATCCCTAAGCGTTGGTGCTGCAGACCTTCTTGGTTTAGAGGGTCTGCGGCAACTGAATTGAAGTGTGAAGTGCAGCGGTTAGAATGACGGTGGCATCGTTCACATGCTGAAGCCAACCAGTTGCAACATATAGCGACTTTATGAGCCTATGCTATGGCTGTGCGGGCAGCAAAGGAGGAGTTCTTTGCTGCCCTCATAGCGTCAGCAAAGTCTCGTCCAGCAGAGCTTTTCCGGGTGATGAAGAGACTGGTTGGTCTGGCTTCGGTCCACCTGAAACTGGAGTCTTTCAGTACCCACTGTGATATGTTAGTTGATTACTTTGCAGATAAGATCGCTCTTACCCACCATAACCTCGATTCCACGTTTATGACAGTGAGAGAACCAGAGGCTGTGGAAGCCCTGCCTTGTCCAATTTTTGTGGGATCAATTTCAGTGGGTGGTGCCTGCTGGCACGAAGGAGGTCCTTGGGGCTGTCAGGGCCACCTCTTGCAAACTGGGCCTGAGCCCGTTCTGACTGGCACGGGCCCAGTCAGGAGACACTGGGACCATTGCTGGTGGGGGTGGTCAATGCCTCCCGTTCAGGAGGGCAGAGTGCCAAGCCGCCTTGAGGTGGTGGTTCGACATCTGCTTACAAAGTCATCCTTTGACATTGATTCCCTTGCCAGTTATCGCCCTGCCTCTAACATCCCTTTTTTTGGGAAGGTTATTGAATGGGTTGTGACTCAGTAGCTGCAGGGGCACCTGGATGGCATCAGTTTTCTTGATCCCTCACAGTCCGGCTTTCATCCAGGTTATGGTACTGAGACTGCACTTGTGGCCTTTGTCAGCTATCTTCGCTGAGAACTGGATCAGGGTCGATCGACTCTGTTGATTTTTGTTAGATTTTTCCATGGCATTTGATACCGTTGACTATGAGATGTTGGTGATGCGCCTGTGGGACTGAGCTGGGATGGGCAGGAGTGTTCTTGAATGGTTCCACTCTTTCCTGGCCGGAAGAACTCAGCTAGTGGTGCTCGGGAATTGTTCTTCTCTCCCGGGACCTTGTGTGTGGAGTCCCACAAGGTTCTATTCTGTCCCCTCTCCTGTTCAACGTGTATATGCAGCTGCTCAGTGAGGTCGTGAGACGGTATGGGGTGCGGTGTCATCAAACTGCTGATGACACCCAACTCTACCTCTCCCTTTCATCGAACCCAGACCCAGCAGTCTGTGCTCACCCAGTGTTTGGTGGCTGTGGGGGACCGGATGAAGGTGAGCCAATTGAAGCTGAAACTGGACAAGACGAAGGTGATGGTGGTGGGTGGGGAGGGGGTGTAGCGGCTCCTGTCATTGATGGAATTCGCCCCCCCCCCCACTGGCCCCCCAGGTTTGTAATCTGGGCATGTTCCCTCAATTCGCAGCTCCACTTAGATGTTCAGGTGGGGGCTGTGGCAAGGAGTGTCCTATACCAATTACATCTGGTGCTTCGGCCATATATCTCAGATGGCCACCATCATCTGTGCTTTCATTACCTCGAGATTGGACTATTGTAATGTGCTCCGTGTGGGGCTACCCTTGGTGACAGTTCGGAGACTGCAGCTAGTGCCAAATGCGGCGACCTGTCTCCTTATGGGGATGGGCCACTGTGAGCACATTACACCAGTACTCCGGGCTCTGCACTGACTGCCTGTAGTCTTCCGGGCCCGATTCAGGGTGTTGATGTTGACCTAGGCCTGGGCCCCACCTATCTGTGCGACCACCTCACTCCCCATGGTCTACCAGGAGCACCCTTCTTGAAGTCCCCTGTAGTTTCCAGGATTGCCTCCAGAGCCTTTTTTTTATTTTTATTTTTTTATTATTTATTTATTTATTTATTTAAAATGTATATCCCGCCCCTCCTGCCCACAGGGCATCACCCAGTTTCTCACATCCATGGCTCACAGCACCCACAGACAGAAAGCAAAGCCATTGGTCTGTCCCAGGCAAACAACCCACAGCAATAGCTCTCTATGGCGTTATGACTCCTCATGCTCGTTGCAAGCAAAAATTGTTACTTTCACATCAGTGCACAAGTCAACTCAACTAAAAATATTTCAGCTGTTAGCACCATGGAAATATGGCATTTTTTAACCGGAGTGGGGAGGAACCACTGAATATTAAGAAATGAGCAGGTGGTGGGCCGGGATTTGCAAGTCAGTGAAGG
>QEPC01011926.1:2233841-2255509 GCA_003113815.1 Sphenodon punctatus | reverse complement strand
GCCATCTTTTCCCTCTCTTTTGATGAGGCCTCCCCTCTAGCCCTTTCACCAGGCCTCAGGCTCTGTCTGCAGTATCTCTCCAGCGGGGTTTCTTTTACTGTCTTTTTTTTCTCCCCCTTGCTTCCCCCTGCCATTTCTCTTACTTTTCTGGAGGTTTGTTTTCTTTAACAGTTCTTTTGAGGCCTCTTTCAGTCACAGTTTGGAGGAGCACTCGCTTTGCCCTGCTGCTCTCACTCGCACATGCTCAGTCCCTCCCTCCAGAGCCTTTTTAAAACATTGACATTACATTTGGTACCCTCCAGTCTTCAGGTACAGTGGCAGATTTTACTGATGGCTACAAATGACCAGTAGTGGGTCTGCAATTTCATATTTGAATTCCTGCAGAACTCTGGGGTGAATACCATCTGGTCCTGGTGATTTGTTACTATTTAGTTTGTCAATTTTCTCAAGAACCTGTTCTAGCATTGCATTGATTTGTGCCAGGTGCTAGCTCTTCTGATTCATTACCTACAAAGAACAGTTCTAGCATGGGTAGCTGACATCCTCTGCCGTGAAGACCAAAGTGAAGAAACAGCTTCTCTGCAATCCTCCCTGAGCTAACACCCCTTCCACGCCCCCAGCCCCTGGGGTCATCTAATGGCCCAGCTGACTCTCTAGGAGGCCTCTTACTTCTGATGTACTTAAAGTTTTTATTATTAGTTTTTGCCTCATTAGCAAGTCTCTCTTTAAATTCTCTCTCTCTTGGCCTGCTTTATTAATGTCTTACATCTAATTGGCCAGTGCTTATGCTCTTTCCTTTTTTCCTCATTAGAACTAGCTTTACATTTTTTAAAGGACACCTTTTTGGCTCCAATAGCCTCCTTCACCTCCCCATTTAGCCACGCTGGCAGGCATTTGGTCCCCTTGTTACCTTTTTCAATCACGTAGAATATGTTTGATCTGGGCTTCCAGATGGTGTTTTCAGTCCCCATGCCTCTTGCAGCCATTTAATCCTTGCCACTGCTCCTTTTAGTTTCCTTCTAAATAGTTTCCTCATTTTAGCATAGGGTGTTTTCAGACATGACGCTAACCCCAGTTTAACCACACTTGAACATTTCTTATGCATGTTGCAGGGCTGTATTGGTGCCCTACGCAGCCCTGCAACATGCATAAGAAATGTTCAAGTGTGGTTAAACTGAGGCTAGCGTCATGTCTGAAAACACCCATAGTCTCACTTTCTAAAGGTAAATGTTACTGTGTTGGCTTTATTTACCAATCCCTCCAGTAATTACTTGGAATTTGATATTATAATCACTATTGCCAAGCGGTTCCACCACCATTACCCCTTGCACCAGGTCCTGCACTCCACTTAGGACTAGATCTAAAGTAGTTTCTCCTCTCGTTTGGTTCCAGGACCAGCTGCTCCAAGAAGCAGTCATTTATGGCATCTAGAAACTTTACTTCCATATCATGCCCGGAGAAGACATTCACCTAGTCAATATTAGGATAATTAAAATCACCCATTTTTATTGTTACTGATTTTAATAGCCTGTCTAATCTCTGCTAGCATTTCATAATCAGTCTCTCCAACCTGATCAGGGGGCTGATGGTATAGCCCAGCTCACTGCTATACGCTTCCTTACGCATGGAATTTCTATCGATAGAGATTCCAGAGTACAGTTCCCTTCCTGTAAAATTTTAATCCTATTTGACTCAATGCTGTGCTTAACATATAGAGCCACCCCACCGCCAGCTCAATCTACTGTTATTTTGATATATTTTGTAGCCTGGTATTAGTGTCCCATTGGTTATTCTCATTCTACCAGGTCTCCGAGATGCCTATTACGTCTAGATCTTCATTTATCTGTGAGACCGCCTCACTCTCCGTGCCCTGGCTCAACCCCTGCGGTCTGCTGGGAGCGCCCTTCTTGATGTCCCCTGGGTGGTGCGGGGGGCTACAATGGAGAGGGCGTTCTTGATGGTGGCACCCAGGCTGTGGAATTCCCTTGTGGTGGAGGCCCAGGTGGCCCCGGACCTTGCCTCATTTCGACGACAGTGTAAAACCTGGCTGTTCTGCAAGGCCTTTGGGGAGGGAGGTGGGTGAAGGGTGTGTTGGGAGGATAGGCTTTTAATTTTCTTATGCTTCCCTTTTATGTGTATTTTATGTACATTTTTAAATGATGGTTTAACTTTTTGTAAGTGGAGTAAGTGCCTAAAGTAGGAGAGGTGGGGTATAAATAATGAAAACAAATAAATAAATGTTCCAGGCCATCTTGTTGTTTTTGTAGTAGCCTTGTAGAATTTTAATTTTGCAGTATGTACATTTTATCAGAAGTTGGATTTTGTCTTTGCTATTAAACCAGATTCCATATGTAGTGAGATTAAGACCCATGTTTTCCTGGAAAACCTTCCACTTGCCCACCTGAAATTGTCAATTGCTATTAGTTTTTAATTGCTTTGCTAATATGAAATTTCCTGAGATGAAGACAAGATCATTGAATAGTCGATGAAACCAAAATACTCAGGGTGTTTTCATACATGACGGCGCTCAGCCGCTGCCATGGTCTGCTGTGGTGCAGAGTTGGGCCGCCACCAGCACCGGTCCGGGGCTCTGAACCGATATGACAGAGACTGGGCCACTGGGGAGGGTACGAAGATGCCGGGACGTGCGTCCACCCATCCCCAACCCCACACTCTGTCCAGAGCCCCTCCCCTCCCCAGGGGAGGCAGCAATGACGGCCAGAGCCCAACCAAGAAAACAGGGCTTTCAGATCTGATAGCCCGCTTTACATCCTGTTGGCGGCTGGCATGGGCTGTGACTTGGAGACCCGGGATCTAGCCCGGGTGAATATCTGGCAGCTGGGAATGGATGTGATCGTGGCCCACAGATTAAATCAGGGTAAAGTGGAGTAAAGCGAACCACCGTCACATCTGCAAACATCCTTAGTGAGTATTTGTGGTGGTAGGTGCTTTTAAAATTCCACCCTTAGCACTTGGTAAAAATAGAATTTGTCCATAGTGTACTGTACATAAACCATTCATTTTACTTAAGAAACATCCAGAGGGCCATAGGAATAGGAACCAAAAGGGAGAGGGGGGGATATAATATAAAAGAGAGAGAAAGAATAGTAAAGTGAGTTTTTTGAGAAATGACATAATATTTTTATGGTAAAGAGAAAGAGTAAGCAAACATCTGTTGTAATAACCAGATAAAGGTAACCACTCACAAAATTGTGTATAAAAATACTATACAACTATAATTCTTATTGGATGAACCATCTGAAGGACTGCATGATTTCATACCTTGGACTTACTGACAGAGGGAAATATCTTTTATTTTGATTAATCCACAGACGATTGAAAAATGCACTGTATTAATCTGGCATTGGGGTAAAACAGACCCCAATTAAGGCCATTTTTGCACAGACATCCACCCCCCTGTTGGGAGTGTGGGCGGGTGTGCAGGGGAGGGGCATCCGTGCGCATGCCACGGTGGTGGTGGTGGTGGTGGGGGAGATGGGTGTCCACCCATGGAAACACCACAGGCGGTGGGTGGAGGTGGATGTGCGATCCAGAACACACCTATTTCCACCCATCACCCACCCACAGAGCCATCCAACAAAACGGAGGAGGCTCCGTGGGTGGAGATGGGTGTGCGCCCATGAGAAAGCGAGCACACCCACCGCCGGCGCACACCCATCCCCCCCCACCCAGCAGCGACTTGTGAAAATGGTCTAAATCACAGTTGGAAAAAAATTAATATGATTGATTTGAAAGTGACTCCTGTTTAACATCAAAAAATTAAATTTTATTAAGAATTATTGTTTGTGGTACAGAAACAATACTAATACAAAAGGTATTTGGGGTCAATAGTACCCCAGTACCTCCCACAGGTTGTGGGTTAAATATTTTTCTTTGTATAGGAATACTTCTTTTTGGAGAAGTTGTAAGACCTGACTGTTCCGCCAGGAATTTGGCTGGGGAAATGGGTGAGGGGGTGGAGGGTTTTGGGGGGTATGGGGTTATTTCCTTTTCCTCCTTTTAGTTGCTTTAATTGTTGTTTTCATGTTGTTGTTTTTATTAATTGTAAGCCGCCCCGAGCTGCCTGTGGCAGGAGGGACGGGGTTGTAAAAGTTTGAAAATATATAGATTTAGTGCCAAACTCTAATTTTCCCATCTTACTTTGTAGACTTACATTTAAAGCATGTAGACTCTTAAATGTATTCTTTTAATTCTTATTCTTAGTCTGCTCATTATAAGTAACCATTTCAGGTATTTTGAAATCATTTATATCCTGTGCTGCACAGATTTCCACCTGAGCTCCCTCAGCTTGTTTACGATCCTCTATATTAGGATACTATAATTTCCGTGAATTACCAGCATCCTTTGGAGATGGCACGGTCCGAACCACACAATCCTCAGCGCCTCTCGGCTTTCTCCTAGATTCTAGTTTTAAAACTGCTCTAACTCCTTTTTTATTTTTAGCGCCATCAGCTCCTACTCCTGTGCTGGGACAGGTACAATTGTCTGCATGCAAAATTGCTGATCCTTTCTATTGCCTGTTGCTGAGGCTTTGCTGATGTTTTTATGAGCACACAGCATTGTCTCCAAACTGAATCAAATTCAGCCCCTAAGCATTATTTTGTATGTGAAGTTAGTATGTCATTCCTGGCCTAAATCTGAATATCAAAGTAGGTTTTGTAAGTGTGGGTTTTCTCTCCTCTTTGTATTTCTGGTGGGAAAGCATGCCTGTAGGGTTTTTCATTTGAACTTGGATAATTAAGAGTTTAGCCAGTCTGACTTCGTTCCTTTTCCTTCCCAGTTGCTCAACTTTTGCTCCCTCGTACCTTGGGTGCTATCATTTCACCAGTCCTCCAGTCATTCCTTTGAGAGCGAGAAGATGAAAATCTATTGTGAAACGTTTTTTAAAAAAATTAAAGTTCTCCTTTACACATGAACTTTTTGTGGTTTTAACCATCATGGAAGCAAGAGCCTGGGGTAACATTAAGGCATATTAAAACCCTGCTCCTTAGTGGCTTACTTTATTAATAATAATTTTATTTGTATATCACTCTTCTACAAGATGGGGCTCAGAGTGCAGAACATAAAAAAAAATACAATAAAACACCATAGCAACCTAAAATCCATTTGAAATGGTTTAAAGGTGGGGGGGGGAGAGAGAGGTAAAAGGGGAAGAAAATACATGAAAGGGGACCGGCAGTGGATCCTTTAAAGCACATGGAGAACAAAAAAAGTTTTCTCAAGTGCTTTTTGAAGCTGATGAAGGAAGAACACAGACGAACTGCTTGAGGAAGCGACTTCCAAAGCAAGGGCCTAATCACCTGACGACTTGAGGTGGGATCCCCTAACAGCAGCAGGCAGCTGGGCACAGACAGCCACTGGGGCAAGGTTCCAAGGGTAGGTCTTGAATTTACCCAGAGCTTGTAAGTCATTACCCCTAAGAGAAAAGCATTGTTAAGAGTCCACTGTAGGGTACACTTTTCAGGGTGCTTCTCCATGGCAATTGTCTTCTGATAACCTTGGTCTTGTAAGATGACACATTACAAAGGCAACACCTGATTGGCTCATTCAGACGTGGGTTTAAATCGCACAGCGGCGGCATCGTGCGATTTAAAGAACCCCACACTTCTGGGTTGGTGTGAATGCGGGGAGCGCGCACATTTCCACCTAGCCCGAATTTTTGGAGCGTGGTTTGAAAAGCTGCTACTTTTCTGAATGCCGCCTTAATTTATAAATGAGGCATGGAAGGTACTAACTCAAATTTATAATGTCCTATAGTCCAGTTCCCTAAAATATCTACATCTTACAAATGAGAACTTCATAGGAATACCCAATTGATATGTTTACCCTGAATATGTGCATCTTAAAACAAAGGTTACCATCCCCCCCGCAACGTATATTCCGGCTGCAGGAGGGAATGCGCAGCCAGGATATGCGTGGGGTGCTGCCAATCTGAAAGCCCCCACCCCCACCCCAGCTTTGCCGGCAAACACCCCCAGAGCTACAGAGCAGGATTTCTTGCTCCGTATCTCTGCAGGTGTTTTCCGGCAAAACCACACTGGGGGGCTTTCAGACCTCCGGCACCCCGTGCGTATCCTGGCTGCGCATTCCCTCCCACAGTCAGAATATGCATTGGGAGGGTGGGGGGGATGTCTGAAAGCAGCCGAAGAGGTAACGGTGAGATCAAGCAGGAGAAGGATTTGAACCTTTGGAATCATCAAAATACATAGGCCATTTTTAAATGGGCCTGGCTGGGAGGCGGGTCCCTGTCAACTCAGTGAAGTGCACACAGATGTCCGGGGGGGTGGGGGAGAGACAGCAGATGGGCTGGGATGGGGGGAAAACCCAGGTTGCTCCGTGCAGGGGCATGGATGGGCAATGTATGGGTCACGGAAATGTGCCTCCACTCACCCCACCTTCAGCCAGGTGACTGGGGTCCATGGGAGATGGGTGGAGGTGGGCAGGCGGGTGGGCATGTCTCGTCTAAAAACAGTCATTGTCAAGCTAACACTTTCCACTAATGCCAAGATACCAAAAGTGCTGATCTAATTTTTGTTCATAATATATTTGACTCTGGAATGTGTAAGCAATAAATGGGGTTATGATTTTATATATATAAATAAAAGCTCTGAGCAGGGGAGCTTGACCATACCAAAAGGGGGTATGAGCTGATTTGGGACATAACTGCAGAATTTCTTGAGGATAACTCTGTGTGATCATTCCTCAACTTCAGCTTGGCTTACTCCACAAATGGAGCGCTCTGCTTGGAACTAGGGATTCTAATGCCTGCTGCAAAGGCATGTGTTGGCAAGACCCATGGAACTACCACCAAAGGCTATAAAGGCTTAGGGGAATCTACCTAGAAGTGGAGGGTTTTCTGAATGGTTTTTATAAATAAACTATGGGTTTTGCACTAGGATCCAAATGGCTTTGAGTTCCTTAATTTAGATGTCTATTTTTAAGCAACCATTAAATACTTTTATTGGAGTCATTGGGAATTCTCCACTTCATAATGTCTTGGTATTCTAAACCCATGCTGCCAAGCCACTACCTACTACATGGAAATTAATCTCATTAGTGTTGACACCTTTTCAATCTTTCCAGTATTAGTTGGGGGATTATAATATACCAGGATTGGCAAAATGTGGTTTGGGAGCCACATGCAGCTCTTGGGCAGGGCCAGTTCTGGGCCCCATACTACCTTGTCGGTCCCATGTCTTGGTTCATTGTGCTCAGGTCTCAGAATCTCAGTAACCAGGATTGCAGAGTACTGGCTCTTCCAGCCAATCGCAAAGCAGTAGCGGCTCAGCCTGGGAGATGCTTCTCAGGAGGATGCATATGCATCTTGTGGCACTCAGACATATGGAAATTCTGGTACATGGTTCTTGGGGTTGGAAACCTTGTCCACGCCTGTAATCGATACCCAAGCTGGACCTGTTTAACAGCACTCCTCCTGAACTGATCCATGCTAGCTCTTGATCTCTCCCTCTAAAGTCCTTCCTGGGGACTCTACTCTGGGGTGGTTGTGAAGTTCCATTACTGGGGTCTGTGCAAGTCTTTGCCTTGACCTTTGTTAGGGCCAAACTTTAGATTCCAGTATGGAAACTTCAAATGGGCTTTTCTATTCAGATTTATTTTTAATTTTTTTTCTGGAAAGGCTCCCAACCCATAGTGCTGGGCCCTATAAGGAGAGTAGCAGTAGAGCAGGGTGGCCATGCCTGAGTTTTCTGTGCTGAAAAAGTAGGTCTGGTGCAAGTTACCTTTTCAGGCTGCTTTTTACTGTAAGGAAGCAAAAGAGCAGTTTTGACCTTTTAAAAGTCCTGAATGGTCTGGGCCCCACGTACCGGAGACCTCCTGTCCTTCCATGCCCAATCAGCTAGGAGCGCCTCCCTGTGGGTACCGTCTGTTAGCTTTGTTTCTACGGCGAGGGCTCGCAGGGAGGCGCCCCAATTCTATGGAACTTCCTTCCCCTGGAGGTCTCTGGTTGAGCCTGAGGCTCTTCTGGAAGCCATGTAAGACTTTCCTGTTTGTAAAGAAATTTGGCGGTCAGGGATAGGGATGTGGGGCTTGGGGTATGGTTATCGGGGGGTGGGGGGTGGATGTGGGAAGTGGAGAGGTGGTATTGGGGGGGTGGACGTGGGAAGTGGAGAGGTGGTATTGGGGGGGGTGGATGTGGGAAGTGGAGAGGTGGTATTGGGGGGGGTGGACGTGGGAAGTGGAGAGGTGGTATTGGGTGGAGGGTGGGATTTAGTGTGGGTTTGCTTTTGTGGATTTTTAAAAAATATTTTCTATGCAGTGTGAGCCACCCTGAACCTTTTTTTAGGGATGGGTGGGATATAAATAAATAAATAAATAATAAAAGGAAGCATGGCCTTTTCCCACTCCTTTGCCACATCAAGGCCTGAAACTTCCTGGTGGGTTGAGACCGCAAGTGGAGTCGCACCTTGTGCGGCTTCATGATCCCACTGGTGCTTAATAGATTAATCTATACGGTCAATGTAATTTTAGGCTGCATTAAGAGAAGTATTGTTTCCAGTTCAGCAGAGTTAATGTTTCTGCTTTACATGGCATAGGTCAGACATCACTTGGAGAATCGTATCCAGTTCTGGGTGCCTCATTTTAAGGACACTGGCAAATTGGAGTGGATTCAGAGGGCAACAAAGATGATAAAGGGATTGAAGGACAAGTCTTTTGCGGAAAGGAAGGAACTGGGTATGTTTAGTCTAGCAAAGGGAAGATTAAGGGGAGACATGATAACAATCTTCAAACATCTAAAGTGCTGCCACCAAGAAGATGGGAAGGAACCGTTCTGCATCGCTGGAGAGGGCAGGACCAGAAACAATGGGCTTAAGTTACAGGAAGGGAGATTTCTGTTAAATATCAGGGACAACGTCTTCACTTCACAGGTAAGAGCTGTACAACAATGGAACAAGCTGTGTCTTGGGGGGTGGGGGACATAGGCTCTCCATCATTGGAGGTTTTCAAAAAGATGTTGGATGGTCATCTGTGGCTGTTGGGATGTTGTAGTTGTCCTGCTTTGAAGCAAGTGGTTGACCCTCGAAGTCCCATTGTGTATCCTTGTTGCTGGGGGTGGGGTGGGGGCAAAGTCCACAGGATAATACTTGTCTCAAAATGGAGAGTCACCAGCAAAAAGTTTAGAAACTGACCTTTCCTCTCAGGCCAGCTTGGCAGACACTCCCTGCACTTTACAGGGTATAGAAAGGTTCCGCTGAAGGTCCTGGGAAATGTGTTGACTCTTCCATTCAAGAGCACTGGGACTGGCAAATAGAGTACCATGCCCCCTTCCCCCTCCCAAGCTGAAAGGCTCTCTCCTTCCATCCAGTCCCCCAGCTGGTGAACAATAATGTTCCAAGCTTTGGCAAAGGCCCTATTTACTAAGGGGGGCCTCTTTGTTCCAGTTGCTTAATTACAGTATTTTATCAGGCTGGACAGTGTGTTAACAAGGGCTGACAGAAGCCTGAGTTTCCAAGGCAGATGAGATGGGATGGGCACTCCTGGGGCCCGCTGTTCCCACAGTGCTGGCGACTGTGCGCTGGGGAGACAATGGAAGGAATGTCTCCTAGAGCAAGGTGGTTGCTGAAATGCTGTGCTCCACGGCTAGTGGGATGGAGTCAGCACTTCTGTTTACATCTCCCCCCTCGGCCTCCCTCTCTTGCCTGCTTGAACAATGAGCTGAGCAAGCAACCAGCTCTTCAAAGCAGCCCACTCCTCCCTCTCCCCCTTGTCAGCTCCCCCAACCTCCGCTTGCTCTCAAACAAGCCTGGCTCTAATTAACCTGGGAATGGCAGCACCCCCCCCCCCTTGGCTGATGGGACGCCAAGAGGCTGGGGTGGGGGTGGAGGGCATGCTCCCATGGAGGGAGTTGGTCCGTTTGCAAGCATCCTGAGCACTGCCAGGAAATATTCATGGGGGGGGCGGGGCGGAGTGGGCTGGTTTGAAGAAAATGTCCTAGCAGTGCTCGAGTCAAGGGCCTCACCAGGAAAGTGCTTTTCATCCCTACCCACCCACTCTGAAAACCTTAGTGGGGGTTGCTACTGTCAGCTGGGCCAGTGCTGCTGCCATCAGGGGCGAGGACGAGATTGGCCAGGAGCCCCCTTGGGAAAGCGGTCACTCAGCGGAGTGGCCACAGTCCTATTTTCTGAAGGGTTTGTTTGAATTGAGCCAGATGCGTTTGTGTCCAGTATGGAGACACTGCTTGTGCTGACTACTAGAGCTGCAATTAGGCACCCCAAGATTCAGGTACCCCTGATGAATCAGAGTGCCCAACAAGCTGCTCAAATGTGCTGCCTGGCCTTTGAAAGGGACAGGTCCCGTCCGAGACCCTTGCAGAGTCCCAGCAGGGGCTTGCAAATTTCAAAGCCCGCTACCCTTCCCCCAGCACCTCTCAGCTGAGACATTCTGTGAGGTGAGGGGCCAGGGGAAAGCACCGGCTGACCTTTGAAGGGACAAGCTCCCATCGGGACCATTGCAGAGCGGTCCCAGCTGGGGCTTGTAAATATCCAATGCTGCTTTCCTACCTCCTCTCTCCCCCCCCTCCACAGCACCTCTCAGCTGAGAGTAGGGTAGGGGGCGCTCTCCCCTTGCAGTAAGATAGATGTCCTGTATTCAATGGGGATGTGTTAGTGGCCATCCTAGTTGGGAGCCTCACTGCAGGACTCTTGGCTGCTTCCACCTACAGCAGCAGTAGCTCCCTGGTTACACACACACACACACCCAAAATGTCAAAAGCAACACTACCAGGGACCCCGCACCGGTGGCATGGTCCCCAATAGGCTCCTAGTCACCAGTATCCCTAGCAGCCGTTTCTAGCAGGGCTCCCAGCTGGGACCTCTTTGCAGCAGCAGCCTGAAGGGGCTCTTGCCTCATCAAGGTAAGCCCTGCTCTCCCTGGAAACTCCACCACCTTGTCCAGGGTCGGGGGAGTGAGTCATAACTGGGACTTGAGCCTGGGTTCTGCCCAGCCTTGCTACATCCCTTGCTTGGGCTACTACTGCAGACGTGGGGAGAGCTTAATGTAGGAGTGACAGGCTTAAAGCGAGGGGGTGCTGAAAAATCAACACCAGTGGAGTGGGGAGAAGATGGGGAAGTAAAATAGCAAAGAACAGCCTCTTGGGCTGAAGTCCTCGATCTGCTTCACTGTGGGGGATGGAATCACATTGCAGGGCAGGGGTTGTGAAGCTTCTGGCTTGTGGGCTGAAACTGGCTTCCTGCTGCTTTTAATTGGCCCCTTTCCAGTTCCTGGCCCTCAGCCCTGAAGAGTGAGCTCGGGGGAAGGGAAGAGATGAGATGAGGGCATGCAATCAAGGACAGGGGATGGATCCCTGATCTGGACCCTCTTCTTCTCCCCACCCCTCCTGAACACACCCCTAAAGCACCTCCCAGCTCCTATTTGGCCCAAGGAGTTTGTATTCATTTTCAAAGTGGCTCGGGTGCGGGAAAGGGTTTCCCATACTCCCTGCTGTAGGGGGACAAGGCAACAGGGACTCCGTGGTTAGAGCTTGGAATTGAGGTGCTCATTCAGTCAATTCAAGGGTAGGAGACTTCTTCTTAGGATTGCAAGGCATCCCTTATTTTAAAGCAACATCCCTTATTTCAGAGCATGGCAGCTCCATAAAGTTCTTTGGTCCCTCTCTGGCATGAGCTCTTTGCTAACTGCCAACCACAAGCACTCAAGCATGAGTCAGGTTCACTAAAATCATGTAACTTGGCTTCAAAGTCCCATTACTTCAAGCCAAGCCTGTTTGTTTGCTTTCTGGATTTTGAGCTGTTCGGGGCTGCATTTTCCAGGTTCCCCCCACCCTCAAACAAGAGAGCGAGACCCTTGCAGTTTTCATGTGTAAGCTGAGATTCTCGCAGAATCCCATGACTTCACAAAACGGCACTAGGACTTAGTACTGAGAAGAGTCAGCAAACATGCTTATACCATATTGTATTCGAAGGGCTCGGTGAACGACATATCTTCCCATTTTTCCAGCAGCCAAAGAGGGACAAGCCTGGTCCTTTCAGCCAATATGCTCTGCTCACATCATGCGCTCACACCCCTCCCAACTTCCAAAGTGCATCAAAAGGGAGAGATGCGCTCCTGTTTCTCATTCCACGTAGTTGCTTGTCGTTCTGTCATCTCCCCATTGGCCTCTCAAAAGGTTTTCCTTGGAGATAATCAGGAAAGAGGTGCCTGAGGCCTGAATACTGGATTTTTTTTATCCCGGGGGCCCCTCGATCACCATCCTGGCCCACCTCCTCCCCGCCATTCTCCCCCCAGCACCTCTCCCTCCACTTGCTGCACCTGAACCCTGGAGGCTGCGCTGCTCCCACCGTCACTGGTGCTTGCCCCATCCTGTGCCGCCCACTTTATAGGGCCCACGCGCACCATGCTCTGCAGGCACTTCCACTCAGTCTCTTCGCGGCTGCGAACAGGACAGAATTTGTGGAGGACCTCAGTTTGGACCCCAGGGCAAGTGTCCCTCCAGCCCCTAGAATAGCTATGCCCTTGTTTTAGCCCTCTTTGCTGAAAGAGGGACTGATCTCTAAAGGAGGGACAGTCGGATTTAGCACTCAAAGAGAGACCGTTCCTCCTAAATAGTAGGGTTGAAATGAGCAGCTAAATTACTACTCAAGAGAAATTTCACCATATTGGGAATGGGAACCAGGATTGATTTCCTAGACCGATGCAATTTCTTCATTCTCACAATACCACGGCGTACCGTTCTGATTTACCAACTTTCTGCTTACCTGCTGACCGCGTACCATTCATTTACTACTTACTTACTGCATTGCTGAGGGTACCATGTCTGGGCTTGTTTCCACATTTCTGAGCCAATCACCATGCAAATAGCCCACCCCTTAACCTCCACTCCAGTGCCTCCAATCAGAATAGTTGTTCTGTGTTGTTTCCTTTGCTTTGACCAATCTGCAACTGGATATCAAATTAGTAAAGGAATCTGGGTACCGACCAATGAGTGACAAGGAAGTACAAGGGAAAATGGAGTGCAAGAAATTGCATCAGTATTCACTATCTCTTGGAATTTGAAATGAACAGCAACGTGGTAAGCGGAAAATCAGTTAATCAAGAAATGACATGCCAGTTGAGACATTACCAAGTACAAAGAGACTCTCGATTTGGCTGAGATGGTATTGGAAACTGGGATTTTGACAAGATTTCCGGTTTTGGCAAAATCTTGTTTCAACCCTACTAACTAGGGAGTGTTGAGAGGTTTGGAATGATGTGCAGGAAAGGGGAGTTTGGGAGGGATGGAGTTTTTCCTTCTGCCTGCAGAATAGCCCAGGATGATCTTTGCCACCTCTTGGGTACTTGAACCCTGGGTTTATGCTGCAATTGTTTCTACTCTCTGAAATGCTGATGGCCAGGATTCAGTCTTTGTTCTGCTGCTGAAGTGTGATTGGGTGGCTAAGTGACAGAGGGATTGTGACTGGATAAGCAGGCAGGCGCGCTTGCGTGAGAGAGTGGAAGACAGGCACAGTGTGTCTTGTTTGGGATCCTGGCTCACTGTGTGACCTAGGATGGAGTTAGTGCCCCATGAACCTCCCCTTTCCCAGGTGCTGGGGACAGTGATCCCCACCTCCGTGCTGTGCTCTGATCCCCTTGGTCCCACGGGGCTCCGGAAATCCCTTCTAATCAGTGCTGCCCTCCCCCCCCATGAGCATTCCCAGCATTTCAGACACTTGACAAATTGCAGACAACCCCATACAACATTCCTCTCCTCTACTCATGGATGCATGGGGGGAGAGAGGATTGTGCTCTGGCCAGCAGTTTACAAGCATGAAGCAAGCAGCTTTTCACCAGCCCCATAGAAGTCTATTGTGTGCCCCCTTCCTCTTGTCCATGGCCAAGGTGACCCATGTGGGTGGGGAAGGGCTGGGTTTCCAGCTGGCTCCCCTCATAAGGCTATTTGGATCAGGGGAGGGAGGGATGCAAATGAACAGGGGCCCATTCCTTTCCCAGTGCAGGAGATGCCCCCTCCGTGGGCTCATGGACTCTGATGCACCTGCACTGCCTGCCCCCTAAAATGGGGGCAGGCTGTACCCTTGCTGGGAAGGTCGGAACCTGTGGAAACAGCTTGCCCATGTAAACCAACCTGCAGCTGTGTATCTACCTCGAGGGCTTTTCAGGGATACGTCATTGTGAGCGGTTTGGGTGGTGACCACGCAAGGGTTAATTCACAGGGCAGGGCCTGTGGCTGTCGGACGTTCCTAGGCGGCAGTGTCCTGCCTCAAAAGGGGAAGGCACTAAGGTGTTACCAGACATAATGCTAAATCCAGGACAATCTATAGCACATTGATATCACTGGTGTCATCCTGATCCCCTAGCTGCTCATACAGCCATTCATTCTGTTGCATGGTCCAACGCCTGCCAGAGAGCCTCCGTCCTCCCCCCAGTGGTTCCTGGATGATATCCTGTTTCCATGGGCTCTGACTACCACCGACTGGAAGTGGGGTATTGCACGCATCTACGTGGAACAGGGGCTACGTCACAGCAGCAGATGTATGTTGGCCATGACCGCGCTTTCTCCGAACCCCGGGCGTGGGAAGCACGTATCGGGGTGCAGGTTTCCACCCAATGTGTGTTTAATGCTGAAAACAAGTGGTTAGCGTTGCATCTGGAAACACCTTAATTCCCTGCAGCTTGGAGGCACTTCAGCCTGAGTGCAGATGGCAGCAACGAGGATGGCTCTCCCCTAGAGTCCAGCCAAAGCTATTTCTCCTCTGTGGCCTCAGCTCAGCACCTATGCCACCCTAGCCAAGGCCAGAATACCTGCCTATGGCCTGTTTCACACAAGTCCAGGCCCCTTTTCAACTCCCCCTTGGAACACCAGAGTCTCTGAGGTTTTCTCCCTACCCCACTGACCATTCTTTCTGGTCAGCGGTAAATCCGTAGCTCTGGACTACAGCTGAAAGGAGTATATGCAACTATCCAGTACTGTCCTGGCTGGATATCCCAGTATCCATGGAGTCAAGTCAGATATCGAATGGTATCCGGTTCGGTATCCACTGGTTAATTGGATTACTGTTTACCACATTACTATTTGATTTTTGATTATTTTTTTTCTTAACTCCCTCCCTCTATCTGGACTGGTTTGGTTATGCAGTAAATGGTAACATGGCAAATATCTGGCATTCTGGTTTGGCAGTTAACCTCTGCGGTTACCAGACAGATACCAAATAACCACCAAGCTATCTGGAAAACAGGATGATTTTATTATTATTATTATTTTATTTATTTTCCTATCTGTTTCAGCTTGACTCTGGACTCCTGCCTTCAGTGCTAAGTTACAGCGCTCTCTCCAGCCCAGAACACTGACTGCCCAAGCATTACAGCTAGGGCTGAAACACGGTCTCAGTTTTCTCTTGATTCTCGCCGAGAGTCATGATTCCTTAATCAAGAAAACCTCCAGTTCTTGACACGTTCTCGGTTGAGAATTTGTCTCAATTTGCCGTGATTTACCGTGTACTATAAACCAATTTACCATGTGCCGCTTACCGTGTACCACGTTTGTCCCAGTAATGCGCTTGCACCAAATGGCTGCCTTTTCCGCAAATGGCAGTGATGCTGCTGGCGTAACTTCTTGGAAGAGGGCTGTGCATGCACAGAACAGCTGCAGTGTCCATTTTGCACGTGCACGTTACTGGGACGAATGTGGCACTCAGTAAGCGATACGTGGTAAATTTAGTTGAGATTCTCGCCAAGATCTCAAACTGTTACCGAGATTGTCCCGAGCTCTCTCTAATGATTCTCGATTCTTGCAAGATTTCTGCGAGAAATAAATCTATTCTTGTTTCAGCCCAAATTTCAGCCCTAGAGGCGGCTGGGGATGCCTTATCTGTCCTCAGCCTGTCGTAGCCCAAAGCAGCTGATCTCAAGATTCCAGCAACTATTCTGCCAAGACAAGCAAGGCTGGGTTCAGCTGTGAACAATGTCGGCAACAGCCACCCTGCTGGGTGGCTCAAACCCAGTGGCCTTAGCTGCAGAGATGAGCTTTGTTCCCGTTCAAACCTCTTCCCTTTCAATATGTCTCAGCAGCCAAGTAGTGATGAAGCACTGTTAATTAAGGGTGGGAATATCGGTATCGGATAAATCCGATACACCCAATAATCAGGTGTATCGGATTAATCCAATAATCCAATATTTACCTGTATTGGCATACCGGATTTTTAACATCGGCCGCTTTGCCAGTTTTTTTATATTGCGGCCATTGAAGTCAAAGGCCGCAATGTAAAAAAAAATGGTAAAGCAGCCAATGTTAAAATCCAGTATGCCAATACCGGTAAATCTGATACCAGGGAGATCCAATACCGGTAAATCTGGTATCCGGTATTCTCCCCGGTGTCCCATCCCTACTGTTAATACCCTGTGCACTAGGAGTTAGGTCTCTTACACCCCAATGGCCTAACATCAGTGCTTGTTATTCCAAAGCCAGGAGCCCAGTTACGGAAAGCACAGAATCAAACTGAACCCTTTCCAGTCTGAGCTCCCAGATTGTCTCAACCAAGCCCATTCCTCCTTCTGCTGGTGCCTTAGGGCATCCGCCTGTTTAGCAGTGGGTGTCTCTGCACACGTTATGTTATAGTCACTGCAGGAATCAACCCCATCACATTCCAACGGATCTGTGTCTATATTGCCACCCTATGGATTCGGACCATCATGGGGAGCCCATAGGGTGGCAACATAAATAGGAATCAATAGCCCCAGACTCCCACAAGTGAAATTGACGAGTTCAGTGTGAACCCAAGCACCTCCATGAATGATCATGGAGACAGGAACCAGCGTGACCTGTCAAAGTCCCCCAGTTTCTATGGTAGCCTGGTTGACTAGTGCCCAGTGGTCGGATCAGCATCATTGACCAGACACTTGTGATCTGTACTTTCATCTACTCCATGGTTCTGCTGAGGAGTTCCCCGGGTACGTTCCAGGTGCCAAACCCATGTTGTCTCCAAGGCTAGCTCCTGCATTTGAGAGGCCAAGTGTAATGCTTGCCCCCATGTTAGGCAGCTGGAATGATGGTGAGTTACATGGAGAGAGTCCCACAGTTAGCGATACTAATCCTTGTCGTCGCTCCTGGCTACAGGGATGCGCTGTACTGAGCTCCTCCCCAGCACAACTTCTGAATCCTGTGTGTTTTATCCACAATCTCAATGTGTCTTGCAAATACTAATGAGCAAGGTTCCCTGTAAGACTTGCAGCAAAGTGCCTATGGAAGGAAAGCGCCCTCTGCTAATCACTACAAGGAGGGAGGGAAGAGAGAGAGATCCAATTGGTATAAAATCTTAGCAAACGCCTGTTGGTTCGGTTCAAGGCAGCCGCTGGGTTTTCACCCGTTATCAGCGCTTTGCTCCAAGTTGAACTTTGTTTCCTTGGCTCCTGCTGCAAGGGCAGACACTGCTCCAAAGTTGACATTCTGCCCACCAAGTGCAAAAGCAGAAAGTTTCCTGCCTGAAACCCTCACTGTCCCAGTCTTTGAATCAAGACTTCCTCTCAGGTCCTTCCGTTTCTCCCCACAACTGCCCTCCCCTTGCAGACTCCAGTCCAGAACCCCCCTCAGAAGAAGGTTTCAGGGAGCTGATTCTGCTGGTATTCATTGGGTCGCAGTCACCGTGATTGTAACATTAACTGGAGCATCGTCAGCAGCAGCAGGGTCGGGAGCGGGAGCTTCCTCCTGAGCCATTTCTGGAGTCTCCTGGGCCACCAGAGGAGGCTCTGAGCTACCCTCTGCAAAAGGGAGAAGCATACACACACAATCAGTGTCACTTGGGAGTCGGCAGGTGAAGAAGAAGCCAGAAAACAGCAAGATTCTCTAGATCCCCTGCAAAGCCCTGGTGCTAGTAGTGGGCATCTCTATGTCCTCTCTCACTGTATTGTTAGAGCCCACACCCCTACAGCGACACCCAGGCCACGCAGGAGCCTATTGGCTAGTGCTGTTAGGTGTTTCTGCCTCCTGGGTGTTGGCCAACTACTAGCTGCCCATGGCTACAAGAGCCTTCCCCTGCAACAGGCTCTTCTGTCCCACCAACTTCTGAAACATCTGGTCCTGGCCACTGTCAGACAGGCCACCAAGCTCAATGGCCCCAGTTACGCAACTCTACACACACTCCACTGCCTAATTCAGGGGTGGGGAATCTCAGGACTGGGGACCAAATGCAGCCGTTAGATCATTTTTATGTGCCTCCTTTCCAGTTCCAGGATCTGGTCCCAGGATCCAGTTTCTACTCCCGCGCACAAAAGGATTGAGTTCAGGGTAAGGGAGCAAAGATGGGGGCATGTACACAAGAATAAGAGACCAATCCATGGCAATGATCCATGATCTGGACCCTCCTCTTCCCGAGCGCACCCCTGAGATGCACTCTCATCCCCAACATTTATGAGACCAGACCTTGTACTAATTTTGCAAGTGCCCCCTTGGAAGGAAAAGGTTCCCCACCCCTGGCCTAATTCATGTAATTTGTATTGCTTATGTAATTAATTAGGAAGAGAATTTGCTGCCTAATTCATGAAATCAATGTCATTAGCTGTTTCATGACTAGATGGTGGCATTACCTATTTCATGAATAATGCAATTTCACAATTCTAGTGTAACACAGACAAGGCTTAAGAAACTCTCCTTTGCCAGAAACTGCCCCTGCAGGACTGCCTCATCGTCTGGATTCTGGATCGGCCTCTGCGGTCGACTGGGGGCTCCCTCCTTGAGGTTCCCTGGGTTTCGAACATGAGGAGGGCGTTCCCGGTGGCCGCTCTGTGGAACTCTCTCCCATTGGAGATCCACCTGGCTGTAGACCTCCCCTCTTTCCATAGACAGTGTAAGACTTGTCTGTTCAGCCAGACCTTTGCCGAGGAAGACGGGATGAGTTGGGGTGGGGTGGGGTGGGGTGTTGGTTATTTCAATGTGGGGTTATTTGTTAGAGGTGTGCACGGGGCCCATGTCATTCCTAGTTTTTGTTTTTGTTATTTAAATATGTCATTTTCGTTTTCATAAATATCAACTTTTCTTTTTTGTTTTTGCTTCTGTTTTCATTTTCCATTGGTTTCAATGGAAAACACATTTTTGGCTGTAACTTTTTTCCCCATTATATTTGACTGAAACCTGGAGGGATTGTACCTCCAATGCAATACATTATGTGTACCAAATTCCAAAAAGGATAAAGGAATCCAATTTTATAAGCAGTTGAATTATATTATTTTGCAAAAATCTTCATATACATTCTTAGCTGTAACTTCTTTGCCTCACATTTAATGTAGATGAAACTTGGCAAGTTTATACTCCTTCCTATATTTACTATCTCTGCCAACATTCAGATGGATTGGATAAACGGTTCTGGTGGTATAAGCAATTAACTTATAAATGTATGTCTGACTGTAACATCTTTGTAGTTCAACCAGTGTACATGAAGTTTTTCAGGGCTGTATATCACACTTTCATGATCATCTCTGCCAAATATCAGAAATATGTGATAAAGGGTCCCAATTGTATATACCTGCACAGCATATGCACAGAAGGAGCCTATGCCAGGGATTCTCTTATGTGTCACTGTGGTACAAGATCGGTTTGTGATGCCAATTGGCCAGCAGAAATGTCAACTAAATATCCTCATTCTGTGCTGTAACCATCCCAACATCTCTCCCCCACTTTTTACTGGGAAGTCAGAAGCATCTGTTTAGGAAAGAGCCAATAGAGATTCTCTTGTGTCCTCTGTCACAGTGCTGCCGGATGTGATTGTGATGATGTGATGCGCTTTCTCTCCTTAACCTCCTCCTTTGATCTCCGCCTCTGGACTGATTCCCCCACCCACACCGACGGCCACTCTCTTGACCGCATCTTCTCCAGAAACTGTCCTGTTGTCGACCTCTCCTTTGACCTTTGTCCCATGTCTGATCATTACCTCGCTTCCTTCAAGCTCTCCCACCAACCCCCATCTTCTTCCCCAGATCCATGCCCCTTCCGTGATTTTCAGGCTATTAACCCTTTAGATTTTGCTTCCTCCCTCTCCCCCCTCCTGTCTTCTCCTCCTCTTCCCAACACTGCCATCTCTTCTCTTAACGACTCTCTTTCCCCCCTCTCCTCCCGCCCCATTTGACCCCAAAACCCCCGTCCTTGGCTCACCCCTACTATCTGCTACCTCCGCTCTTGCACCCAGGCTGCTGAATGCCTCTGCCGCAAATCCCGCTCCCACCCTGACTTCCTCCACTATAAATTCTTCCTCTCCTCCCTCTCTTCTGCTATCTCCCTGGTGAGGCAACACTGCTATGCCTCCCGGGTTGAATCCTACTCTTGTGACCCCTGCCGCCTCTTCTCCACCTTTGACTCCCTTCTCAAGCCCCCCTTCCCCCCTCTTCCCTTTCTGCTCAGGATCTTGCATCATTCTTCACCTCAAAGATCGACAAGATACCCCAGGACATTGCTTCCCACCCATCTCCTCTCCCCGCTCCCTCCACCCCTCCTTCTCTTCCCTCTCTCCTCTCCTCCTGCCTCCCTTGAGGAAATCTCCTCTTTGCTCTCTTCCTCCAACCCCTCCACCTGCCCTCTCGACCCAATCCCCTCCATTGCTCCCACTGTTTGCCCCCCCTTTTACATGCCATGAATCTCTCCCTCTCCACTGGCTCATTCTCCTCCATCTTCAAGCATGCCACTGTCTCTCCCATTCTCAAAAAGTCCACCCACGACCCCTCTGACCCCTCTAGTTACTGGCCGGTCTCCCTCCTACCCTTTGCCGCTAAGCTTCTGGAATGTGTTGTCTATTCCCGCTGCCTGGATCGCCTCTCTGCCAGCTCCTCCCTGGACCCTCTCCAATCTGGCTTCCGCCCCCTTCACTCCACTGAAACTGCCCTTGCCAAGATCACCAATAATCTACTTGTCGCTAGATCTAAGCGCCTTTACTCCATTCTTGTCCTCCTTGACCTCTCTGCTACCTTTGACATTGTCGACCACTCACTCCTATTGGACTCTCTTTGCCCCCTA
Source organism: Sphenodon punctatus (assembly GCA_003113815.1). NCBI lineage: Eukaryota > Metazoa > Chordata > Lepidosauria > Sphenodontia > Sphenodontidae > Sphenodon > Sphenodon punctatus. The sequence goes on along the minus strand of QEPC01011926.1, from coordinate 2,234,523 downwards.
GGCTTTTGCGGCTTTGTCCTTGACTGGTTCTCCTCCTACCTCTCTGACCGCTCCTTTAAGGTGTCTCTTCCCAATTCCAACTACTCCTCCCTACCCCTCTCAGCAGTTGGGGTTCCCCAAAGCTCTGTCCTGGGCCCTCTCCTCTTCTCTATCTACACCCTGTCCCTTGGCAAACTCATTGCCTCCCACGGCTTCCAATATCACCTCTATGCTAACGACACTCAACTCTATCTCTCCACCCCCTCTCTTTCCCTTTCTGTCCAAGCTCGCCTCATCAACTGTCTCTCTGATATCTCCACCTGGATGTCCCAAAGTCAGCTCAAGCTCAACATGGCTAAGATCGAACTCCTTATCTTTCCTACCTACCCTTCCTCTCCCTCTTCCCTGTCCATCCTTATCGATGGGGTCACCATCCGTCCCATTTCCCAAGCCCGTAGCTTGGGCTTTGTCTTTGACATTCACCTTTCCTCTAAACCGTACATCAACTCTGTTGCCAAGTCCTGTCGCTTTGCCCTCCATCACATTGCTCGGATTCACCCCTTTCTGTCTCCTCAGCCAAAACCCTTGTTCGTGCTATGGTCACCTCTCGCCTTGACTACTGTAACCTCTTCCTTACTGGCCTCCCCCGCTCTCACCTGTCCCCCCTTATCTCCATCCAAAACTCCGCTGCTAGGGTCATCCA
>QEPC01011926.1:2221560-2233004 GCA_003113815.1 Sphenodon punctatus | reverse complement strand
CTATAGCCTCTCTCCCCCTGCCATGCCAGGTGCCTGCCTCTGATTGGCACTGCATGTGCTGCTATTTATCTGAATAATGGTCTTCAAGGGGACAACTTCAATTGCTTATACAATTGGGTCCCTTTATCAAATTGTCCTGTAGTTTGGCAGAGATGACAGGGAATGTATGTGATACATTCCTGCCAAATGTCTTGTAAACAGGATGGAATATAAAAATGTTACAGCTGGAAATTTTAGTCTTATACCATCAGGACCCTTTCTCCAATCTTTCTGAAAATTAGCAGGAGTGTTAACCTTGTGGAGGGACATGATATTCACAGGTTTCATGCACATTGGATGGAAGATAAAGAAGTTGTAGCCATGAATTGTGTATGGAACTTTTCTTAAAATCACAATTGCTTCTAAAATTGGTTCCCTTTATCTAATCTCTTTGAAAGGTAGAACACATAGTGCCCTCTGTTGGGGGTACAATCATCCCAAGTTTAATCAGAATTGAATAAGAATACAAAATGTTATAGCCTGAAATATGTTTTTTAGTTTTTTCCCTTTATTTGAAAAACAAAAAGTCATTTTTGTTTCTATTTGTGTTGTTATTAGTCATTTTTGTTATTGCAATAACAGTAATGTAAATGACTATTTTCATTATCGTTATTGTAATAACAAAAATGACATGCAAACCCCTATTATTTGTAAATGTTGAGTTTTATAATTTTATGTGTTTTAAAATGCTGTTGGCTGCCCTGAGATGCTTGTGCAGGAGGGGACGGCATATAAATGCATAAATAAATAAAATATATGAGGCCCTGGGAAGAATGCATGGGATTTACGTGACAAGTCTCCTTTCAGACTGGTTTATCGTAGAGCCTTATCCCCAACTCCCTTAAGCGGGTCTGATGAAATCAAGGCTCGGATCCCATGGAATAACCATGCACATGGGCCTGCTAAAGCTCACTCCTCCCATCCGCAGTTATCTTCCTCTTGCGTAGGAGCAGCTCAGTCAGGGCTCATTAAAGCTGCTTCACTCCACTCCCTTTTTCTTGATCTCTCCAACTAAGGGAACATTATTTAACCAGATGGGGGTTTGGTGCCAGGCAGCTACCTGCTGGTGCGTCCTCAGCTGGAGTGGAGGGGCCTTCGGCCTCTTCACCAGTCCTATCATCCAGGCCTGCTGCTGTTTCAGCATCTTCTGGAGTGCTGATGTGCTCGTGCGCTTCTGCACCAGCCCTGGGGAAAAGGGGTACAAAAGAAATAAAACAAGGATTTTAACCAGATCCTGAAAGAGCTCCCGGTGCAGAATGTCAGCCAGCCAGGCAAGAGAGAGAGCCATGGGCAGAGCTGTTCAGGGCTTTGGGGACAAAGGTGAAGAGACTGGACTTCATACCTCCGAACAATTCCAGCCTACTTAGGAGGGACAGTCCCTCTTTGGGTGCTGAATCCCACTGTCCCTCCTTTGGGGGGGGGGGGGGGGACAACGTTCCTCTTTCAGGACACAGAGGGACAAAAAACCTTGGTAGCCTCTTTTTTAGTTGCCTCCCAGGAAAAAACAACAGGGAGATGGTGACAAGAAACTAAGTGGAATGAGAAGCAAGCGAGCGTCTGCGCTTTGAAGGTTGTTGGGAGATGTGTGTATGCATGTTAGTGTGTGAGGGAGCGGGGCTTATTCATGAAGGGGTGGAGCTTCTTGGGTGGAAAGGTGGCGTTTGTCCCTCTTTGGCCACTAGAAATGGTGGGAGATTTGACTTTGTGAGGAAGACAGGCCGTGTCCGTGCAGGCCCAAGGGTGGTTGGACAATGGTTGTCATAGCAGTGTCCTATGCAGTTTGTGGTGGAGGTCAAGAGCAAGGGCAAATTGGACAGGTTCAAGAGGGCACTGTCCTTTGTAGGACACTTACATTCTGAAGAGCAGATCATGTAACCCTGTGGAAGGAGACAAGGAAATAATATTTTAAGAGCCATTTGCAACACCAGGCCTCATAGCTCCATTACCTCCAGACCAACCCAAGCTGCAGGGGGGAGACTAGATTTGAGGCTCACCCCTCTAGGTCAAAACCCACAAGAATGGGCAAGCATTAAAGCAGAGGGTCCTACACTGTGGAACAGGACCTCAAGTAGGGTCATGCCATCAGCCATCCGCAGATGGGGTTGTGATGGCAGTTGGTATTTGATAAGCCTTCCTGTCACTGAGGCTCATGGGCTTATAATTGTCCGATGCAGGTAGAGGTTTGGGAAGCCCTGCGTTGGCCTTAATTAAGTCCAAGGCCACATCCAGGAAACCGCTGCCATCCAAGCAGTGCTAGAGCTAGGCTGCCACCCTGCTTGGCTTGACCCAGCAGCTCCAGGCCATGTCAGAAAGAGGGTGGAACAAAGAGGCTCCCCCATCCCATTTCTAATGTGGCCCCGCCCCCCTGTGGAATGTTAGGACATCACAATGTTCCAAAGGGGGCGTGACCACATCAAAAGGGGGGAAAGAGACTTTGCCTTGACCCTTTTGAGATCTTTACTTGAAGGTAGAGCAACCCTAGTTATAAGAAACACCAACCCAGTTCATTCTAGCCGCTTAGCCGTGTCTGCCTGAATCATGAACCTGTCTTAGTCTTGACTCTCTTTATGTAGGGACATAATTTGCTTTCATACTTACTGGAAGTGGCTTGTGTGTTTCTGGAACCCAGCTCCCTGCATCCTTCAGGGAACAGATTTCCAGAGACCATCATGCTGCTATCTAGGAGCTCTGGCTTTCCACCCTTCCCCTGGAATTATGTCCATCCCAATCCAGCTCTGTCCCTCATTTAATGCCTGCTGCCTCACGCACCCATCACTGTGGCATCCAGGCACTGTGCTATTCCATGAAGCTTTGCTGAGTGCCCATGCCCTGCTCAAGAGCCTCCTTGTCGCATGTCCCATTTCGCTAGCCCTAGGGCCCCCAACTAGCTCCCCTACTCACTAGGATTGTTCTCCCGGTTCCGGATGATGTACTGGAACCCCAGCAGAGATATGATCATCGCCACTATCATCCCGGTCACTGCTGCACCAATCACGGCCGGGTAAGCATTGAAGGGAGGGTCAGCTGGAAGAGAGAGCAGGCTGCTGGTCACTACCATGCAGCGGGGCACAGGGCACTGGGAATCCAGGAGCAGCAGAAGAGGCCAGCTCCCCCAAGCCCCTGGGGACAGTGCAGCAGATCCGTCAGCCCCCACCCTTGCTTCTATATCCGAACAGTCTATCCACAATGATAATGTCCCCTCTGCAGAGCACCCCCTAAAGTGACCTCTTACACAGCCATCATGACACCTACTGAATGCTTCATACACCCACTATGTTCTTCTATGGCATGAGGGTCTCGGAGCACTTCACAAACACAAATCAAGGCTCAAAAGACCCCTGTGAAGTAGGCAGTGTTAGTCACTGAATGGGGAAATTGTGGCACTGAGACTTGTGCCACAAATTGTGGCAAAAAGACTTGGGCAAGATCCTGTAGTGTGTCAGTGACGTGGCACCCTACAGACGTTCAGTGCACAACAGACCCTGCCCCAGACTGTTGGGGATACCAGGCCTGCTCTTTAAGCACTGGGAGGAAACGTGTACGAATGAAGGAATCTGCTAGAGTCCAACGGCAGTGACTCTGAACCAGAGGAGCTGTTGGGTCACTATATCTATAGCGTCATCAATGGCCCTATCTCTTGCTGTTGGAAGGGAGTGGAGATGAGGGCAGGCACTCAAGGACAGGGGATGGATCCATGCCGTATGCCCATGATCTGGGTCCTCCCCTTCTTTCTTCTGCCCTGAGCAATTCCATTAAACCCACTCCCACATAGCTTGTACTAATTTTCCCATGGGAGGGTCCTGATTTAGACAGAGTTCTTTTTGGCAGGAGGCGTCTCTTACCATGTGTATATAAAGCACCTCATCACCACCTTCCTCTTTGGAGTGTTCCTTCTCTGCTAAGGGAATCCCTTAATGAGGGTTTAAATAAACTTTCTCCTATCGCTCTGCCTGCTCCTCCAAGGAATTCCAGGCTGATGGAGGCGGCATCTGCTTTCAGCATCATCTATTTTTCCAAGGAAATAGCTCCGTTGTTTTCTTTTGTGTTTCATTTTCATTTTGCACCTTCGTCCCCGGCTGCACCCGGGTTTGTTTCAACAGCTGTTGTCCTCATGGAGAACGCAGACAGAGCAGGCTTCAGTGCCATGGTCTGGCCAACGTGTGTGCAGCCTCGACAGAAGACAGGTCTCCTGGGTTCTGTCCCTGGCCTTGCTACTGACTTGGCACACGTCCCAAACGGCCAGTAATTTTGCCAGTCTGTGCCTCAACTTCTCCCATGTGTAGAATGAAACTTACCTGCCCCCCCAGAGGCATTGCACTGTTTACCGTTCATAAGGGGCTGTGGGACACTCATGTGAAAGGGGCCAGAGAAGGACACGAGATCAGGGCAAGGGAAGCGGCCTTCCACCCCCATTTCCTGTTCTTGCGCTCGCATCTTCAGCCTCCAGGACTTGCTGGTTGACGCACTGGCTCCACTCTGGTTATTTTGCTGCTGGAAGTTGTTTAAAAACAGCCTTTTGAGACAGGATGTGAAGTGTGTTTTCGCTCTGAAAAGTGACTCTGTAAGAATGGCATTGTGGGACCACCTGTACATGGTCTCCCCAGCAAATCTGCTCTTTGCATACAATTGTCAGCCCAACAGACTCAGCTGGTCTTGTTCACATGAACATTTACTTCAGAATAACTACCTCTTAACATGCTTTAACTCTGCTTTGGTCACATGGACACAGTAATTAAAGCAAAGCAGGGGGTGGTTTCTCTCAGAGGTATGTACTCTGGATTAAAGAGTACACACTTCAGAGTAGTTTACCCCCAGGGGTAAGTGATAGTGTGAACAAAAAAGTGCATTAAGGCACTTAACACCTAACTCCATCTGTTTACACAATCATTAGTTTGCCAGGATTTAGCCTCTCCCTAGGCAATTACTCCACTAAGTGTGCAGGTTTGTAGAGTGGATTGTTATGACAAGGAGCCAGCACCCCAGGGGGGAAATTAGCCTGTTTGTGTGAATGCAGTCTAAGAGTCAAGCTGGCCTCCTCCTGTCTCATGCATCATCACCAGCTTCTGTAGGCCTGGCATTGTCCTCTGTCACCACTATGCAACCCTGTCTGGCTGCCCTGCTGCAAATGACTGGAGAAACAATTCTGCAGAGACCGTAGGGGATGACACAGACCCTCAGTCTCTACCGGGGGCTGTCCTGGCTCTGCAGAGCTCACACAAATAACTAGCGGTTAAAATCTTATTGTGGTCACTGAAGTCAGCAGATCCGACTCTCATACTTTCACAGGCTTAAATCTCTGAAGAGTAAGAACCTTAGAACAGCCAATACTAACAGCTAATTCAGAAGCCAGCACAGCATCTGATTAGCTTAGATTCTTTTTTCCAATGTACATCGCTCTGCACTTACCAGCCTTCAGTTTCATCTACAGTTCTACTGCCCAGTCACCTAGTTTGAGGAGATTCCTCTGTAACTCTTTGCAGTCTGCTTTGGATTTAAGAATCTTCAACAATTTTGTATCTTGGCAGAGTTTTCAAGGGGCCATTTTCACAAAGCCATTTTTCTGAAGAGAAACCACTTTAAAACACTGGTTATTTTCCAGGAATTTAGATGGTTCTTTAAGCCAGAGGTATCAGTCCAGAAGCCAGGCTGGGATAGGTCATGCCCAGAACTTGCTTGGTGCAAATCTGGCTTGGAGCCCGCCCAGTAGGGGCCTTTCCTCTCGCTTGGATTCTTATGCTGAGTTAGACATGCAGCTGTTGCTGCGGAATCTTGTAGCGAGAGCCCCGCTGAACCAAATTGCAGCAGTGGGATTCTAAAAGTAACCCAAGCAATGAACTGAGCTGTTTGTTTGCAAAAAAGCCCCCATGCCATCAGCAGCACGAGGTTGGAATACACGTCCCAGCAAAAAGCTAATCAGCGTGAAGGTTTAACCAAACCGTGCAATTAAGATAAGGCGATGATGGGGAACAGGATGACAATCACATTCCAACCATCAGATAAGGCTTCCCCATCAGGCTGGGCCACCACTCAGCTTCCAGTACCGGGAGCCGTCCATGCCTCAGATCATGCATTAAGGCAATACAGGAAGAAGGCAGCAGGCTGGGACATGTAGAGTACAGAGGCAAAGCAATAAGAGCACAAGGAAGCAGAAGGGGGACCAAAGTCCTAGGAAAGAGAGAGAGCGAGAACAGAGGGGGTTCTTTCTGGTCATTTTGATGCCCTTCCAGACTTAGCAGCCATTTGCCCTGGCCCTCTGTTTTGTTACCTAGCCTGGTTCTACGCTCCCCCATTAAAGCTACAGGCTGTTTTTAAACTAGATGCTCCCACTCATGTCCCCCCATGGGACACGTGTGGAAGCGTCCTGTTTGAATCCGGAGGTGCATGGCTGCGCGCTCCCACGACCCATCTCCACCCAGCCCTCACTCACAGAGCACTTGGCGAAAAGGGGGGTTGCTTTGTTAGTGGAGGTGGGTGGAGATGGGGGGTGCCCATCTGTGCCCTTCCCGCAGGTGCGGCCCCCGCAGCAGCGCCTGACCGCCCGCACACGGACCACCCCTCCCCACCAGCGGCGGTCTGTTTAAAAATGGCCACAGTGATCTAGAGATGAGTCAGCAAAGCAGCCCCTGAGTTTCACACAAAAGCCTGAACCTCACCTCACAGAGAGACCAAAGCTTCACTGCCCGCCCCCCCCCTCACGCATTACTCTCCCACATGATATCAACATTCTGCCAATGGAATTTTGAGCTGACAGTATCGCATCAACAAGGTGAACTCTCACTGGCTGTCCCACACCAGATGGGTAGGGCCAATGCCTGTAGTGCTCCATGCCAGGATCCTAGCCAGTACATAAGAATACCTTGGGTGAATAACAAATCCAGATTTATCCATTCCAGGTTTTCCATTGGGCTGGGCACCAGGGGGCGGGATGACAATAGCTAGTAGCTAGCTAGGTTGTGGTGTGCCAGCAACAGCAAGAAAGAAGTGCCTGGTCAGTTTTAATGTAAGAAGATTTTTTCATTTATTTCTGAAGCTCCCGTTATACCAGGCTGGCACAACAATGTCCTTGTTCTGTGCCTTTACTAGGCTGGTGTCTGCAACTGGAGTTCCAGTCATGGGCAAATCAGGGAGCTGGAAATGAATAGCGGAGGCCATTGTGCAGGAAGGATTTAAAAAGGGGAAGAGACTTTATTACCATAGAGATCATGCTAGTGGCTAGAAAGTCATACCCCTTTCTGCCACACAGAGGCATCCTGGGATACAACATCTTAGCAGTGGTGGCCCTAACTGGCATACGCACAAATTGCACAGTTAATTTGGAGTAAAGCAATAACACCTCTCTGTCAACTACCTAGTGTTAACCACCATCCTGTGACCCAAAGGCTACTGCAGGGGGTGTCCATTAAGCCACGTTTACCATGCAGCCAGGTAAATTGATTAACTGCAGATCAGAGCTTGTGGATAAAAAGGTTGCAATTCACAAACTGCTTCCTAGGGAGGAGTGTCAGTGAAGCCATCTGGAGTCCTACTCCGAGTAAATGATTTGTGGGTTGCAAACACCTAAAACGACTCCTGAGGGCTGCCCTTTCTCTGACAACCTGGAGGTTCCTGTTGAGCCCTCTCTCACGTGATCCAGCCATCCATGGAGAAAGCTCAACTCCTCACTGCAAAAATTCTGACTGGCCGAGAAACTACCCACTTTGGCCAATACTGAACAACAGAAATGTTTCCTGCTCCCAACCTACCTCAATTTATCCCTGAAATTATGGCCTCACCACTTCTCAGTTGAAATTCTTTGCTGGCATGGAAATGCCTTCTGCTCTGGCTGCACAGAGACCTTCTCAGTGTGAGCTCCCACAGGCTTCTCCTCTGACACCTGGTAGCTGGACCCAAGAGCAATGATCAGAGCCCCTGGAAGCTTGGCTCAATGTATCTGCAATCTTGTACATTTAGTCATAGCTGACCCAAGCGGACAAGTCCTGTAGAGCACAACAGGGAGGAAGCCCCTAGCATCCTATAAAAGAGTTTCCACGAGATTACAGAATGTGAGGGGGTTGGTATCTTCCCTTTTAGGATGGCCTCGCTGGTCACACACAGCCCTCGGGCTGTAGCTTCCTTAAGAAGCGTTCCAACCAACAGACTCCAAGCATGAAAATCAACTGGAAGAGGAAGAAAATTGGTTCAGCGGCTGTAAATGTCACAACTAATGTGGTTCAGAGTCCAATGGGGCACTTAGGGTCAGCCATGAGGGTGAGGAGTAATAATTACTTGAAAATGGTGGAGGTTGGGTGCAGTGGGGTGTGGCCACTCTTAACCCCATTGAAATTTCATGGATGTCTTGCTAATTCTTTATTAAATAGTTGTGGTGCCTAGGGGTTTGGTCCTATAATCCTATAAATAAGTTTAGCTTCAGGCATATTTTATCATGAACTGCTTCAGAAAGGGAAAAGGCAGGCATTAGATTTGGTCTGTAGGACGGATCAGTCTGTGTGCAGCTGAAATTGCCCAGGGACGCAGAGAGCTGTGGCTGGAGCTTCCCACTGACTCATAGAAAGAGCCGAGATCCCTGGTGCTAGAGTCCATCTTGCAGGCCCAGGAAATGGGCTATGTGGGGCTGTGTCCAGGTTTTCCTGACAGAGAATCCCCTGTTCTTCAGGAGGCAGAAGGAGGCCGGTTTGCCTTCCCCCACACACCTATCCTTTCCAAGGCCTCATCCATGTGTCACCACCCCAGTGGCTCAGCCCTAGTCTGATAAGGTTCTGGGGGCGGGGAGGCAAGGCGGGATTCAGAGTAGTACCGCACTCTGCGACTGCACAGGACCCCGTGTGTTGTGGGTTGCCACGAAAACCCCAATACACAGGGTACACAATTAAACTTCAGATGACAACATGAGTGTGAGAAGCACTGGCATAAAATACTGGCCCACAGCCCCTGAAACTCTGGCCCATGGAGGGTCCACAACAATTCATGAAGGGGGGCCCAACACATGGGGACCACAGAGAACATAGAAATGACACCCTATGAATAACAAAATTCAGACCTGCAATGCAAGGAGCTCCGGCCCCTGATTTAGAATGTCAAAAATTAGTTACAGTAACTTTCCCCTTTATCTAACCTGTGAGTCAGCATGTGTCCGTCAAACATTCATATTGGAAGGGGAGGGGGCGCAGGCGCACCACCATTTTGTACAGGGATTCAACTTCCTGGGATCCAGCACTGGTGGGGAGGGCTGTGGGAATGGGATGATGTGCATAGCTGCTGGGTAGGGGGCTACACCCACTCCCAACTTGGCTCCCACCTGAGTCCAGGGGAAGAGTAAGACATGGCTTAGCCACTTCACCTGGTGTTTTCACCTCAGAGGGGTGCCCAGTGGTGCGGTGGTTGACAGCCAGGATGCGGAAGGCATACACCACCGTGGGGTCCATCCCACTCAGCTTTTCTTCCCGGATGTCCGGCTCAATGTCGCTGGCCACAGTCTCCCAAGTAACGGTCACCTGTGCCTTTGATTTCTTTGCTTCTCGCCTCTGGACCACGAAGCTAGTCAAATTCCCTGAGCCCTGGGTCTCCCACTCCAGATCCACGCCAGTGCGCTGCCGGGTGTACATCAGCTTACTGATTGTCACGTTGGGCGGAGTTGGATACTCTGTGGGGCCAAAGGGCGAGTGCGTTAGTGCTGTACACAATCATACACACACATTTTCACTTCACACACCTGTCAGGTATGCACAAACACACACTGCTCATTCACACACATACACCCTCATACCTCACAGAGTTTAATTTGTGCCAGGGTACAGTATATTTCCAAAGGGTACCTATTTTGGACAGACAATCCCTCTTTGGGTGCTGAATCCGCCTGTCCCTCTTTCAGGAGAGAGAGATAGAGAGAGGCGTCTTTCCTGGCATCCTCCCAGGAAAAACACTTTGGAGGACAATGAGGAGATGAAGCAAGAGAGCGTCTGTCCCTCTTTATGCACTTGGAATGTTGGGAGCTGTGTGTTAAGTGCATGAGGGGGCGGAATTTATCTGCTGAGGGGTGGGGCTTATAGGCTGAGTGGGGGCTTGTCGCTCTTTGAGCTCTCGAAATGTTGGGAGGTATGGTACAGCAGTGGCACCTCTACCTCCACCCAGATCCTGCTACTGCTGCTCCTTTACAAGACCCTACCCCTGGCTGGATAAAGTTTGATGGGGGCCAGACCTGGGTACGGGTGGTGCTGTTGCCACCCACCAGCTGTTGGATAGCAAAACCCCTCCTCATAACTCTTCTCCTCCCCACACTTACTTTTCACCTGGAGGTTGATGGAGGCCGTGGTGTTGCCCACAGCGTTCACAGCGGTGCAGTGGTAGATGCCGCTGTCCTTCATCCACTCTGTATCCCGGACAGTCAGGTTGAACCAGGCATTCCCATGCTGCAGTCTATATTTCTGGACGTCTGTCCGAATGACCTGGTTCTTGTTGTTGTACCAGAAGACTTCAGAGCCCAGGTAGGCGCTCTGCAGGAGACAGGCCAACTGGACCTCGTTGCCTTCAAACAGCGACACCTTTGCTTTCTCTGCAATGAGCCGGGGAGTTTCTGTGCAAGCCAAGAGAAAAAATGGAGGATTGCCAGCTCGCATAGCTTTATCACAAAGCTCATGGTTAACAACTTAGCTAGCTTTTTGAAAGCGTAATATGGAAAAGGCGCTACAATCCAAAAGCTGAAGTTTGCCTTCCCAGGATCAAAACCTTCCCTTTTGGCTCTCTGGGTCTGCGGCATCGACCTATTTGTGGAAGTCCAGGAACCCCCTCCTGCCTCAGCTGGACTCCCTGTCTAGCCTGTTCATATAAGTTCCAACCTGACTCCCCAACTGGCCTCAGCCCTCTCACATATCCCCTGCTGGTCCCAGTCCCAGCCCAGCTCCCCATGTGGCCTGGCTCTGGCCTGCCCTCCTCCAGCCCCACCTCAACCCCCCTCCCAGATTGGCCTTTGCCCTGGTTCCTGTTTGCACCAGCTCCAGACTGGGGCTTGTGCTTCAGGTGGAGTGTTCCTGTTGCTTGCCAGGAGCTGGGGAGTGGAAGTCTCCCTCCCCCACCCCCGACACAAGACCCTGCCTGGCATGGCAGTGGCATATTTATTTATTTATTTATTTAAAATTTATATCCCGCCCCTCCTGTCCACAGGGCAGCCCGGGGCGATGAACAACAATCAATAAAACAATTTTAAAAATTTTAAACAATTTAAAAATACAATATGTGGGGAAACCCCCCCGCAAACACACACACCCCTCGCCAAAAGCCTGATGGAACAGCCAGATCTTACATACACGCCGAAATAGCAGGAGAGTGGGAGCCAACCGAGCCTCCTCTGGGAGCGAATTCCACAGCACAGGGGCGGCCACCGAAAAAGATCTAACATCGGTGGCCACCCG
>QEPC01011926.1:2189776-2214504 GCA_003113815.1 Sphenodon punctatus | reverse complement strand
TGTTAATATTGTTGTTCCTGCCCTTTTAACTGTGTTTGTTTGGTTTAAAATTGATTGTTTGTTGGTTTACTGCACTTTAGTTTCTCAGAAGGGTTCTGTGTCTTACTGGGAGGGAGGGAGTGGGGGGCCTATATAAATAAAGTTTATTTTTTGTTGTTATTCAGAGTGTGGTCTGTGCCTTTGTTTTGGGTTTATGCATTATTTATTTTAAGGTGGTTGTTGTTGTTGTTTATATAGCGCCAGCAGTGTACCTGGCACTTTACAAAGTAATAAAATAGACACGGTCCCTGCCCCTAGGGCTTACAATCTGAGAGACAGGAGCTAGGGAAGAGACATACGAAGGGGAACAGAGGAAGAGACACTGTCCCCCTGGCTCCGCCCACTGTCCCCCTGGCTCCGCCCACTGTCCCCCTGGTTCCAGCCCGCTGGCCTTACTGCCCCAGTGCCCCTCCAACATCCAAACCCACCAGCCGCCACTGGAGCTGCGTGTTGAGGAATTTGATGAATCAGTGAATCTAGGACAGGTCATTCAGGACTCTCTCTCAAAAATACTTTTGAGTTCTTACTCCAGAACCCCAGAAGTTCATGAACTCGGCATTCTCTCAATTTCCTGCCAAGGATTTTCTTTGTGGTAAATAGGGTCAAATCCAACTCTACTCATCAGCTGCCCCTTGACGTATGATATGTGCATGTGTGGGCACAGGGTGGAGGGGTGTGTAAATATATATGTGCACTCACAGTAGGTAAAAACAAATGAGATGCCCGCCCATGTTGGCCTGCTATGGCCTAGGACCCACCTGTAGAGTAGGCCGCTACTGCCCTGGGGCAGGTAAGTGGCTGGCCCGAGATGCATCAGGAAAATCTCCAAGGTGTAGCCTGGAGCCCATGCAGGTCAACGTGGGGAGCCAGCACGTTTGTTTGGCTCCACCACCTCTGCCATGGGGCGTCACCATGGCTGGTCACCATGGCTGCACATCATGGCAGGGGTGGGACACTGGGGGGCAGGGCCACCCACACATTTGTTGCAGTCCCCCCCTACCCAGGTCATGCTGGCGGTGGGACGGCTCTCCCAGCAGCATGCACATTTGTTTCCTGCTGCTCGCTGACCCGAAGCATGGTGACTATGGTTTTCTGCCCCGGGCAGAGGAGCCACCTCACCATCTGCACATTTGTTTTTACCCAGTGACAGCAGCTTTGTTCCAGGTTAGCCAGAAAACATGTCACTGTGCAGCCTCGCTCCCAAGACTAGCTATGAGTGAGAGGAGATTGCCACGCACACCAGCCCCCTACCCTCCTGACGGACAGTCCCCTTACCCAGCTGGACGTGGCATTCCGCGGCTCTTGGCTGCAATGGGTGGGCTGCAATGCAGGTGAATTCCTTGCCGCTGAGGGTGCTGTTGGATTTCATCACGTAGATGTTGTGAGAGTGTTTCAGCGCCCCCAGCACATGATTCCGCCAGTCTCTCCACCACAGAGTGACCCGGGGCTGCCCCCCTTCCCAGTCGCAGGACAGCATGAGGAATTCATTCTTCTTTGTAGCCACTGCAGAACAGGTGGGGCTCCCACTGGGGGCCCCTGGGGACACAAACAGCAGCATCTTAGACACAAAGAACCCTCCTGACATGCTGCCTACTATCCTCTCAGGCAGCTCTTCAATTCTCTCCTCTCTCCACAGAAATCTGAGGGGCTCAGACCTTCCTCAGTGGTCCCACCAGGAAAAAAAGGGCCTTGTTTTTGACAACCAGAGGTCAGCGGAGTTACATCTGTGCAACCCCCGGGCAGTAGAGCACAATCTCAGTCAATGGTGGGACCATTGAAAAATGAGATGTTGGCACACAACAGGATTATTTTATTTATTTATTTATTTATTGCACTAGCAATGTACTTGGCATTGTACAAGCTTTCATTAGTGTTCCAAGGGACCCATGAATTGAAAAAGGAGGTGGGAAGGAGAATTTACAGATAATCTCACTGGATTCCATCCGTTTAGATTTATCTTCCATTGAGGGTATGAAGGGACCAAGAGAAAAAATGCCAGGGTCCCGCAAAAGGTTCCTTCATATCCTCTGGGAATGTCATGTCCCATTGAGCTCCACAGTTGTGCATGACTAAGGCTGATTTCAGACACTATAGGGGAGGGACGGGAACTTTTGCAATCATCGCAGCAGCTCTGTAATTGCAAGAATTAGTGCCCATCAGAATGTACTAATTCCCTTTTAAGGCACAAGAACACCTGCCATTATAAAGGCTACATTTGGGGACCTGGTCATGCGCGGGTGTTCTTGTGTCTTAAAAGGGGACTAGCGCATTCTGATGGGCGCTAATCCTTACAATTACAGAACTGCCACAGCAACTATGAAAGTTCCCTCCCCTGTAGAGTCTGAAAGCAGCTTGACTTAGCTCTCCATGACTTGCCCAAGTTGTGTCTGCTGCCAGAGTCTGTCTTTATGGAAGTCACATGGCCATTTATGTCATTCAAGTGCCAGGTTGGGTCAATGAATTGTGATTGGATACTAGGAGTGGGAATATCGGTATCGGATAAATCTGATACATCCGATAATCAGGTATATCGGATTAATCCAATAATCACCGGTATCGGCATACCGTATTTTTAACATTGGCCGCTTTACCGGGTTTTTTTTACATCGCGGCCATTGAAGTGAATGGCCGCAATGTAAAAAAAACAGTAAAGCAGCCAATGTTAAAAATCCGGTATGCCAATACCGGTAAATCCAATACCGGGGAGATCCAATACCGATAAATCTGGTATCCGCCCCGGTGTCCCATCCCTATATACCATTGGGCAATGTCACAGCTGTGCTTTAAAACATCCAACAAAAGGTATACACAATGGAAGGAAGTGGAGGAGGCACATGGGCATCTTGCATGCAGAGCTGGTGCCTTACCCTTGTATATGAATATACAGTCTGGAAATACTGGGCAGGTGGCAGGCATGGGATTCCAGCTGTGCCCTGGGTTAATCTCATCCCATGTAGGTTTCTGACACTGCAGCTTGCAGCTGTCTCTCTTGTGCATCCAATATCTGGACTGGAGATATGAGTCAGACCCTCAGCCTTGCTCCTCACACCCATGAGGACACAGAGCCCGCACAAGCTACCTCCTTTATCATGTGTGGTTGCCTAGCCAGGTAAATGGTCCCCACCTCCTTGGAGCCAAATCCAAAATGTCCACTCTGATCCTTACAGTAAAGATGTAGTGGGAGATCATGTTCTTGTTTGGCCCCCTGCACTGTACCGTCCCCACCTCACATCGGCCCTCTCATTGGAAACTCCATCCTGCACAAAGAGGGTGAGCTCCCAGCCCAGGAAGGGGCTGAGTTGCAGGACACAAAACAAATAACCGTCACTATTTGGAATCTGGCCAGCTCCATGGTATCCAACATGATTTGGAAAGGTCCGGACACGGAGTGGGATTCATGTAGCATTCAGCAGCTTAACCGTTTTATTGTGTTACCGATACCATACCACATTGCACCATTATTTACCATATACTGTTTGCCGTATTGCTGGTTACCATATTACCACTGACCATTTGTCCATAATTCCTTTCCTGTTTATTCCACCCCCTCCTCCACACTTGGTTTTAGACTAGTCACCATAACATTACGGTAACAGTAACAAGATAAACTGGTTAACTTTGGCAGTATTATCTGGTAATTCAGCTTAGTGGTTAGCCACTACAGTAATCAGTTGGTGGCTGAATAACCACCAAACTATCCAGAGTGATGGATGTTGACTGCGGATAATTATTTTTCTATTCAGTTCAGTTCTACTTGGGAGCCTTCTTAAAGGAGCAGTGGGGTTTGTATTTCACTCCTTTGATCCTTAAACTGTTCTGCAAGGAGAGGGGAGTACTTACAGACTGTGGTTTTGCAGACTGCATCCTCTTGGAGCGCTGGGTGGGAAGCTAGGCAGGTGTACGAGCTTCCGTTCTGAACGTCCGCGCCTCGCTGGATTCTGGTGGCATTGGAATAGGTCACTGTGTTTGCTTCCTGGATGGATCTCACCCACCGCAGCTGCACGGGGGGGAACCCGCCCTGCCACAAACACTGCAGAGCAATGTCCTTGAAATTGGAGGCAGGGAACGGTATGCAGCTGGGCTTCCCCTTGGGCAGATCTGTGAGGGGGGGCAAACATCATATCAGCAGCAAGAGGAGTTAGCAACACTGGGAGCAACATGAGGGCCTCCTGCCTGGTGCACAGGAGACACAATGGTGTTGGGGATCAGGGACCCTCTGCTGACTGGATGCATCACAGAGCTATTCCCGTGGGGCCTGCTGATAGGCCAAGCTTCTTGTAAATAATGGAGGGAGCCCAGGAGTCCTCAGAGCACTCACAGGATGAGACATGATTTTGGATTAGTAGAGATTAAGTAGGCCACATGACCCCTGGTTGTGAACAAATGTAAGTTTCAGGTCAGGCTTCCTTGGGCATATTCTAGAACTGCAACAAGCAGTCACGGCAACACTTACCACCACTACCTCCGGAGGGGTGGGACCATGTCAGTAGCAGTAGGTCTAAGGGGATGCCACTTACCTTTCCGACGTAACCCTGCCCCTTGTAGTGCATCATGATATTCCATAGAGAAGGGGCCCACAAAGACTAGGGTTGCTACCTGTGGTGGTTTTTTACCTGATACTCCCATAGGCCAAAATGGAAGTGTCAGGTAAAAAAACGACCAAAAGTCGTGACCCTAACTAAGACCCACTCCCTTTCTGACATGGCCGCCCTTGGAAGCCCCCATTTGTGTTACCAGGGATTCATGCCTCTGGCTGACCTGGAAAAATTGAGGTTTTCCCCCAGAGCCTGAAGATTGTGGGCCAAAACCCAGAAATGTGGCAACCTTAAGTGCCAAGCCACCTTATTGCCCTTCCTGAAAGAAAGGGCCTTATGTGGGTGCTTAGCTAGCCATGGCCCTTTGTCCCACACTTGTCTGGCTCTAGCACCCCCACCGGTGCCTTTCGAACTCTGGAGCTTGTAGAGAAGTGGAAGCTGAAAGATACTAAATGCTGGCTGGGAGGTGACAGTCTGTGATGCTCTGGGTCTGGTCCATGTAAAGAGCTTGGGGCTGCCATGCAGCACTAGAGGCTTCTAGCAACTGAGAGACGTGACATTGGTCATGTCTCATTGGTTACGTCTGACTTCTTTTCCTGTTGCCAAACCCCTCACGGCAAACAGCCCACAAGAGACTCCTGATTGCCAAATACAGCCTCCGTGCTTTGAACTCTTGAATCTGCACAAACCCCCACAAACACTAAGATCATTCCCATTCCCCCACAACCATTCCTCCAGCCCAAGAACCCCAGGTGCTACAATAATAAGAAAAGTGTCTTCTTGACTTTCTGTCTCAAGCAAGAGACTGGTCACCCTCTCGGCTGCTTTTGTTTGGAGGGTTTGATGCACACTCAAAAGGGAGGTGGGAAAGGGGGGAAGGTGTCAGTAGTGAAGCAACTGGCCAAGGGAGCTTAGAATTTAACAGAAAATGTGTCTGGCAGATATTAACATGCACACACACACAACAGTCTTCTGTCACACAAAATGGAACCGCCTAGTAGCCTGTAGACTGAGACGTCACACAACTCGTCCTAGTATGTATTTCACAGACATCCCACACAGGCCCTTGTGCTCTACAATGAAGGAGCCTTGGGTTTTCAGGCAAAATTTGAAGACACAACACACATGGGAACCTCTGCATTGCTGTTGCTACTGTGATTTGCACCCATCTTTCCCCTCACAAAGTGCAGGATGTCTAGTTGACTGATCACAGATGAACCTGCTCATCTCCCCCACTTCTCTACGGCAACATAAGCCAAACTGGAAGAGTCTGACCAGAAAGAACGGAACATCTCCCTTTGGCCCAAAGACAGAGCAACACAAAAACTATCGCAGCCAAGGAGTGAGACAGCTACCTGTTAAGTGAGGAACGACAGCTTCCTTTCAGAAGGCATGGGTTCTGCTGCTGTTGTAATAGACAGAACCTTTCTTGGTTTTGATCATTCATGACCAGCAGAGGTGGGAACACGTCAATTTATTTGTCTTAGTAGGTTTAAGCAGCTGCTGAACAGCCAGAATGCTTCCATATTTTTCTAGTATCTTTTTAACTAAGAGGAATATCACCTGGTGGGCATGGAATGCATCAAAATCAGAGATCTGGAGCAAGGGATAAAATAATAACAACAGAGGAAAGGGGACCAGAAAGGGGATGAAGCTGCACATGCCAGAGACAAAGACGTGGCCCTATGCCCAGCCATAATGGAACAGAGTACTTACAGTAGACAGTCAGAATAATGGTGGTCTGAGTGCGTGTGTTGAGATGGGTGTTCTGGGCCAAGCAGGTGTAGGTTCCTGTCTGGGTCCGGGAGATCTTGGCTATGACATACTTCTGGCCAGAGTAGACCTGAGAGCTGTTGTAAAACCAGACGTAGTGGCTGGGTGGGTTGGAAGAGGCCAGGCAGGTCATGATCACCTCTTCCTGCTCGTTAGCCGAAAAGCCATGCTGGTTAATAGCGAATGGCTCAATGCTGATTACAGGTTCATCAGGTCCATCTGCAAAATGAATTGGGAGATTGCTAGTGATGGGTAAATGGTAGGAAGGATCAGAAATTCCATTTAGATTAGAGTTGGAACAAATAGTAAATTTGTTATCTGTGGTTAATGTGCATCATTCTGGCTAATTTGGTGGTTGTCCCAGCTGTTAACTAATTGCCACAGCAGCTAAATGACAAATTGAATAATACCGAAACGGTTAGCCAGTTTACTGTATTACAGTTATCATACTGTTGCATTACTGCATAATTGACTGGTACCATTTCTGGTCTAAAACCAGGTCCAGAGGGGGTGGGAGAGTAAACAGGAATTATGGGCAATACAGTAAACAGCCAAATGATGACTATATGGTAAATGACAATACAGTAAACAGTGCAATGCAGTATTATACAGTAATGCGGTAAATCAGTGACCTGGTTAACCAGTTAATCCACTGAACAATAGATGGATACCACTTGGTAACTGGTCCTTGCTGGAGCAGTGAAGATACCACAGGTCAGCTGCTTACCGGATAGTGGCAGATAAGCCTTTCACCTCTAATTTTGATGTGTCTCCAGAAGCTGCAATGTTTATCTGAGCCACTTTGGTCCAGCAACAGAACATAGAGGATCTTATTCTGAAGATAAATAAAGTTTTTGTCTCTAAAATACCAGTGCAGGGGTGGCTGGATGCGTCAATCTCAGGTGATTTACCAGGGCCTCTCCCTCTGGCCTTCCAGGCCAGGACCCCTCTCTCAGGCATCATAGGAATCAGTGTCAAGGGTGGTGGAGAGTAACACTCCACCACACTGGAGGAGCTCTCCTAGCCCTTCTCCTCCCCAGAGGCACTCCTCCCCTGGGGTGCTGGTATCACTCTCCTCCCCAGAGGCGATCTCTTGGAGGCTGGCCACCTTCCCCACACTGTGATCTACTGGAGACTAGCTTGTGATCTACCTGTAGATTGTGAACTACCTCTTGGCCACCCCTGTACCAGAGATTTTGTCCTGCCAGTGCTGGGGATGGGTTAAGTAGCACCAGTGGCTGGCCACTTTGGGGAATGAGGAAGCAGCCACAATCTTGCTCTCATTTCAAGACTTCAATCCTCCAGATGCCAGGACAACCCCAACTAGTTCTTGTGATGATGCTTGTGTCATGGGATCTGGGACACGTCCAAGGAAGGGATGTAGGGGGGGAAGATACTTGGAAAACTGTGAGTGACTTTCTTTGGGGAAGCTAATTTGGGCCCGATGTTGCAAGGCACTGAGCATGCTTAGTTCTCAGAGACTTCAGAAGGAGCTAACATCACCTTGCAGGATCAGGCCCTGGAAGAGGAAGCAAAAGGCCAGAATCAAAGAGAAGGAGAATAGGCTGAGATCGTTTTGGCCCCAAGATCTCTAATCATTCGCTTTACCGGATAAAACTGCCCCTCCTACTCGTCGCGGCGTAGCCCCTGCGGGCACCGCACAGCCGGCAACAGTCAGGTACCCGACACTCCAGCGCCATCCATTTTCAGGGCCGTCAGGCTGGAGTTTGGACTGGGGAGCTGGACAAGAGCTGCTTGGGAGTCCTCCCTAAAATTCTGGCTTAGGATTACAAAATCGCTTGTAAAGTTTATGTGGGAGGATTCTTATAAGAACCAATGGGTTAGAGCCATTGATAATTATTTGTATAGGCTGGGGTTCTCACAAAATTGTTTTGCTAACAAAAGCATCTGTGCTGCTCGATCCGAGATTCTTGAAAGGATTGGAGATATCGAAAGGCAGAAGGCTCTAGCTAATGTAGAAAGATCGCCGCATATGTTTTGATATAAATCCTGGGCAGCAGAGCCAGGGATAATGGCTAACTACCTCTTATCATCTTCTACTTTTAGGGGTAAGCATTTATTTTTATGTGCCCATCTAAATGCTTTGCCCTCTAAAGTGCTGGAGGGACTTTTTTGCGGTGCTGCCTACGGAAATCACCTTTGCCCGTTTGACATGGTTCACACGGAAACCTCTCAACACATCTTGTTTGAATGTCATTTGTATGATAATTTGCGTAAGGAACTCCTGTCCTTTATTTTTGAGAAATTCCCAGAAAGAACAGATTTCTCCTTGTTGGAGATAGCCCTTAGAGACACTTCCCCTGCATTAATTCAAGCTGTGATGAAGTTCCTGATGTTAGCTTTTAACATAAGATCTCTCTTTCTCCAATCTAAGTCACCAATGAACCCTTGAGTATAGGGATCTTGGCACTCCGTTTCGGTATCTACCTATGAGACAGCGATGCACCCAGGAATTGGTTAGAATTAATGGATAGTACCAAGTCTGATTTTAAAGTTTTCTGTAATCCTGACCCCTTTTTAAGTGCTGATCTGATTTTATATACCTTTTTATTTAACTATGCTTATGTTCCTTGTTTGTATGTCTTTCTTATTTATGTGTTTGTTTGTTTGTTTGTTGGCAATGGCCCATGGTCACGTGAAATAAACTTATTATTATTATTATAAGAGAAGGAGAAGGGTGTTTTTTCTTGCACCCAAGTCACTTACAAATGACATCGAGATACATCCTATCGCTGGTTTGGCTGTTAACTTCGTTGTGGGCAGTGCAAGTGTACCAGCCCATGTGAGTCCGGTTAGCTGACGTCAGGTTCACTAGGCTGCTGGCATCTTCCATCACAGCCACGATACCATCTCGGTTGGTGTGGAGGTGCCAGGAATACGCGACAGGGGGTGTGCCCTCCTTCAGCGTGCACGTCATCATGACAGACATCCCTTCCACTGGCACTGAATTGTTCATCTGGAGGAAGGGTTTTGAAACAGGAACTAGGAGAGAGCAAACACAGGGCTCAGAGCCTCTTAGAATCCATCCCACTCCAAATCCTTTCTGTGCATTCTGTGCTGGTTATCTACACTACCCATCCCATCCCGATGGGCTTTGTTCCAGTTATCCATGTAACCTACTGAATTCTAATCCAGTTATCCATATAACCTGTTCCAAAGTGCTCATCTCAATTAACCATAAAACTCCATTCCAATTATACATAAACCCATCCCATTCCAAGTCAAGTCATTCCATTACACACTGTTCCTCCCCATTCCAAAGCAGTGTAGAGAAAGTAGGGCTTGCCATGTTGGTCCCAACTACAGTTGGTCCAATAAAATATATCACTTTATTACTTTGTCTCTATTTCCCATTCCAAGTAATTCTAATCAAGATAGTCCATCCATTCCAAATTTTTGTGTTCCAGCACAGTCCATCCAAGCCAGTCAGATCTAGGCCTCTCGAATCCATTCTATTCCACTATAATCCAGTCCATTCAGGGACATAACTTTGGGCTAAAATTCGTGGCAGATGCTGGACCTTCTTGACCCAAATAAGCCATGCCCCCATGGCCCTGGAACTCTTGGGGGAGGAAATCTATGGAGGACGCCCATAATGATGCCCATGAGTCCAACCAGATACCTAGTTTTCAACTTCAAGACCTTTAACATCTCAGCCTGGACACTGGAGAAAAATCCCCAATTCCGAGCCTGTCTGGCTGAAAGCCAAACAGGGAGCAACCCTAGCACTGGGCAGAAACCTAGTTTGGAAGGCAAATGAGTCAATTTCTCCTCTCCGTAAATATACTGTCTCCTGCTGGAATGGTAATGCTTCTGTCCTCAGGGAAATTTCCAAGCTCAAAAATTAGACCCAGATGCCAAGACCTACCCATCCTCGAATAGTCTAGGAATGTTTGGACCAAGAGTTTAGGTCACTCTTGACTCTTTACTGCCAGGTGTGTGTAACCATTTGTACCTGTGTGGTTTTAAGAGGGTCCTACATGAAAAACCTGTGCTCAGTCCCACCAGGAGCAGGATGTTACACTCCCGGCGTGGATGTGAATGAGACCAAGCCCTGGAGGATACAGAGAGCAGTGCTATTGTGTAAGGGCTGTCTCTTGGGATGTGTGGTGTACAGTTGCCAGAGCTGGTGACTTTGAAGGTAGCATGGAGACAATTGGCTGGTTTATGCCTTTGTTTTTGAAGACACTGTTAAGAATGAAAGCCACTTCCCTTCCTGTGGAAATTCCATTCCTTTGCTACAGCGAATGGCTCTGAGGGACGCTGTCAATGGGCAGGTTGGAATAGATCCTGGTGCAGAAGATGGAGTGGGTCTTCTGTCCCCCCACTTCCCAGTGGCAGGCAATGCAGCTGCATCGGAGTGCATGGATCTCCCCCCCCCCCCCTGGGCTTGTGGGCCTAGTGCTGCTGCACCACCTGCCCCCATTATAGCTATGCCCTTGACTAGGGGAGAGAATTGTCTGAGCAAGCCTTTGTGACTTGGCAAGGCTTCATGTGCTTACTCAAAGGCGCCACATGTGTCCCTCTGTTCTCAAGGGCTAGGGACACTAGCAGCCCCTCAGTCCTTGATGCTGCTCTTGCTTGATCTTGAGCTGTGGCACAGCAAAAGGCTCTATGCAGTCAGGAGCAAGGACTCCTTCCTCCATCTTTAATATGGCATATTCAGCCAAGAGCTTCAAAAGTGGTCTCCGGTTTTGACAGCCAACACCACGGGCCTGGCTTTCAGAAGTGCTGAGCAGCACCCTCCTTTCCAAATGGAGACAAAGGGCTGCGTGGATGCTCAGCATCTCTGAAGAGTAGCGCTAGGGTGTCTGAAGGCGGTGTCATCTAGAGACTAAAACATTCAAAATTAGGGACCACTTAAAAAGACTTAGTCCAAGCTTCCCTGTCTCAGTTTCCCCATCTATAAAGGAGAATATTAACCCTCACTCTCTTCGGGCAGCCTCAAAAGGAAATTGCCCAACATAAATGTTATAGATGTTTGTCGTTTCTAGAGTTGGCCAGTATTCACAGACAGTTTATTCGAGGGCTCTGTATTGCCATATATGTAAAGTTTTCCAGGACACTTATGAAAAATACATGTTTCAGGGCCTGCAACATGTGCTTTTCATAAGTGTCCTGGAAAAATGTGCATATATGGCAACCCTATCTGCATTCAGGTTTGGACAAAATACAAATAAATGCAAAAAAGACCTTTTCGGGTTCCATATTTGAAACATGAATGCTAGGGCTGCGTATTCAGGTTCTGAGTGAATTTAAAATTTCCTAAAAATTTGATATCTGAGGTCTCTAACTGAGCCCCAAAAGCTGCAGCTCATATCCAGCTCAGAGCCAAGATGCTCTCTGACTCTCAGCTTAGCTGCCTGTTTGGGGAGCCTGTAGCGAGACCTCCTCACCTGCAGGGGGCACTGCTGTCTCAGAACTACAGTCTCCAGCACTGCAGCCAGCCCCAGACCAGTGGAGACCAGGTAAGCCAGGGAGAAATGGTGAATCCCCAAGACAGTGACACCCGCCCAACAAGTGACTCCCTTGAATCAGCCACATGTCCCATTTCCACTCCAAAAGCCAGCAATTTCCCCTGAATCTAGTCCCATTCCCATTTCCCCAAACCAGTAATTTCTTCCCAAGCCAACAACTCCCTCTAAGCCAGATCCATGTCCTGGTCCTACCTCACCAAGCTAACAACTTCCCCACCAAGCTAGTCATATTCTCCACCCTTCCCCCAAACCAGTACCTTCCTATTTAAATTGGTAGCAGAATTAGCAGCAGATTAAAACATGTTTTTCTTTCCTTATAGGCCTTCAAACTGGCAGAGCCTCACTGCATTTCCGTGCAAAAATAACCCTTATGCAGGAAGCTGTGTTCATTGTGTTTTCCACACTGGCGCCAATGGGGGAAATGCAGTGAACACAGGCAAAGATCCAAATACAAATAAACATGAATACTAAAACCACACACAAATACTTGATCCTGTGCACAGCCCTAGTTTATTCAGTAACTATTCCTTTAACTGGGGAATAAATCATTCCCACCAAGCATGTTTCCACAATCCAACCTGCTCTGCAAAGGAAACTATGATTTTTTTTGTCCTCAAATCTTTCCCATTAACCATTTATCCAGCACTTAAGGTGATTTACAATCCTCCTCTAGTTTACTCTTACAAAAATCCAGTGTGGTAGGACATTTGAATTCCCTTTGTACAAAGGGGAAACTGAGGATGAACTATTTGCTGAAATGGGATTTGAACGCTAGTCTCCCAGGGGTAAGCCCAGCACTTTAGCCACCGGGCTACACCCATTATTCTGTCAATAGGTATTGTGTTCATGTCACTTGTCAGGTATTTTCACTGGTCAGGCAGGTTTATCTGTGATCTCTCTTCTTTTTGTTTTCTCTGCTTAGGGAAGTGATGCCCCTGTAATCCCCACCCCATTTCACCTCCAGTGCTCATGGTCATGTGCAGTAGGCTCTCAATTAACCCAGGATCTCACAGAAGTTTGACTTCAGTGATTAAGAAACCTGGGTAAGAGTTTCAGAATATAGTTCCCTAACATGGTGGGTGTGTCTTTGTGGCCACAGCCTGTCCCTGAGAGAGAACCTCACTGAATCCTACAACAGAGGGGAGCATTTTCAGATGCCTTGCATTTGCCAGACTAAGGCCACTTTTAGTTGAGCACAATGGTCAAGGTCTTTAATTGGCAGTTTTTTTAAAAGGCGCGGGCGTAAAAATGCGCATCCCCGCATGTCTAAACCCCGCCCGCGCACTTTTTCAAAGGCGCTTGATTTTCATGCACAAGTCCGCCATGCTCACCTAAAAGCAACCTAAGTGTGTTTTTACATGTTGGCAGGTTGAGAAAACCGCGCAGGGAGTAGGATTTAGACGCTTGCTCCCCGACCAGAAGTCATCCGGGCACTATTGAAAGCAGCGGCACTGTGCAACTCCTGCACTCCCGGACTTGTAAGACCTTGGCTATCGGGTTTTACAAGTACGGGTCTCAAAACATATGAGAGTTGCACCGTGCCAGTATTTCCAATAGCGCCTGGGTGATTTCTGGTCAGGGAGCAAGTGTCTAAATCTCCCCATGGGGGTTTCCCAACCCTGGAATTTTGAAGTCCATGAAAATGTGACAACATGTCAAAACGCCTTAAAGGCTGCAGATAATACTGAAAATAAAGACAGCAGGCTCTGAGTCTTGGACAGAAATATTAGCTCTTCCCCTGGGACTCAGCACAGAGCAGTCACTGCCATACCTCCCAATATTTCCAGTGCCCAGATGAACAAGCCCCACCCCTTTGACCAATAAACTCTGTCCCCAGTAAATGAACTGATCTCCTCATGCACTTTATGCTAGTAGTACATGCACACACACCTCTCCCATCATGCCCAGTGCATAAGGAGGGACGGAAGCTCTCCCTCCTGCTTCTCATTCCATTTAGTTTCTTGTCATTCCATCATCTCCCGCATTGGCCTCTCAAGGGCTTTTCCTGGGAGGCAACCAGGAAAGAGGCCTGAGGCTTGAATACTGGCCTCTTTGTCTCTCCCCTGAAAGAGGGAGTTTGATGCTCCGCAGGAGGGACAGTGGGATTCAGCGCTGATAGAGGGACTGTCCCTCCAAAGTAGGGACCGTTGAGAGGTGTACACAACTCCAGATTGCACAGAATTGCTAGCAGTGAATGGCAGCCCAGCAGTGAGCTACATTTCTGAGAAAGATAATCTCCTGGCAACCAAAAAAGACTGACATCCGAGGCTAACTAAACATAGCCACCAGCACAATGTCTGTGACCGATCCCTTTTTGAAAGCCCATACATGCAGCATATGCAGACGGGCCCAGCCTGAGAACCATCAGGTGTCAAGCAGGAAGGAAGCTGAGAAATCTTTCTGGAAGCCTCCAGCTGAAAAGGCCTCAGAATAACCACTCCCCATGCAGAAGTATTGACTATTGTCAGGACTCATTTATGAAGCTGCTGAAACCTTGACTGGCATTCAAGAAGACTAAATGAGCCTTCTGAGATTGCTGGGAAAATCACCTGTAGGTAGAGCTGGGCAGGAGACAGCAGCAGCAACAGATGTGATAAAAAAAAATGTGATTGTAACACAGCTACTTTGGGGCACTTTGGCTCATTGGTTTGCAGGGGGGGGCTTGATTCCGGCTTCCCATCTCTTCATTGCTAGCTGTAACAAATGCCAAAGGGAGAGCAGACAGAGGGAGAACAGAATGCCAGGACCCAGAGCAGAGGGAGACTTTTGTCCACAAGTTTTTGAAATTGTTGTTGCTACTAGCAACATAGTGTCACCACCTTAAGTCAGACAGCAGCTCTGATCGCACTCTCCTATCACCCAGCCTAGGCCCAGAAATTTCACTCCAAGCTGCCTGACATCTCTAAGGGCCTGGATGACCTGCTGACTGGTGACTTTTGTTGGTATATGCAACATCCACAAGTTAATGCCTGCTGTATTAAGAACAGTAATTGACTATAGAGCCACCAGTTGGCACTGCAAGGTTTATGTGTACATGGAAAGGGGATGGGGTTTTGCAGTTGAATTCCTTTGTGTAACCACTCCTTCTTCCCTTCTCTCTCTTTGTCTCAGTCTCCATTTTGTCTTACTACTAGTTAGATGTAACTAAGGATCTGTGCCTGATAAAGCTTAAGTAAAGTTCTGTTTTTAAAACCTTCAGCTGCATTTGTCCTTACTGATTGCGAATCAGTTATTACTCTGCAACAGGTTATGGGCCCAGACCTCTTCAGAACAGACCAGAACAACTCTAAAGACTGGAAGTGAGCTGAAAGGAGGCCCAAAGGAAACTCCCAGAGAAGGCCTACTAACTGTCAGTGAGCAGAAGAACCAGAATCCCAATCTGAGGGGAGGTAAGCAAGCATGGGCAGCAGCTCTGAATTAAAGCGTTCAGTCTGCAAGCTGAATAACATGAACTACCAGTTGTGGAAATTCAAAATAGAAAGGCTCCTATCCAAAGATGACCAGTGGGAAGTGATCACCACAGACAGACCTGCAGCAAACCCTGTGGTATGGGATAGGAAGAACAGACAGGCAAAGGCAACCATAAGCCTGCTAGTAGAAGATGACCAGTTAATCCACATAAGGGAGGAGGCTACAGCAAAGGGCATGTGGAATGCACTGCAGAAGCTGCATGAAAGGACCAGCTTGAACAATAAGCTGTTTCTCCTAAGGAAACTGTACCAGATGAGACTTGGTAAAGGGAAGGAGATGCAGGATCACATAAATTCAATGCTGGAAGTGGTAGCACAACTGCGAGGCATCGGTGAAGAGATAAAAGACAACCACGTGGCGGCCTTACTTCTCTGCAGCCTGCCTGAATCATACAGCGCCCTCATAAACGCCCTAGAGACAAGGCCTGAGGCAGAACTAACACTGGAATTTGTAAAAGGGAGACTCATGGATGAATTCCAGCGCAGGAAAGAAATCATGCAAGATAATCAGGACCAGGATAAGGAAACTGCCCTGAGAATTGCAGACAACAGATTGCACAAGAAGGAAACAAGGGCATGTTTTCGGTGCAAGAAAGAAGGACACCTAAAGAAAGACTGCTCCATATGGAAGGCAGAACAACAAAAGCGATCTCCACAAGTGTCTAAGCAAAGGGCCAAGGCTACAACCAGTGACACAACCACAGAACAGTGGAGAGGATGTTTTAGAGCAACACAGACCAACTCATCACAGGACTGGTGTGTCGACTCTGGAGCCACAAGTCACATGACCAGCGACAAGAGCTTTTTCACGGTACTGGACCCAAGCAACAAAGAAGAGATATACCTCGCTGATGGAAGCAGCATCACTGCAGAAGGTATTGGCGAAGGAATTCTAAGTTGCAACAAGCCACACGGAGGCACACTAGCAATACCAGTAAAGGATGTGCTGTATGTACCTGGCTTAGAGGGAGGACTCCTATCCGTTAAACGCCTAACAGAGAAAGGGCTCACCGTCAAGTTCCGGGGTAATGAATGCACAATCCAGAAGGGGACAAGGGTCCTAGCCAGAGCCTATGCAGATGAGCACCTGTATCGCTTGAGTGCAACCAAGGAACAAGCAAAACTCACTGCACATGAGCAACACAAGGACTGTATTCATCTGTGGCATCGACGCCTGGGTCACAGGCACCCGGAAAGTATAAAGGAACTGCAAAGACAGCAGCTGACAAAAGACCTGATAGTAACAGCATGTCCCTTGACCATGAGATGTGAATGCTGTATCAAAGCTAAAGCCACCAGAGCAACGCTCCCCAAGGCAAGCCAGACAAGAACCTCCAAGCCACTTGACCTCATACACAGCGATGTGTGCGGCCCCATGAAAGTACCCACACCTGGAGGGAACAGATACATAGTGACATTCATAGACGACTACTCAAGATACACAGTCACATACCTCATGAAGCATAAGGATGAAGTACTGGAAAAATTAAGGGACTACATAACCATGACAAGCAACAGATTCCAACGCAAGCCGCTCGTACTCCGAACCGACAACGGAGGCGAATACACAGGAAAGAGAGTTGAAGACTTCCTGAGAGCCCACGGGATAGAGCACCAGAAGACGGTACCATACACGCCCGAGCAAAATGGGGTAGCTGAAAGAAAGAACAGAACCTTAACAGAAATGATCAGGTGCATGTTGACTGACTCTGGACTGCCAGAAAAATATTGGGGCGAGGCAGTAGTTACGGCGACATATCTACAGAACCGACTCTACTCAAGAACAGCAAGTAAAACTCCATATGAACTCTGGTATGGAGAGAAGCCTAGTGTGGGACACATCAACATGTTTGGATTCAAGGCATACGTGTACATTCCGGAAGAGAAACGCACCAAACTACAAAACCGAGCTGTGGAAAGGATTCTTCTTGGATACAGCAAACACTCCAAAGGATACAGAATCCTCAACCCACACACAGACAAGGTAACTAGTATCAGCAACAGCGTGACTTTCGAAGAAAACCCAAGCAACAGTGTAATGTCCTTACAAGAATCAGGAGAAGAAGCATGTCTTGAATCAGGAGGAGAAGGGCGTCCTGAACAAACAGTTGAAATCAGTACAAGCTCAACTGAGATGCAGGAACAAACCCAATCGCCTGCAGATGTTGAAATCAGATCTACCAGGGAAAATAAAGGCAAACCACCTACCTGCCTGTCCTACAAAGCAAGTACTGACAGACTGTCTGAGCCATCGACATGGGAAGATGTCTTACAAATGTCAGAAGGGGAACACAACGAATGGACAAAGGCAGCTACAGAAGACATGGTAGCAGATGCCCTGACAAAACCTTTAGCAGGAGAGCGCCACCGAAAGCTACTAAGTAGAATGGGCATAGTAGGTTAACTTCTGTCTGTTGAGAAGGGGTGTTGGTATATGCAACATCCACAAGTTAATGCCTGCTGTATTATGAACAGTAATTGACTATAGAGCCACCAGATGGCGGTGCTAAGTTTATATGTACATGGAAGGGAGATGGGGTTTTACAGTTAAATTCCTTTGTGTAACCACTCCTACTTCCTTTCTCTCTCTCATTGTCTCAGTCTCCATTTTGTCTCACTACTAGTCAGATGTATCTAAGGATCTGTGCCTGATAAAGCTTAAGTAAAGTTCTGTTTTTAAAACCTTCAGCTGTATTTGTCTTTCTGATTGCGAATCAGTTATTACTCTGCAACAATGTTTGCCACAGAAGAGTAGATGTTCATGGGCAAAAATGACAGTAATCCCATTTTCATTTACTTTCAAGGGGAACAGGGCACCTAAGTGAGAACTATCTCCAAAAGGAACATGGTGGAAGCACCAATTCTTGAGGCACTGAGAACAGACTACTGGCATGTCAGAGGCAGCTTCACTTGTGCAGGGTAGCCTGAAAAGGGGACACAATTTGTGGTGGTTAGAAAACTTGGGACTCCTGGATATTATTACGGACTATGTGACCTTGGTTGAGTCAGTTCATGGCCCCATGCCTCCATTTGCCTATCTGCGTAATGGGTTGATGCTGTAGACTTACATCATGGGTTGTGAGGACGGCAACAGAGTGTGGTAGAAGGGCACCAAGACCTCTGGCATTTGGACAACATCCAAGGCAATGCTGCCGCTGTGTCACGGACACAGTCACTTACCCAAGACAATCAGCTCGATGTAGAAGTAGCCCACTTTGATTTCCTCTTCTTCCTCATACATTGCCTGGCACATGAATCGCCCTTCAGCTGCCGTTTGCAGGTTCCCTATCTCCAAGGTGCTGTTTTTCAGAGTCAGCTCCCCTAGGACGGCAGAGGCCTTCTCCACCTTGGATTCTAGGCCGTTGCTGATGGCAACAGCCCTGGGAATGAGCGAGTCCAGCTTGGTGAAACTCCAGAAGACAACCAAGGGCAAGACCACGTCACCACAGGCCAGCTGCACGGAGCGGCCACGCACCCCTTTGACTGACTGCTCCTCATACTTCGCATCATCTGGGTGGAGTAGCTGCCCTAGGGGGAGACAACAGGATTACATCTCTCCGAGCTCTGTCCAGTGATGGGAAGGCAAGGCCAGCAGATTTTATGAGGGATAGAATTTAAATCATTTGCTCCTTTATGCTAGGGTTACATTCTTCTACCAAGGGAAGGCTCTCGGAAACACAGAGGTGGATAACAGGAAGAACTGAAATTCAGCCGAGCCTACATCAGGGGTAGGGAGCCGCTTCCCTCCCAGGGGTCTCTTTGAAAATTAGTACAAGCTCCAGGGGCCAGATAGGAGTTGGGGGCAGGGGTGCTTATGTGATGCACTCAGGAAGAGAAGAGTCCAGATCATGAATCTGTCCCCTATTCTTGTGTGCGTGTCTTCATCCCTACTCCCTTCCCCTGAGCTCAGTCTTTCAGTGCTTGGGGGTAGGAGCTGTATCCAGGGGCCAGATACAGAAACTGGAAAGGAGCCAAATAAAAACCAGCCTTGAGCTTCATTTGGCCCCTGGGCCTGAGGTTCCCTATCCCTGGTCTACATTCTCCCTGGAAATCACAGCAAATCATTGACATGAGGCATGCAGATTTGGACCCCACTGAGCATCCTAGGAAGAGAAAGGCAGAAAAGTCTCCAGTTGCTGTCATTGCTACTGACATCAATGGGCATAAAGAGTACTCCGCACCCTCTCGATGAGGCACAAGATTCCTGACAGCCTATTTATCATTGTAAATCCCTGTTCCATACCCAGGTTTGCATGGCAATTTTCTAATGCAAAATGAATCACTGGACCAGTCATGTCAGTTCCCTCAGTCATTGCCTTGCATAGCACAGACCATTCTGCAAAGAAGGGGTTAAACTTTTCTAACTGTGTTATTATTACAGTGATCATTATGATCTTAGTGACATCCCAAATATTGCCCATCCAGAGTCACTGTAACAAACAAAGCAAGAGGTGGTAGCCCCAGGTCAGAATCAGATTAGCTGCTTGTTCCCTTCCTATTGGTTCCTGGAACCATTCACATAAGAAGTGCCTTTCACATAAGAAGTGCCAAGGTGGGTCAGACCCACGGTCCATCAAGCCCAGCATCCTGGCTCTGACAGTGGCCAGCTACAGTAGCTTGAGAGAAGTCAAGTACAGGTCATGCAGACATGACCCATCTTCTGCTAACCACTCCCAATCACCTTGGCAACAGCATTAACTATAACCAGGACAGGTGGTGCAGCTGCACTGGGACCCACAACTCCCTGGTATAATTGTGTGTCCTCTGCTACTGGGAGTCAGGAGTCCATTCCATCTTCTACACCATGGCCCATTCTAATCAGCTATACCCCTCCACCTTGGCTTCCTGCCCATCTAACCCATTCAGTACCCATCTACAGGCCACTACCGGACCCACGTTCCATAGCCAAGTTGAACAGTCTGAGAATCAAGAGATAGCAGCCCATTCCTTCCCCTAGTCAGCAGTTTTGCTGGTCTCCTGAAAAGACAGACATCTCCTGGTCTGGTATGATAAGAACATAAGTAGTGTTCCCACTGACCAATGGTCCATCAAACCCAGAATCCTGTCCTCCGACAGTGGCCAATCTCGATCGCATGGGAGAAGAACCAACAGTCACAATGGGCAATCCATTTCCCGTTGTTCACTCCCAGCTCCCGACAGCAAGAAGTTCATCCTGTAAGCTAATAGCCATTAATGGACCTATTCTCCAAGAACTTATCAAGTCCTTTTTTGAACCCAGCTATACTACTGACATTGACAACGTCCTCTGGCAACAAATTCCATAAGTTAATTATGTGTTGAGTGAAAAAGTACTTCCTTTTATTTCTTTTAAATCTGCCGGTAGCTAGTTTCATGGAGTGTCCCCTAGTTCTAGTACCATTTGAGAGGGTAAATTACTGTCCCCTATCTACTCGTTGTACACCACTCAGGATTTTATAAACCTCTATCATGTCCCCTTTCAGTCTTCTCTTCTCTTCTCTTTATCATTCTCATTGCCCTCCTCTGTATCTTTTCTAGTTCAGCTATGTCTTTTTTGAGATGGGGCGACCAGAACTGCACACAATATTTGAGGTGCAGTCACATCATTGATTTGTATAGAGGCATTATGACATCCTCAGTTTTATTCTCTATCCCTTTGTGAATAACTCCTAACATTCTGTTTGCGTTTTTGACCGCTTCTGCACACTGGGCTGAGGATTTCAGTGTATTGTCCACAATTGCTCCCAGATCCTTTTCCTGGGTGGTAACTCCTAGCTTAGTACCCAGCACTGTGTACTCATACTTATGATTATTTTTCTCTACGTGCATCACTTTGCACTTGTCCACATTAAATCTCATCTGCCATTTAGATGTCCAGGCACCCAGTCTCGTAAGATCCTGTTGCAGTTCTTCACAGTCTGCTAGTGTTTTAACTACCTTGAATAACTTGGTGTCATGTGCAAATCTGATCACCTCACTCTTAACGCCCTTTTCCAGATCATTAATGAAACATTAAACAGCACCGGTCCCAATACAGATTCCTGGGGCACACCACTTTTTACGTCTCTTCATTGAAAACTGACCATTCAGTCCTACTCTTTGCTTCCTATCCTTTAACCAGTTACCGATCCATAGTAAGACACTACTTCCTATCCCATGACTTTTTAATTTTCTCAAGAGTCTTTACATTGTATTTTTCTACATGCGAAAAACATCTAGATTCATCTGTGTGCCAGCACAAAGCCTGGGACAAGGCTAGATGGAAGATGGCTTATGCCTTCCTCTTTTGCTGGCGTTTGTTTGATCCTTGGCACTGGTTTGTGCAGTTGCCTTATCTTGCACCTGAGTGTCAGCCCAAGGCTACACTGACTGCATCCTCAGGAAGCTGAGAGACAAGGTGGAGGACTGTATTGGCCACATGCTCCTTCACCCTCAGCACACCCTGAAGCGAGGTAGTGCACAGCATGCAGAGTTGAGTCAATACCTAGCAGGAAGAAGAGGCTGTTTACCCGCTTTGTGATGTCTCACAGCTGTGTAAAATGATGACAGAACAACCATTGACTGGACCCAAGGAGTTCAACCATGCTTGCTGCCAGATGCCAATAGAGACTGAAGTGTTTGCTAAGGCCTTCCGCCCTCCCTTTCTCTGTCTAAGTGGCTGATTCCTTCTGCTTTTGGATCTCCGGATGAATAGCCCTGTTTGATCACAGGAGTCCCCCGTCACATGTGTAAAAAGAACACATGAGATGAAGCAAGATGGCCGCCATCTTGGGAGAAAGAAACTAGGGATGCCCAGAGCTGAGAGCTTGAGTCTCCACAGCTTTAGACAAAGCACCAGATTCAGCGCTTGGGGACTGTAGTGGACTTGTATGCTGTGTGGATTAAGCACAGAGGCAGGCGTGTAACACACTGAGCAGTGGTTTACCTTGATTAAGCAGAAGCCAGTGGTTCAGAACCAGGGTTCAGAGGAGTTCATGGCATGAAGGTTTTTTATCCCCTTGTGGATGCAGATCCAAACTAGAGAAATGTCACATTCAGGCTTCTAACATCCCCAACTTGCATAAAAAGTACCACACAGACACACACACACCAGACGTTATGATCTCATGACTTCCAGGCAGGAACAGTGGTGTCAGCAGCATGTGGACTCAGAGGTGAGCCAGTACTATTGTGTCTGCTTCCCCACCCCTTGCCCAAAGCTTGTTGCTCAGTCCTGGCTGGGGAAGGAGCCCTGAGCTAACTGCGCTCTTCCTCCCCCCATGTCCTGTATTCCCTCCCCCGGTGTCCTGTATTCTCTCCCCCCTTGTGTCCTGTATTCTCTCTCTCCCGCCCCATGTCCTGTATTCTCTCCCCCTCCCCCGTGTCCTGTATTCTCTCCCCTCCCCCGTGTCCTGTATTCTCTGCCCCCCCCATGGCCTGTATTCTCTCCCCCCATCTCCTGTATTCTCTCCCCCGGTGTCCTGTATTCTCTCCCCCCTTGTGTCCTGTATTCTCTCTCCCCCCCCATCTCCTGTATTCTCTCTCCCCCCCATGTCCTGTATTCTCTCCCCCCCGTGTCCTGTATTCTCTCCCCCTCCCCCGTGTCCTATATTCTTCCCCGTGCCCTGTATTCTCTCCCCCTCCCCCGTGTCCTGTATTCTCCCTCCCCTGTGTCCTGTATTCTGTCCCCCTCCCCCGTGTCCTGTATTCTCTCCTCCTCCCCTGTGTCCTGTATTCTCCCCCCGTGTCCTGTATTCTCTCCCCCCATGTCCTGTATTCTGGGGATGCGTCAGCGGCCACACTATTTCATCCCCCATATGCAGCTTGCTCCATGGCTGCACAGCTCTTACCGTTAGGAAGTTTTCCCTGATTTTTAACCAAAATCTCCCTTCCTGTAACAAGCCTATTATTTCTAATCCTGCCCTTCCCAGCGATGCAGAACAGTTCCTTGCCTTCTTCTTGGTGGCAGCCCTTCTAATATTTGAAGACTGTTATCATGTCTCCCTTCAATCTTCTCCTACACCCCACGAGTAAGGTTGCCACCTTTTGCAGTTTCACCCTGTGACTCCCGTTTTGGCCTATGGGAGTCTCAAGGTCAAACTGCAAAAGGTGGCCACCCTACCCACAAGACTTCCCATCAGCATCCATGGGAGCTCCCAGTGCCCCACTGTGCTGGGCAGTGGCACTGTACAGGCACATAAAACAAGGCAGCTCTTGACCCAAAGAACTCACAACCTACTTAGCTGATTGATTCAAAGTAGAGCTGTGCATGGGGGCAAGTATTTGTATCTGTATTTGTGGTTTTAGTATTTGCATTTATTTGAATTTGTATCTTTGCCCATGTTCACTGCGTTATTCCCATTGTTGCCAATGTGGGAAATGCAGTGAACACGGGTCTCTGTGTATGGGATATTGTGGCACAGAAGTACAGTGGGGCTCTGTCAGGTTAACAAACTTAAAAGAAAAAGAAAATGCAGTCAAAATTGCTGCTAAGTCTGCTACCAATTTTAAAAGGGGAGCATGAGTTTAGGGGAGGGTGGAGAATTCAGCTAACTTGGTGAGGAGGTTGCTAAGCTTGAGGAGGGTAGAATGGTGCATGGCTTGAGGGAGAGTGAGGCATGCAGCTGGCTTAGGAGAGGGGAAAATGGAACATGGGGTCGGCTTGAGTGCAGAGTTGCTGACTTGGGGATAGGGGAATGGGGCATGGGTCTGGTTTGGGGGTGTCACTGGCTTGGGGGAGTGGTCACTGACTTGGAGCGGAATGGGGCATGGGACTAGGCTCAGTGGAGATTGCTGGTTTGGTGATTGGAAGTTTGGGGTTGGCTTGGGGATTGGGGATCTAAAAATGTGATAGAGCAGTTTTTAAATTAGAACCTGGGGGAAAGCTGATAGGCACTGTGGAGTGTGCAGTTCAGACTGTGGCATCTATGCAGGATGATGTTAACATAGGGAATTTAGAGTTGCTTAAGACTGAGGAAGGGATAAAAATTAAGGGACTTCAGGTGGAATTTGCTGAAGAACAGATAAATAACAATTCCAGGGTAGCTGATACAGTCCCCTATAATGTGCACAGTAAGAAGAATAAAAATAATACACATAAATGTCTATATGCAAATGCTAGAAGCCTAAAAAGTAAGATGGGAGAATTAGAGCGTATGGCGCTAAATGACGATCTAGACATTATAGGCATCACAGAGACATGGTGGAGCGAGGATAACCAATGGGACACTGTAATACCAGGGTACACAATATATCGGAATGACAGAGTAGATAGAGTTGGTGGTGGGGTGGCTCTATATGTAAAAGACAACATTGAGTCAAGTACAATTAAAATTTTAAAAGATGCAAACTGTTCCCTAGAATCTCTGTGGATAGAAATTCCAGGTATAAAGGGGAAGAGTATCGCAGTAGGGCTATACTATCGTCCCCCTGACCAGGACGGAGAGACTGATAAA
>QEPC01011926.1:2150093-2170248 GCA_003113815.1 Sphenodon punctatus | reverse complement strand
GGGGGGGGGAACCACCAACAAGCCTACTGCCCTTAAGGTCCCCACCCACGCGAGGGGTCCCACCCTTTGTAATTTCAGCGATTGGGGGGGGGGGCTCCGCTGGCCCACCCTTGTGCGGTATAGGAGTGGGGGGGGGTGGAGGGGCAGGAAGCAGGCTCACTGCCTCCTCCCTTCTACCTTCAGGGCCACGCTGCTGCTGGTGCAGTTGCAGCCTACTTCTTTTCTGCCCCCCGAGGCCTGCCCTTCTTCACGGCCACCGCGCCTCACCCTCCACCTGTTCAGCACGGAGGTGGGGGGGGGGCAGGAAGCAGTCACTCACTGCCTCCCTCCTTCTCCCCTTGTGGCCCCGCCGTTGCCGCTGTACTTTCAGCCTCCCTTCTTTTGCCTGCCCTTGAGGCCTGCCGCTCACCCTCGCAGGCCATGCCGCACCGCGCCTCGCACTCAGCACGCTGTGGTGCTTCTTCGTCGGTGCCTGGGCGCGAATGCCTTAATCGCCCCAGGCACAAGATGGCGGCCGTGAGCTCCGCTCTCGCGAGAGCTCGCTTCGCGCCGCTTTCCTGGCTGCCGTGCGCCCCGCCCCTACCTCGTGCCTTCTTTCGGCAAAAGGCGGGGGGGGGACAACAACCGCCGCCGCCGAGCTGCTCGCCTTCGGGGAGAGCCGGTAGGCGACGGGCAATCTGGGAGACCATGGTTCAAATTGCATTTATATATCTTCCAACATTTCAAGTGTCCAAAGAGAGACAAATCTTGCCCCCTTGTCCAATAAGCTCCATCCCATAGCAAATCATTTCCCTACCCCTCGCACACAACTCCCAATGTTCCCAGTGCTTAAAGAGGCAGTGGTGATGATAAACTTCTAGGCTGGTGGGGCAGTGGGCTGGGCCACTTGGCAGCAGGGTCACTTAAAGTTTGACACATTGTAGATGACATGTACCATCAATAAAAAACTCCACACAATGCATTTCTGCCTCTCTTCTCAGCAGAGCACATGTTTCTGGGGATAGGTTGCAAGTTCATCTTCTGGGTTTGGTATATATTTAATCCAGAGACTCTCTGGAAATCTTATCTGATGGACAGTTTGTCCTTGGCGCCTGAAATCATCCGGCTGCAGGAGCAAGACATGCAGCTAAGCAGAAGAGAATTTGTTTTGTCTTTCCCTCAGTCTACTCACCCACCCAGGAAATACAATTGTTTTAGAACCTGGGGGTGAGAAGGATAGATTACTGCAGGAGAGAAAGGCAAGACAAGTCTTCTGCTAAGATGTGTGTCTTGCTCTTGCAGCCAGACAATTTTGGTTTAAAAAATTGAAGGCAAAGTTGTTCCTCAGATCCAGCTGCAGGGCAGTCCCTGATCAGACACAAACCAAACCCACCAGCTGAGCTTGCAAGCTATCCCTAAACCATCTCTCTCTGCTAACAAAAAGAGGGGCAGAAATGCCGTGACAATAGTTCTGCAAAAATATAATGTGCAGCAGGATCTGAGGTGGCAGTGAAGGAGTAGGAGCACAGCAGGGTGGCAGTGGCTTGGCTAGCATCAGAATCCAAGAGGGTGTCACGGCAGCCACAGTACCAGGACAGGGATGGCAAATAGCCAAGCAGGAAGTGTACAGTGGGTGCCAAGGGGGTCGTCTGACAAGGATTAGGACTGTCTCTAACTCACTCCAAAGACCCTGCCCCCCCTTTCTCCTGACAGTCACCAATTTATGCCCCCCAACTTATTTAGCATTGCTTTGCACCCTACACAAGAGGACCCCGTTCTCAACTGACTCCATCAGATGTAGAAATAAAACATACTTCATCCACCTGCTCTGAGCCACCATCAGTCTATTATGCAGTGGGATATCAGGACAATACGTGGTTGAGATACACTGGTAGCACTGCCCCATAATTAGTGTGAATGGGATGGAATGGCAGAAGATTACTCAAAGCCTATGGGGATCCACAGTGCTGCTTTTATGATGTAAGCAGTCCAGCGGCAACAGCCTCCAAAAAATCAAGCTGCCTAATTAGCTGGGGCAACACTTGAGAGAAACGCTGTCCCCTCGGCCAGTGGCTTCAGCTCTCCCTAGCTTGAGAGTCTAATTGCTGCAGGCCGGGCGCTGCCTACTCTAGACAGAAGCAGGAGTGTTGGGCTCATGGGTTGGAAGTTTCCATAGAGGCGTTTGCCTTTCTGGGACAGGATGAGGACTGTTTTTCTTGGAGAAACCCCGCAAGTCACAGCCACCCAGAACTAATTTAAACTTGTCTGGCTTGAGTCTGGGGTGACTTAAACTGTTTAGATGCCATGTGTTAAATAAACTAGCCAGTTTTCTCCTATGTTGCTCTTTTTCCTTGTACTTTCCTCCATCGACTCTTTCCTTCATAGCCTCCCCCCCCTATTTTTCATACCTTGCTACCAAAAAGTGGGCACCTGATTCTCTTTCTCTCTCTCTTGCCCTCTCCCAGAAGGACCCTGCCTTCTCGCAATCTTTTTCATTGAGGTATCATGGATGAGCAGCATTTGGCATTGCCAGCTAAAGAGATATTTTCTTTCCTGAGCTCTCAGGCCAGGGTGAGCTGAGGCTAGTTCTGCCAGAATTGCCTGGGAGAAGAGCAACACATCACACTACCTTGTAAAATTCTTTGACTTTTCCTCCTAGAGATATTACCGATGGCCCAAGGAGTTGTCACGTCTGGGGAAACAGCCACAAACTCAAGGCTAAACAACAAACTATTTACCTTGCCTTTTACAGTACCACAGAAATGTGGCTGATGTGTGGGAGGCTCCTCTAATATCCCTAGTGTTGCCGGACTGCCTGGCCCATCTATTACTGCAGTGTTTTAAATCCAAAATCTTCCCCTTCCAAGATCCCTTGCAAACACATCAAGATAAACTAAAGCAGAGGAAATCTGTAGAAGGAAAACAGGCGTGTGTAAGTACTGCCATCCGGGTCATACCAGTTGTCCATCCAGCCAGAGGTGTAGCAAGGCTCTCTACTGGGCCTGGGCACATGTCCCCTAAGGGTAAGAGGTCAGGATCTTCAGAGGGCAGGGGCAGGGCTTACCCATGAAGGCAGCATCCCCCTCCCCCCTCCGCAGAGCAGCAGCAGCAAGCATGGCAGGAAGGAAGTTTTAAGAATGAGTGTGGGTGGGGAGGGACAGCACTCTACCCATCCTGCCCACTCTGAAAACTTCTTTCCTTTGCAAGCAGCCTGTGTGCCATTTGGAAATTTTCAGAGTGGACAGTGTGCTGCTGACCCCACTCCCTCTCACTCTGAAAATTTCCTAGCAGTGCTCAGTTCATTTGTAAACGGTCCCCTCAGGATCCAAGGCCTGGATTCAACTGAGCCCCCTCACTCCGTGGTAGTTATGCCCTTGGATCCAACCCAGTAGCCTGTCTCTGACAGTGTCCAGTGCAAGAAAAACCTGAGATCAGCATGGCAACCATCCTCTATGCAAGAAACAGGACAATTAAGGTGTTACCGATCCTCTGCGAATCATCCCCAGATTCCGGGATTTTGAGGTTTAGGAACAGCCAAAACATAGGAGTACAAGAACTGCCAGACCTCATCCTGTCTCCCACAGCAGGCAGCTTTGGTTGCTCCAGAGAAGTGCACGCCACAACAGTTCATAATGGCGTGATCCATTTCCTGCTAGTTCCTCCCAACCAAACCTAGACAAAGACCATAGGCACATCTGACCCTGCTCTGATGGTCAGGTCTGTCTCAGGCCGTTTTTAGACGAGCGCGGCAGCTCCCGCGCTTGTTTTAAAAAGAGCCTGCAGTCCGTTCTACACGTGACGCTGCCGCCGAATACGCGCATGCGCGGGCGATGCACATCCATTTCCGGGCGCGAACTGACCGGCCTCGATCGCCGACCCGGTCGGTTTGCGGCCGGAAATGGATGCGCATGGCCAGCGCATGCGCGTATTCGGCGGCAGCGTCACGTGTAGAACGGACTGCTGGGTCTTTTGAAAAACAAGGGCGGGCGCCGCCGCGCTCGTCTAAAAACGGCCTCAGAGTCTCCTGTAAACCATCGTCCTGCCATCTACATTTTAATTAAAAGTCTCATTTTTCCTCTAGACAGATGCTCAGGCCCCCTGGATCCCTGACTTTATGGGGTGAGTCCCTT
This sequence comes from Sphenodon punctatus, assembly GCA_003113815.1. Classification (NCBI taxonomy): domain Eukaryota; kingdom Metazoa; phylum Chordata; class Lepidosauria; order Sphenodontia; family Sphenodontidae; genus Sphenodon; species Sphenodon punctatus. The sequence goes on along the minus strand of QEPC01011926.1, from coordinate 2,166,139 downwards.
AGCAAGTAAAACAGCTTCCTCAGTGAGGGAACAGATGAGCACCTCCATGGGAATTCTCATTTAGCAATGATGGCAGCATGTTCCTTCAGCTTCTCAGCTTTTCCTCATTAGATGGGCCAGTCATATGCATTTGCTACAATTTTCCTTCCAGCCCACACACTCTCAGTGTTTTACAGGTTTTTATTACTTCAGTTTACTAACAGCACCGCTGCAGAGCTATAAAACACCATAACGTTCTCTTGAGCTGGTGGAAATATTTCTAAGGCCTCTGCAGTTTCAGCTTGCACAGAGTTTTCACAGTGTCCTGCTAGGGCTGGCTAGTTTTAGATCAGCTTGTGGCTGTATCTGAGGAATCACATTTTTTGAAATGCTCAAGCTCCTTCTCTTGGGTTCCCTGAATGCACTAGTCTGCTGTTTGAGTTGCTATTAATTAATTTATTATTATTATTATTATTATCATTGCAGTAGGTCAATGCAGGTCTTTATAGAATCTTACCCCTGTTTGTTGTGGGAAAAGCCGGGGGAGTGATGGCCCCCATCATTGATGAGGTCCATCCCCTCCTGGTATCTCAGGTCCGTAGTGTGGAGGTGCTCCGGCAAAGGGCACATTTCACCAATTACATCTGCTGTGACGGCTTAAGTTGTATGTCTCGACACAGACCTTGCCACGATCATCCATGCTTTTATTACCTTGAGATTGGACTACTGTAACGCACTCTACGTGGGGCTACTCCTGGTGGCGGTCTGGAGACTGCAGCTGGTGCAGAATGTGGCGGCTCGTCTCCTTAGTGGGATGAGTCGTCACGAGCACATTATTCCAGTGCTCCGTTCTCTGCACTGGCTGCCGATAAGTTTTCTGGGCCCAATTCAAGGTGTTGATTTTGACCTTTAAAGGCCTGAACAGCCTGGACCCCATGTATCTGCAGGACCGCCTCACCCTCCAGGTCCTGGATCAGCCTCTGTGGTCAGCTGGGGGCGCTCTCCTGGAAGTCCCCTGGGTTTCCCGGGTGTCGACTATGAGGAGGACGTTCTCGGTGGCCGCACCACGACTGTGGAACTCTCTCCCATTGGAGGTCCACCTGTCCTTAGAACTCCCTTCTTTTCGTAGGCACAGGGCCGGACTTAGGAATTTTGCGCCCCTACACCCATCTCAGGCTGCTGCCCCCAAGCCAAGCCAAGCCAAGCCCTGCCACAAGCCCCATCCATAAACCAAGCCCCACCCTCATGCTGCGTGTTCATGGGTGGGGGAGCCCCATGTGAACGACGTGGTGCACGCACCCGCAGTGAATGGGGGTGTATGCATGTGCCCGCCTCATGCATCCCCACTCGTCCTCATGCACGGAGCAACCAGGGAAAACGGCAGTTGCTCCATAGGTGCAGATGAGTGGGGGGTGAGTGGGAATGCATATGCGGCCGTGTGCATGCCCCTCCCACACACCGGCACAACCACAGACCGCCACACTCGGTGGAGTCATGTAAAAAGGGCCTGTGAGGAGCCACTCAAAGAAGACCAAAAGTTTGCTGCCTTGTAAATAAGGTTCTTCAAGATGACTCCAAAAATTCTCACAACAACCACCCTTCCAGCCCCGCATGGAATTTTTTTCTTATATTCCTAGAAAGGGCTGGAAGGAACTGTCATTCTGAGGGGGAGAGTGCTTTTTATACTAGAGGAGCTTGAGACCATAACGTGGTCTATCTGAATAGGGTGTTTATGCACAACCCAGTTGTGAGAATGTTAGACGCCATCTCGAAGAACCTTTGTTACAAGGCAGCAACCTTCTCATTACTCACATGGGGCGGAGTTGTTTGTAAACAAACAGCTTTAGCTCCCAGCCCGATTGGTGTCCTGCTGCTGCTGCTGCTGCTGCTGCATTACTATCAGGCAGCAAGACGGCAGAAGCATGTGAGGGATGGGGACCCAGACAGCAGGGTTCGGGTGTGGGCAGCAGCCTCTGGCCATGCAGGGAAAGGGGAAAAAACTGAGTAGGTGGTGCTGGCAATTGCCGCGCCCCCAGAAAATGCTGCCCAAGGCCTGGGCCTAGGGGCCCGGGCCTGCCCCTAAGTCCCGGCCTGCATAGGCAGTGTTAAGACCTGGCTGTTCCGCCAGGCCTTTGATGGGGGGAGATGGGTGGGGGGGTTGGGTTAGGGTTAGGGGGGTTTCTTTTCTGCCCGGGTTATTTTAATGTTTTATGTTTAATGATTTTATGCATTTTATTTTAAGATGTTGTTAGCTGCCCCGAAATGCATAAGCAGGAGGGGGAAGAGTAAAAATGTGGAAAATAAATAAATAAATAAATAAGCATTTTTTCTTCTTGTAAGCATGTGAGATAAAGGGAACTCTGTAGACGCAATGGGGATTGGGTGTTTACAATGTTTGCCACATGACTGTGCATTGTGCCTAAGCACGGTCACTATTTTTGGCCACTGGTCTGCCCCCTGTTAGCCTTCCATTAACTCCTCATTGGTTGCACAGATGTCTCGGGTGCAGCAGTTGAGTGTTTCCCCTCTCCATGTGGCTAACGTTGGGTATCTTTAGACGTAACATCAACAGGTGTCTGACTGTGTGTTTTGACCTTAATATCGACACCGGTTTGACTCTGTGTTCACCATGTGACGCTGCTTAGACACACAGCCCATCTTGTGGCAAATCGGTGTTTTGCTCACCACCTGATTTCAGCACGCAAGCGCTGCCAACTTATTCCCCGTGTTGTACCTGCTAACGTGCCACGCGATATCATTAGACACAACACTGGCCACGTGTTCAGCCGGAACACACACATTGTCCTTGTGGATGCAATGTTGTTCACATCGCATGTTCAACGTGGGATTGTTATGGTGCTTACACACAACGGCCAAACACGCGCTTAGGGGTTTTGACACCCGATCTTTGTTATGTCTAAAGAGACCCGTTGTGTCTAAAGGCGTCAGGTGGTGTGTTCACAGCCATTTCCGGTCTGTCTGCTCCAATTCCTCCCTTTCTGCCTGAATCCTCCACTCGGTTCCGCTGCCAAACAGCTCTTTCCTTGCTGCATGCGGACAGCTTGTTCCTTGCAGCACACTGTCTTCGTGCTCTCCCAAAGCACCTGAGGGGGTGGGAGTGTGAACAGTGAAGAATGAGCTGTTTAGCTGAAGCACAGAGTGGAGGATTTGGGGCAGACCTGACTGCTCTCCTGCATGGACTACAATTCCCATAATTCCATAGGAATGCTTCTGCAAGGAGAGTGTCTGGCACGAGGGACAGGCAGGACCCCGATTAGCCCCTGGACATGAAAAGGCAACAATTGCATCTAAGTACTGCAATGTATTAAACATGGGGGAACGTGTGGCTATACAATGATGTCAATGCACATTCAGCCACCCCTTTCCATTGCGTCGACAGGTGCCCGTCATGTGGCATTTGCAGCAAAGCTTTGACTATCCAATAGGGCTGGCCGATCTCTGAGAATGTCAACCGTGTAATGTAATAAGCTAGAGGGAGGTGAGCTGCCTTGGAACAATTTCACCCTAAACTCAAGCTATCCTCCTGTGGCTTGTGTCACTCCCATATCTTAGATTGGATTGCCATCCACGCGTTGAGATATCCGCCCCAGAGGCTTAGTTCATAAAAATGACAACATCTGTCTGCCAAGGGAAGCTAAGAGCCACTCCCAAAATCCCACATCCAAAACAGCGCGCAGCAATCGTATCTGGCAGCTCACAAAGCTACAATCATCACATCTCTCTTCCCAAGCTTTCTCAGCCAGCCTTCTGTCCCTAGAAGAAAGATCCCAGTGTTGTCAAGCAGGAAAGGGCCTTAACTGCAAAGCTCCTATCTGGAAGGAGATCTGTACTTTCCCAATGTTCAGGGGATTTGGTTGTGCCAATCTTCAGTGCCAAGATGAAGACTAGAGCCAGATTCACATGTGCGGCTAAATCAGTTTAATAAGTCCTTAACTCACTTGTGCCTCAGTATCGTACACACATCAAGTAATGGTAGGAGGTGAAGTATGTGCTCTGGAAAAATCACAAGCAGAAGATAATCCTCTTTGGTTTCTAAACCAAAGTACCTTGTAAGGTGAACCTTTTCCATGTTTGGGTGATGAGCACAGTATAAAATCCATCCCATAGCTCAAACCAGATCTCCTGCTGAGAACTCTGTGGAGTTCCTCCCAGAATGCTTTGCATGCAAGGCATGAAGAGACAGGTGTCATCACATGCACTTTCATGGCATGGCCATTGGAGGCGGTACTAAATTGGCAGGAATAAGGGGTGCATGCAGGTTTTGATAAAACCCAAATAAACTATAATAAATCCTTTTTGGTCTCCATAGTCGAACCATGAATACTAGGTTTGTATATTTGGATTTTGAGTGACCCCAACATTTCCCCCAAAATGTAATGTCTGAGGTCTCGAACTGGACCCCCAAACTGCAGCACATATGCAAAAACTGCAGCTGCTCTCTGACTGGTATATTACAGAAGTGGGGAAACGGTTGCTCTAGAGCCACACGCAGCTCTTTGGCCCCACTGTGGTAAATGGATGCGGCGAGTCCCAGCATTAGGAAACTTTGCCCACCCCAGTATATTAGATCAGGTACTCCTTTCTCATCTAATGGAGACTGAAGTGTGCATGGCTATGAAACTAAGATGTCTCTACTCATAGGTGTAATTATTGTGGGAGACATGGATTTAGGGGTGTTGGGTACAGCAATAGCTCTGTCCCCCACTAAATATACACTTCTGGGAAAGGAGAAAGGGGTGGGGGTGTCACTCTCCCATGCATCAGACAGCAGGCCAGTGTGTGAGTGTGGGCCAGTGTGTGACCCCTCACAGTCAGGCTCCGTGGCCTCAGCTGTCATTCCTTTGGGAAACGAGCTGTCTGCCAATGCCCCTCCCACCTGGAGGAGCGTCCTGAGCTGCCCTCCTCTACCCCCTGCAAGGACTTAGTGAGTAAGAGGGGTTTGTTGTCCCACACTCTACTCCCTCAGAGGTCCCCCCTGGGTCATTCCTCACTGTCCCCCAAGGCTAGGCCACTGCTGTCTACTTTTTGTTTGCTGCAGAGTTCAGCAGCCATTTTGTTGGCAAAGTCACTGCAGTATGTAACAGAAGAGAGGCACGATGTGCTTTCTCTGAGACGTTCTCTCTTGGGCTTTTGCTTTATCTAACACAGATAGATCAGTGCAACCGCAGAGTCAGAGTATGTGGTATCTCTGTTCTCTCTTGTGATTTTGACCTATCTCAAGCAGATCATTAGTGTAGCCTCAGAGTGCCTGGTATCTCTGTACATAGGAAAGTACAGAATGGAGAAAATGTTCTCTTGTTATCTTGCTAAAGTTGGCTGAAGCCTGCATTTTGGGCCTGCATCCCCCCCCCCTCCCGTTTTCAATCAGTAATGCATTGCTAACTAGACTGGAGCACAAACCCTATTAAGAGAAAGACAAGTGGAGGTAATGCAGACTGTGCTATGTACATGCTTGAGAGGATGAGTGCATTGGGATGCAGCTATGGTTTCCCGGTATCACTGATAGATTTGACTTTGTTAGAAACTGTCCTAGGACTCAGCTGCACAAAAGCAAATTTCTAGTTTCAGCTGCAGAGAAATCCTGTGCTTGCATGGATTTGCACTGTGACAGGGTGGGCCTAGGGACTCTCCTTATTATTATTATTATTATAAACATTTATATCGCGCCGGTCATGTACCTGGTGCTGTACAGAACATAGAAACAGACGCAGTCCCTGCCTGTGGCTTACAATCTAAAAGACAAGGAGGGGGAGACAGGGAGAGGGGACAGTGGGAGAGACAGGGGAGAAGACAAACAAACATTCAAGCGGATGCGAAGTCTCAGGTGCGTGTGCTTGGCTTGGTTACAATCAGGTTGGTTGCAGCAGTCAGCAGAGGAGGGCAGACAGTAAGTATATGGGGAACGACTAGCAGGCATTGGGAAAGGCAGTGAGGAAAAAGTGGGTCTTGAGGAACAATTTGAAGGAGCGGAAGGAGGGGGCAAGGCGGATGTGGGAAGGGAGGGAGTTTCAGGCATGGGGGGCAGCGAGGGAGAAAGGTCGAAGGCGGTTAGGTGAGCAGGAGAAACGAGTGAGAGTGAGGGAGGGGACAGAGGAAGAGCGGAGAGCGCGTGCAGGAGTGCGTAGGGAGATTAGGTCCGAGGTAAGGGGGAGCTTTCTTGTGGAGTGTTTTGAACGTGAATACCAGGAGTTTAAACAGGATACGTTCAGGAAGGAGGAGTCAGTGAAGAGAGAACAGGAGAGGCTGCACATGGTCGAAGCGACGGGCAGAGTGAATGACCTTGGCAGCGGAGTTTTGGATTGCGATAAGGGGGGACAGAGGAGAGCGAGGGTGGCCAGCAAGGAGGAGGTTGCAGTAATCGAGGCGAGAGATAACCATGGCATGAACAAGGGTTTTGGCTGAGGAGGTAGAGAGAAAGGGGCGAATCCGAGCAATGTTATGGAGGGCGAATCGGCAGGATTGATCCCTTGTAAATAAGGGCCGCCCTCTCCCTTGGGAAAGGGGAATGGAAGTGTCTGACACAAGATACCAGATTTATTCCTTCCTACCCAGATGCCAGTGCAAGGAGAGAGGCACCCCCACACCCATTTGTCAATCCGGAATGAGACAAGGACCAGCAGATGGTATTTTAATGGCCGCACTCTTTATTTGAATTGAATTAGGCTAGGTGGGGTAATTGCCTACGGCAATTCAGGTCCAGCACAACAAACAAACCATTAACAGGTTCAAAATAACTGTCAGGGAACTGGTGTCGATGTACCCTCAAATATCAGCCCCAATTTCTTAACAAAACAGCTTCTCCCCCTCATCCCGTGCTGTTGGCTGTGGGTGAAGGGGACAATGTCCTATCCGGACTGAAGTAAGGAGGAAGGTGCCTGCAGGCTGGGGACTGTACCTGTTCCTTACCGCCTTCACCAGTCACCTCTCCCATGGAGGCTACCTCAGCGCTTGCCATAGCCTGCTTTTGCGCCCGGTGTCGCTTCCCCATCTCTTAAGGAGACAACCTCACATCTATTTCTATAGTTAACACATCACAACCGTACTGGACCCCTGCAGGAGTGCAACAAATATTTCCATGCTGAACGGCAAACACCCTGTTCCCTGGAAAAGGGAGAGAAGCCAATTCAATCAAATCTGTTTAACACTGTGAGGAAGGCGGAATCCCTTTCCCAATCTGGGGTTCCCATACAAAATTCCTCGCTGGCCCCAACTGTGATCAACCCACAGTGCCCATGGGAGCGTGGGTGGGTGCTGCTAGTTCGGCTCCTGTCCGCAACTGAGGCATGAGTTCAGGCTGACTTGCTGGCACCTCCCACTCTGGGCGGTGTTCTCGTCTCACAAGGCTAGCGGCCCTGGTTGCCCTAGCAACCGCGGCCAGGCTCCTGATTTTTCCCACTACGGCCGCTTCCCCTAACAAACCATTGCAGTGCCTGGAGGTTGCAACAGGGAGCAGGGAGTCTACACTTGCCTTGCCCCATTCCTCAAAGGAGTGCGACAAGTGGCCCCCTCGCTGCCAGGATGTGGCAAGCAAAGGATCATAAGCAGCTGCTGGAGCCAGATCAGCTCCTTATCGAAATCATTGCACCTCAGTTCCAGTGGCTCCGCTCTGTGCCACTTTGCAAAGACAGAGAATAGTCAAGATGTCAGTTTGCTCCCAAGCCTAACCATGTTGTTCCATTCCTGCCCCTGTTCCTTTTGGCCTGCCCATGTCCCTTTTCTGTTCTGTCCCAGAAAGCCCTAACACACTCCCTGCCTCTGGGGTTCCTATAGAGTGGGCGCAGAACTGGAGGAACCTGTTTTAAGTGGGGGTCCTTATGATTCCCCCCCCCCCCCATACACTGTGCTGGCTGGCTGCTGTGTGCCCTAGGACCACAGGCAATGATATTAGATCAGGGAGAGAAGTCCTTGGGAAGAGCTGGGCTCTCAGTACAGGGTCGAGCCCTAGACCAGAGAACAGGCCTTTTTGCTTGTGGGACACCATCCCAGGAGCAGACTTTGATGCGTAGGGTTTCCACCTCTCCAGGTTTGAGGGAGAAAAGAGGGTCTGGAGCAAACACCTCGTCCCTGTGTAGTTTGGGAGGGTCAGACTTCAGCAGCCCAATCCTGGTCTCTGATAGCACATGTCTCTGGATAGGTTGTGCTTGGCTGAGGGCATGACAACTTCCTTACTGTGGCCCGGTCTATTTCTGCCCCGTGGCTTTGCCGCCGCACCAACACTTCAATTTACTCTTGGCCTCGCTTCCTCCCAAGAAGCCTCATGCTGCAGAAAATAGATTTGTTTCCAAAGTGACTTTAAAAAAAAATAAAAAATCATGGAACTGAGCAAAAAATAGAAACCCCAAAAAAGCAATCCCGGATTTGAAATGAGAGAGGGAGAGAAAAATGCAAAATAGAAGGGGGAAAAAAAGTCTCCAAGCAACATTCACATTAGTGTTTACCATCAGCAGCAAAATAATCCCAACGACTCCACGAGGTCTCTTTTCCAGCAAGACTGTGCGTCGGTCCCGGAGGGACAGATACTGTTACCACGCAGGGTACAGACCACACACAGCGAGTACAGAAAAACACACGCTGAATTATCAGCCTTACTCCAGTTACACAGCCAACACAGGCAGATTCTCTTGCTTTTGACCCCTCCTGAGATGGCTGAGTGGGATCCCTAATCGTGGCTTGAGTTGGGGGCAGGAGGGCTGCTCGGGGGCGGGAGGGGTGGGTGGGAATTAGTACTATTTTTTTTTTTTTTAAGCTTTGTTTTCTTTATTGGAAAGAAAGCAAACAGACCAGTGTAAAAGCTGACTGAACTCCCAGCTCCATCGCTTCAGCCAAACCTCTCAACCTGGGATTCTCATCAGCTCACTCCCCTCCGTTCAGAGTTCATCTGAATGTTCACATGGGATTCCCCCGCCCACGTGGAACTGCATGTAGTCTCCGCCACTATCTCTAAGCGGGACATGGGATAGTACTCAGTGGATGGGTCAGAGTTCATGGCAAGCGTTGCAGCATGGTCAGGTGAAAACACAGACCCCCTTCCCCAAAATCAGTTTGACTGAGGAGGGAATTGATTTTATTTCCATCTGGCAGGCTGCACTTTTAAAAGCTGTCTGTAGCTGTGTTGTGTGGCGTTCATGCTTTCGAAACAGCCAGGGACTCTTCCAAATGTAGGCTTGAGGCATTGTTGTAGTAGGACAAAGGGAGCTAAGGACCCCTCCTGTGCCCTATTTAAACTGGAGCAGAGTGCAGGGAGAAGAGGTAGGACAAACCTTGAAACCTTTGGATGGCATATGCAGTGCTGCTAACACACATGGAGAGGAGACAGGGCTGGGGGTATGGTTTTGTGTCAGCAGAGATGTGCAGGGGATGTGCGGGGGGTGGGGGTGCATAAGCACATGTGCTATGACTTTATTTTTCCATTTGTTTTTAAAACCAAAAATAAACAAAAGGCGTGAGGTCTTTTAATCAGCCAGCAGATCACTGGTTTGAAACTAATGAAAGGAGAAAGGCTGGTCAGTGGCCCAGGGGCAGAGTTCTGTGCTACTGTGCGTATGCAAAAGGCTCTCTCTGGAGCTCTTGGGAACCCAGAGTAGAACATGGAAGCCAACGCTCTCGGACGTGAGGGGAAGCTCACTCAGGGTGACTAACTCAAGAAGAGTATGTTACAGGATGCATACTTTCCATTTGAGGGACATTGAGGGTGCACCGATGGACATTTGAGGACACACTTTTTAAATAAAGTACGCAAACTGCTGCTGGATTTCTGCCTTATTCTTTCTTCAATGAGGCTCTGTAAATGACTCGACCTGGGCAAGAAGAATAAAGATAACAATCCTGCTTAAAGGTGTAACTAATAACTATAGTGAACACAGGAAGGGGCTCTCTGTAGACTTCCCAAGCCTCCCAGGCTGTACTCCTGTGTCCAAAATCACAGTGCTATCAATATTTATAAATACTAGGAAGTGCTCCATTTGATAGGGACTGTTAGAATAGCAATGCCGATTATGTGACGGTTAAAAGAAATACACCAACTTTGTCCCACACCCCAGAAGGAAGACACACGTTTGGAATTTAAAGGCCACACTCTTTATTCCAATTCAACATTAGGTAGGGGGGTGGGTAGAGTGGGGGGAAGGTTTTTCTGTCTTTTAGCTTTTCTGTTTTTGGTATTTTTAATATTTTAAATATTTGTAGTATTTTAAATGGATTTTATAGTTATTATGATTATGTGTTATGTTGTTCGCCACCCTGAGCTGCCAATGTGCAGGAGGGTATGGAATATAAATATTTGTAATAAATAAATAAATAAATAAATAAATATTTAATTCAAATGGTTACAGGGAGGGGACCTTCCTTTCCCAGGTCCAGGTTTGGTTCGTTTTAACTGAAATTGAAGGCAGCCTGCAAGCTCAGGTTCTGCCTGTCTAAACTCTCTAACTATTGTCACGTGAGACCTCCCTGGCCCAACCAGGGGCTAATCTCCCACGTGACCTAAGGCAGTGGGGGAGGAGCTACCTGGGACCACCTTGTCCTTGAGTATTGGTATAAATGTCCCCTCCCCCTCTGGGCTGCTCCTTGCTCGATTTACCAGCTAGCCTCATCCCTTAAGGGGATGCCCTTCTGCTGTTTATTAAACTAACTTAACTAACAACTAGCTGAACCCCTGCCACTGCAAACCGTCAGCTCATGCTTGGCTGGTTTGTGTTCTCCACTTCAACTAACTAATAACACTTCTCTTACCTTCCCCTGCAACGTCCTTAAATACAAGTCTACACCTTTGCAAGACAGGTGAACTCCATCAATCTGGTCCAGCTCAGGGCAACTGTCCTGAATTGCTGTGTGCCTGATGCATTGCCCAACTTGGGCTCTTATACATTTCTCAATTTTTCTGTTAATCTGTCCCCTGGCTCTGTCTACAGCAGCATGGACAATTGCATCTCTCCACACAATTCTCTGAAGCATGCTAGTTCAGATAAACAATGAATTAGGAAAAAAAATGTTGTGCCTCTGCCCAGTCTGTTAATTTTAAACAGAAGGTCAATTCCCTTTGATTTGGGCAAGTTATTCTCCGCTAGATGTGACTAGCACGTTGGGGTGTCGGCTAGAGGAGGCCTTGTGTAATAGTGGGAGCAATTGTTCCCACAGCATCCCACTCCTGACTTTCCATACCAACTGGACCACTGAGCTCAAACCCAACTGAGTACCCCAGTGGATTCTCCCCGCTTTCTTGCCAGCCAACAAGACAATGCTGTGTCCCACTATCCAAACCAGCTGCCATTACCTCACTCCTGCCGGACCTGGGAAAACACAAACCTATTTTAACAATAGAACTTCACGAGTTCTTAGAACTTACGAATGTAGCAGCGATATGTTCCTGAACGCCATCTACCTATCCCCTGAACTTGATCTGCAGGCAATCCTAGGGCGGAGGCAACGCTGGCTACCTCAATCCTGAATGAATGGGACTCAAAGTTGTGCCCTGGGAGGTTGAGTCACTTTATGCATTCTTTAAAGTGAGCTATAAATTGGTAGTGTGTAGGGTTGCACCGTTGGCGTGGCAAAACAGCATGCCTTGGCCAGGAGGGCACACGGCTATGTATCTGCTGAGCACTCCTCCAAGCACAACTCCGGGGATCCTGCTGCGTGAAGGGTGCCTGGTGACCTTTCCTCCTCTGATCAGTCTTTGACAAACAGCCTAAGCAGAACCTGTAATGATTTGCCCACAAGGGTCATGTCACCCATCTGAATGGCTTGGGGACCAGCTCGCTCACGCTAAGGCCCTTTTCATCCAGACACTCTAACACTGATAAAAATGGGTGTTACATTTTATTATACATGTTGCAGGACTGCAGGTGTGCTCTATGGGTGCCCTGCAACATGTATAATAAAATGTAACATCCATTTTATCAGTGTTAGAGTGTCTGTGTGAGAAGGGCCAAAAGGCGCCAAAAAATGCTAGCTTGAACGCTGTCTCAAACATGGCAGATTGATAACTGCTGTAACAAACTTGGGGTAGGGTACGTGCTATCTGAATCAGGATGGCAGGTGTAACAGGGAGTCTACTGTCAGGCTGCCTCCCTTGGCCTCTAGACCAGCTTTTGACTAGCCTGCAAAGGAAGAAGCCTTGATCTGGGGAGGCATGGCCAGCTAGGTGGCTCATGAATGCTAGCGCTAAAAGTTTTCCTGCTATTGTGCTTGGGACGAGGTCTTTGTTTCTTAGAGCCATGGTGAACTGAACGTCCTGTGCTTCAGGGACCGGTGTCCCAACCTTGTTCTCCTCTAAATGCCTGGAATTCTGCAAATGCTCTTTTATAAGCCTCCCTGGTACTCCTCGCAAGTGTGCCCTGTACCGACTGGAATAATTCTACAATCCAAGGATCCAGATGTCTGTCGGCAGGACCTCTGGCTTCTTGCAGGCCTCTGGCACCAGGAGGCGGAAGCGGTCCATCTGGTGGTGAGATAAAGCATCAGCTATGCCATTGTCAGTGCCAGGGATGTGCTTGGATGTGAATAGTAGGTTATACTTCAGGCACTGCAATACAAAGGCCCTCACCAGACCCATAACCATGGACGACTTCAATGACATTGCATTTATTACATGCACAACTGCCAGGTTGTTGCACCAGAACAGCACTGACTGATTCGCAAAGGTAGGCCCCCACAAAGGTGTACTGCCAGCACTATCAGAAAGAACTCTAGGAACGTGAGGTCCCATGTAATCCCCAGGTCCCCCCATTCAGGTGGGCAGGTGTCCGAGCATCGTTTTCCTATGAAATATAGGCTGAAGCCATGAGCTCCTGCTGCATCGGACTGGACCTGGAGCTCTGCCTCCAGAAGGAGCTTCTCCATCCAGAAGCTCACTCCATTTTAAATTGGTGAGAAAATCCTGCCAGATCCTCAAGTCACTACTCATCTCCGCTGTCACTCTAACATGACATTAAGGGGGGAGGCATGGAGGCAGCTTGGCATAGAGACAGCCCAGCCCGGCTTAATTATCCTGCATGCAAAGTTCAGACTGCCTAAGAGGGATTGAAGCCGCCTCACTGATGTCTTCTTCACTGAGATGCATTCCTCAACGGCAACTTGCAGCACCACAGTTTGTCAACAGGAAGGCAGGATAGCTCGAGTACCGAATCCAATTCGATTCCCAAGAAGGGCAATGCAGTCACAGGGCCCACTGTCTTTCCCAGTGCTAGCGGTACTCCGAGTTCCTTCATCAGAGAGTGGAAACTGTGCAGCAGTGCCTGGCACTGGCTTGTGCCTGCTTTCCCCCAAAACAGGAAGTCATCCATCTACTGGATGACGTTCTGGAATCCAGCCCTCTTATAAGTCAACTAGTAGAGCAGTGAACTAAACCTCTCAAAAGCTGCACAGGAAATAGAACACACACACACACATGCACACACCCATTGACATAGATTTATTGAAATAAAACTTGCCCTCAAACTGGATGCCCAGGAGGTAGAAACGTCTGGGTGGACCAGCAACAGGCAGAACGCCGATTTTACATCGCATTTGTCGAACGGGGTGAGCTGCCACACTCCCTGGCCCGGTCCACTGCCATGTCAAAGGATGCGTAGCGAGCTGAGCAGAGATTGGGGGGGTGGTATCGCCTACCCACTCACGGGTTGTGCAGCATCCCCAGTTGATGGCACTTCCCACATTGGTGGAGACAAGAGGTTCTTCGCTGCCCCGGGGGGTGGGGAGGGACCTTTGTGCAGGCAGGTTCTAGTCATGATCTGTCTGCCAGGTCCTTGACTGTTCTTCCAAGGGCTACCATGTGCCCGGCAAATCCTTCCAAATGCTCCAGGCTTCTAGCCCCTTGGTCCATTCTCCACCATCACTCTGGTAGGGACTCAATCCTGAGGCGGAGAGGAGAGAACCTACAGTGCTCCCCCGTCCTATGCCAAGTGGGGGTTGCCCATGGGGGGGGGGGATTGTCCTGTGGAGGCGGTCCCTCTGGTGTCCCGGGCCTGCCACCACCTCCTCCTCCAGCAAGCCAGGGGCCGGAGGGAGCTCTGCCCCAGGAGCCGCCTCTGTTGCAGGGGTGGGTCTGCTGCAAGCTACTGCACAATGGACTCACAGCCCTCCATTCTCTCTTGGAGAGATGAGAGGACTGCTGCCATGCTCTCCTCAATGCATGGGGGTTCCTCCCTAGAGGGCCTGTTGGGGGCCTTCTTAGGAGGGGCCTTCCCCTTCTGCCATCAGGGGCCTTCACCTGAAGGTTGGACTCGGTCCTCTCCCCAACCACAAAGCTGGCCTGTTTGTTTTTGGGGAAGGGACCCCTTTGGTGGTTCCTATTCACCCCCTCTTTGGGAACGGGAGACCCGTGGCTCTAGCTGCGCTTGGGTAGAGGAGGTGCTTGCTCAGACGTGGGGGGGGGGGCGTCTCAGTGCTGACAGCATTTCCCAGTGTGCTGAGAGCACCATAGGTGGGGTGGGGAAGCCTCTGGCCTCCTCTCCCCTTCTGGGGGCATTGCAGGGCAGACCCTGGCCACGCTGGGCACCTGGTGGGGTGGATCAGGTCCCCGCGGAGGAGAGGCTGGCTACTAGCTCTTGTGATCCTCTCTGTCTGGGTATTTATTTTATTTATATCCCACCCTTCCCCGAAGGCTCAGGTAGACACTGTCCCTCCTGATGGGGCTACTTCCTCACGGCCCCTGCAGGCTCTGGCTTGATTCCTTGGGAGCTCTGTCCCCGTGCATCTCCTCCTACCCAGCTCCACACCCAAACTGCCACCTAAAAATCACGCTGGAGTTCTTGCCTCTCCCAAGACTCCCTTTTGTACCTTGTTGGTTGCCATGGCAACCAGGTGCGGGATCGCTGGCGCCTGAGTGCAGTCCGGGGGGGGGCGGGGTGTTCCCTCCTTCCTTTAATGCTGGGAGCAGGACAACCCCCCCCCCTGCACCACAGCCCCCTTCTTTAAAGAGGGGGGGGGACGAAGGCGATTATCACACCACAATTTACAATCCTTCAGTCCAACTAAGATGTTTTTGTAGCACACATTGCTGCACCAAGTGCCAAACAGAGCTTCCACAAGCTTGGAACAGAGATTGTTATGTAAGTCCAAACTTGATTTCAGACATGGCTATGTACTTTGCCACTTACTTCTGACAGTAAAGTAGCAGAGAGGAAGCAAGCCATGTTAGGGATTGTTAGGAAAGGACCAGAAAATAATACAGAAAATATCATAACGCCACTCTATAAATCCATAGTGTGCCTATACCTTGAATACTGGATGTAGTTCTGGTTATGTCATCTCAAAAAGAATATGTAAAGGATTGGAAAAGTTAGAGATGGGCAGCATGCATGATTAGGGGCATGAAACAACTTCCAAGAGGAGCGAGTAAAAAGACTAAGCTCCTTTAGCTTAAAAAGGAGATAAATGAGGGGGGAATATAAGGGAAGTCGTAAGAATCTGAAACAGAACAGAGAAAGTGACTTTAGGCTACTAAAGTCGGCAACATCATAATAACAGGCGACTTCAATTACCCTAATATTGATTGGGTGAATGTTTCCTCGGGGCGGGACGTGGAGGTCAAATTTCTGGATGCCGTAAATGACTGCTTCCTAGAACAGCTGGTTCTGGAACCAACGAGAGGAGGATCTATTCTAGATCTAGTCCTGAGTGGAACGCAGAACCTGGTGCAAGGAGTAACTGCGGCGGAGCCACTAGGCAATAGCGATCATAATATGATCACATTTGACATAATTTCTGGAGTGAGAAAGATAAACAAAAGTACAGCAGTAGCATTTAACTTTAAAAAGGGAGACTATGACAAAACAAGAAAACTAGTTAAAAAGAAACTAAAAAGCACAGTTGCAAAGGCTACAAGTTTGCAAGAGACATGGAGACTGTTTAAAAGCTCCCTTCTGGAAGCCCAGATAAAATGCATCCCACATGTTAAAAAAGGAAGCAGGAAGACCAAACGTCTTCCACTGTGGTTAAATGGGGAGGTGAAGGAGGCTATTAGAGCCAAAAAGGCATCCTTTAAGAAATGGAAGGCTAGTCCCAATGAAAATAATACAAAAGAGCATAAACACTGGCAACGTAAA
>QEPC01011926.1:2127059-2143874 GCA_003113815.1 Sphenodon punctatus | reverse complement strand
ACACATGAACAAACAACAACCAACACTATTCGTTTTTCTTTGCAAAAACATTATTTTTAATTAAAACTACAGAAAATGGTTTTTATGAACTTTAACTATCTATATAAGTCTGAACTGGCCTTTTAAAATGTTGATTTGTCTGCTTTTAAGCTGGGGTGGAAGTCAACCCAAAATGCAAACTCCATTGATGCTGGGGTCATTTTTACCCCCGGCATTGTTTGTGTATGTTTTTTATTATAGAAGACAAATAGTAAGAGATATCTGCATGAAATTTGAATATGTTATGCCCAGAGGTACTGGTGGTGACAATGTCCTAAAATCTCAAACTTGTAGAGCCACAAATTACCATATCTTTTCATGTTTATTTCCACCGGGGGATGGGAAAAAAATCCAGAATGGTAGGTAAGGGATAAGGTCCCAGTAAGGTCCCTAAGTATAGTAAGGTCTCAGTGTTTATGCCCTTTTGGTTCTGAGGAGGTGGAGGATTTGCCACATTATCTCATGAACTGCAGACTTTACTCATCCCTGAGAAATAGATGGATCTTGCCATTACTGGCTCAGAAGCCTTTTCCTACAATGGTACAAAATCTGGATTTCTTACCAAACAACAACAAAAAAAACCCTCTGAAAATACTAACAAGGTGGCTATATTTGTAATGTTAGCCACCAAAGCAAGAAAGAGGAATTCAGAAATTTTATGTCTCTATTGTCTGCTTGTTTTTAATACAGTTTTATTGCTTTTAATGTATTACTTTGTTCCTGATGTTCAGATGGGACAGTGATCTAGACCTATGCATTATTTGTGCCTTCTCTCAAACATGATGGCATTAACTTAATTGCTAACATGTTAATGAACTTGATACTTGACTCGGACATTTGGATAGCTGTCCAAAAATGTGAATAACTCAGCACTAGAGTGGACCCCACTCATTGCTTCCAAGTGGAAGCCAAAACTAGCCAAAGCCCAGCACTCTAAGGTCTTGGTTCACATAAAAACATAAGAAGTGCCATACTGGGTCAGACCAATGGTCCATCTAGCCCAGCATCCTGTCTCCAACAGTGGCCAATCACGGTGGCTGGGGAGTGAAAAAAATATTTTCTCTTATTTGTTTCAAACTTGCCACCCATGAGTTTCATGGAGTGTCCCCTAGTTCTAGTACTAGCT
The DNA here is from genome assembly GCA_003113815.1 of Sphenodon punctatus. Taxonomy (NCBI): domain Eukaryota; kingdom Metazoa; phylum Chordata; class Lepidosauria; order Sphenodontia; family Sphenodontidae; genus Sphenodon; species Sphenodon punctatus. The sequence continues at coordinate 2,142,709 of QEPC01011926.1, read as the reverse complement.
GAGAGGGTAAATACCTTATACCTCAGGGACAGCCTCACCCTCCATGCCCCAGAGCAGCCCCTTCTGTCTTCTGGGAGCACCTTCTTGGAGGTCCCCCTTGTAAAACAGGGGGCCACAATGGAGAGGGCATTCTCAGTAGCCAGGCCGCAACTGTGGAACTCCCTCCAGGAGGAAGCCCGTCTGGCTCCAAGTTTATTGGCCTTCCGCTGGGCCTGGAAAACCTGGCTGTTCTCCCAGGCCTTCTGAGGAGGGGAGGGGGGGGGTTGGGATTAAATTGGGGGGGGGGGTTGCCTTTAGAAGGATTTTTAGATGTTTTAATTCTTATGTTTTATTGCTGTTTAAATGATTGTTATTTTTTATGTTGTGAGCTGCCCTGAGATGCCATGGGGATGAGGGGGCAGCTAAGAAATATAAATAAATAAAATAAATAAATAAACTTCTCCTTGTTAATTAGTTCCACATCACTCATTATTTTATAGACCTCTATGATATCTCCTCACAGTCGTCTCTTCTCCAAACTGAAGAACCCCAACCTACCAAGCCTCTCCTCGTACGAGAGCCCTTTCATGCCCTTGATCATTTTTGTTGCCCTTCTCTGTACCTTTTCTAGTTCAGCTATGTCTTTTTTGAGATGGGGCGACCAGAACTGCACACAAAGTTCAAGGTGCGGTCGCACCATTGATTTGTATAGAGGCATTATGACATCCTCAGTTTTATTCTCTATCCCCTTCCGAATAATTCCTAACCTTCAATTTGCTTTTTTGACTGCTGCTGCGCATTGTGCTGTGGATTTAATTGTATTGTCCACAACTACCCCCAGATCCTTTTCCTGAGTGGTAACTCCTAGCTTAGTACCCAGCACTGTGTACGCATGGTTTGGATTATTTTTCCCTACGTGCATCACTTTGCACTTGTCCACATTAAATCTCATCTGCCATTTAGATGCCCAGGCACCCAATCTCGTAAGATCCTGTTGCAGTTCCTCACTATCTGCTCATGTTTTAACTACCTTGAATAACTTGGTGTCGTCTGCACATTTGATCACCTCACTCTTAACACCCCTTTCCAAATCATTAATGAATACATTAAATAGCATCGGTCCCAATACAGATCCCTGAGGCACACCACTTTTTACATCTCTCCATTGTGAAAACTGCCCATTTAGTCTTACACTTTGCTTTCTATTTTTCAACCAGTTTCTAATCCATAGTAAGACACTACCTCCTATCCCATGACTTTTTAATTTTCTCAAGAGTGTCTCATGAGGGACCTTATCAAATGCTTTCTGGAAATCCAGGTACACTATATCTACCGGGTCTCCCTTGTCCACATGCTTATTTACACCCTCAAAGAATTCCAGCCGGTTAGTGAGGCATGACTTACCTTTACTAAATCCGTGTTAACTCTTCCCCATTAAGCCATGTTTGTCAACATGCCCTGTAATTCTGTCCTTAATGATGGTTTCCACCATTTTGCCCAGCCCAGACATCAAGCTTACTGGTCTGTAGTTTCCAGAATCACCTCTGGATTCCTTTTTAAATATCGGGGTTACATTTGCCACCCAAAGTCTGTTAAGACGAAGTAGGTTGAGATGGTGCCACCCAACGCTACAGTGAAGCTGTAGTGCTGTCTTTGTGGCTGCTTTGGGGAGTATGCACACTGGATTTGGAGTGCAGTGGGGAAGAGAATGAATGAAAAAGCTGTTGGCCTTCTCCATTGTGCTATACTTCAGGGGCTTTCATGACAGGGGACTGAACAGCCCCATTGGGAAGATCTTTATAAGGGAGCTGGCTCCGCACAACATAGTACAATCCTCCTACTTGGATTGCAGCAGTAAGCAGCCTTTGGGGAATCCTGCTGTCTTACTGACAGACCAAGACAGAAGGAGGAGGCACAATATCAAAGCAATGGTCCAGTTTGGGGAACTGGTCTGAAAGGAGCAAGTAGGCAGGGGTGCAGCCGCTCTCAACAGGGTCACAAACCCACAGTGAGTCAGTGGGCTAGAAGTGTAACCAGTATAACAGGGAAACACACAAGGCCTGAATGTGGCTCCATTAAGAGGAGTTACTGTCTCCATTAAGCAGTAGTCTAGTCCTCAAGATGTTCTCTCAGCAGACATCCTGATTGGAGAATGGTCAGGCTGAACCATTGACTGGTTGACTGTACAGTGTCTTCCATACAATGGAATTAAATGACAAAGTGCAACACTGGTGCAAAGTTTCAGGTTGCAAAATATTAGATCAAAAGTCAAGAGATGAGAAAATTGCAGTTTTCGGTGTGATAAGAACACGCCAATAGGCATGGAAAGAAGAGGAAATAGCAAAAAAGCAACACAGTAAATGGCAAAAATCAGTAATATTGGTAATATATTGGTAAACCAGTTAATATTCATAAATTGGTTAAACCACCAGTTACCAAATTGGTTAATGATTGGCAACTGATGCCGATCATTACCACATCAGTTCTTCGCACAAATAACTATTTCAGCTAAGTCCTGCTCCAGTACCTTCAACATTATGGCAGGAATGTATTTAACCTTCTTCTCTGGGTGGCTAACTCTAATCCAGAATGGGCACTTTACCTCTGTGCATTGTGTCATGTATCACAGAGACGTACATGCCCTGTTGTCAATCAAAGTATATATTTTAAACTCTAGTTCAGCATTGTCAATTGTTATGTGCTGCAACATGAATGAGTTAATTGCGACCAGGAGAAACGTAATGTTGCAATTCCATGACTGTGTGTAATTGGAAATGTTAACTTGGTGGTTTTTGCATTTAAATGTCTTTGTTTTGTGAAGGCCCAAAAGAACAAAGAAACCCCTGCAGCTGTTGCAGTCTTGAATTGCACAAAATACAGATCCACAATTCCATAGTTTTTCCAGCCCAACCACTCTATACAGACAAAATCCCATATCATACAAAACACTTATCTGTAGCATTACTAAGTCCAACAAGCTCCCAGAGACCTACTAACATCTACTTATGATGTGTAACTTGAAGTAAGCTGTACTTTCAAAGAGCCAGAATTTGTAAGTTGCAGAAATTTGTAAGTTGCAGAAATTTGTAAGTTGCAGCAGGTTTTGTGCAAGAGTCTAGCACACATCTTGTCACTACACTCCTTTCTTCTATCATTTGGTGTTGGAGTTAATCAACTTAACTCTTGTTCTCACACAAACTCACACTGGTTTTCTTAGGCTGGTGAATGTCTTCATCAGAACACTCTTATTTTGGTGTAAGGGTGGACTTAGGCTGGTGAACGTCTCCATATGGATGTCTCTCCACCCTTAATCCTGTAGTTAATGGTCTGGGATGCTGATTGAGAATCTGCTTTTCCCCACCAGTGTCCACAGGCCTATTCCTGCACAGTTTATGTCGTGCTTCCTTTAACTGGTGGGGGAAGCCATCAAACCTTCGCCTTGTTTAAAGCAGCTATTTTTAGTGGGAATAAAATTCCTCTGTAATTAAGTAAAATGTCAATCTGAGAAAATATCTCACTGCATTTTATTCTTCCTGGAAGGAACATTTTGTTCCGAAACGCAAAGCAAAAGAAGCTGCCACACACTCCAACTGGGATGATAAAACACTCAGCGTGTGCAAACCCTCATCAGGAAACCCTGGCTCAGTTGGATGGGTTTTGAAACATGCTGATTGCTTCCTGCGTGCTCTCCGCAAACTTGGCCTGGCCTCCGAATCACACTCGCGGGCCCTGCATCAGAGAGAAGGGAATTCTCTAGTGCCTGGTTCCATATGAGCTTTGCGGTTCTGCTGAAAGACTGATTTGCTTGGCTGGGGCCAATTGTGCTGCAGTGTAAGGGTGTAAACAAACAAGACGATAGTCCACTGGAGTCCAGGTTTGGTCCGTGCTGCCCCCACTCAGATGTTTACTGTGTCCAGTCTAATAAACGGGCAGCCCCCTGTGTGTATTTCATACACTTACAGGCAGCCCCCACTAGCAGCACCAATAAGAGCAAGAGTGGAGAGAAGGGCAGGAAACAGTCGCTCCTCGGAAGTTCCAGAATTTTGGCCTGCAACTCTGTGGTGCTTATTTCCTCTCTAGTGCTCTGTGTCTTCAAAATACTCTGCAATCATTATCTAGTTCATCCTCACAATTATTATAATTTTACTAATGCTGAAACTTGGTCCTTGGTTTTCCTCAAAAAACATCAAGGACCGAGGTACTCAACTCAATTTTCCAAGTTCCGAAGTTTGACTGAGTGCAGGAAATGGGGCTAGAGGACGGTGCTAAGCCCCTGCTCCCCGTTCCCTGGTTCCTACTGGCCAGTGGGGGCCAGGGAAGGAGGGGAAGGGGACTAGCAGGGGCTCAGGCAGGGGCTTTTTAGTTTGGAGGGGCAGTAAGGCAGGCCGGCAAGCCAGTGGGTGGAGCCAGGGCAACGGTAGGCGGAGCCAGGGCAACGGTAGGCGGAGCCAGGGCACAACCCAGCAGCAAGGAGTTCCCAGGGTGAACATCAGAAGATGGAAGAAAACACAGTAGTCTAAAATGCACTTCAAGCTTAAAATGAATAACGTATAAACCCCAAGCACAGGNTTTCCAGAGGCAGTGCAAAACCTTTCTTTTTGGCAGAGCATTTGGCAGGTGGGATTAGAGGTTGAGGTGGGAGGATTCAGGGGGGAGGGTGGGTTTTTTAAAATGAGGGTTTTAAATGGGGTTTTATTGTATTTTTATGATGTATGTGTTTATGTTTTTATTATTGTGCAAGTCACTCTGAGCCTTAGGGGAAGGGTGGGGTAGATATTTTAATAAGTAAATAATAAATAAATAAATAAATAAATAAATAAATAAAACATGGGCCCACACAGAACCTCAAATGAGGGGAACCCCAACCTGTAGAGGGCCTGCAGAAATTCTGGAGGTGGAGGGCTGCCACACACATGGCCCATTAATAAAATAGAAATCATGACATAGGATACAGGCCCACAGTGACTACAATCAGGCAGCTCCAGTCCCTGAAGGGGAAGTTATCTTTAACTAAGCACCCCAAAATGTGGTAACATTTTTCTTTTTCTTGAGTGAGTCAGCGTGCATCCATCCAACACTCTCATGTTAGAAGAGGGTCACTATTTTGCACAGTGCCCCAACCTGCACTGGTTAGACTTGGTTCTGGGAGACCAAGGTTCAAACCCCACTTTAGCCATAAACTCACTATGAAACCTTGGGCAAGTCACTATCCCTCAACCTCGACTCCCCATTTGAAAAATGTAGAGCTGCACCAAATAGTAAAAAAATTCCTCGTATTTCCAAGGGTTCGAGGACCGATCTCAAGTGTTCGGGTCAGTCCAAGGATCTTCAGCGAATACTCACGAGGAATTCTGAGGGCAAGGTGAGGGGGGGGGCAGAGGCCTGAGGGAGAAGGAATGGGCCAGGGAAGAGTGGGTAGGGGCCTAGCAGTGGGGGGCAAGGTTAGAGTATTCATCCTCTGAAGGGGGGTCCAGAGATGTGTTGCCTCTTCCCAGGTCGTGTAAGTTTTAAAAAAGAAAAAACTGGGCATGCTCAGAAGGGCCAAATGGTCCCTTCTGAGCATGCTCAGACCTTTCCAATATGGCACCTACAGCATGCTGATGCTACCAGCGCCACATTTGAAGGTCTGAGTATGCTCAGAAGGGGCCATTTGGCTCTTCTGAACATGCCCAGCTTTTCTTCTTCTTTTTTTAAACTTACCCAGCCCGGGAGGAAGCCATGCATTGCTGGAGCCCCTCTGGAGGGTGAGTACTCTACCCCTCGGCCCTCACTAAGTCCCCACCCCCTTAAGCATCCCACCCCTGACAGGCGTGGCTCGCCTTCCAGGGAGTTCAGGGCGCTGACCCCCCCAAGTGCCCCACCAGGCGCCATGCCGCTGCTCGTAGTAAAAAAAACACCAAAAAAACCTTGCCGCCGCTTCCCCGCCACCCACAGTAGCCTCTGCCTTGCCTTTGCTTCAGAGTGGAGGCTGCTGCAGCGCTGTGGTCAGTTTCAGTGAAACTGACATGAAACTGACCACAGCGCTGCAGCAGCCTCCACTCTGAAGCAAAGGCAAGGCAGAGGCTACTGTGGGTGGCGGGGAAGCGGCGGCAAGGTTTTTTTGGTGTTTTTTTTACTACGAGCAGCGGCATGGCGCCTGGTGGGGCACTTGGGGGGGTCAGCGCCCTGAACTCCCTGGAAGGCGAGCCACGCCTGTCAGGGGTGGGATGCTTAAGGGGGTGGGGACTTAGTGAGGGCCGAGGGGTAGAGTACTCACCCTCCAGAGGGGCTCCAGCAATGCATGGCTTCCTCCCGGGCTGGGTAAGTTTAAAAAAAGAAGAAGAAAAGCTGGGCATGTTCAGAAGAGCCAAATGGCCCCTTCTGAGCATACTCAGACCTTCAAATGTGGCGCTGGTAGCATCAGCATGCTGTAGGTGCCATATTGGAAAGGTCTGAGCATGCTCAGAAGGGACCATTTGGCCCTTCTGAGCATGCCCAGTTTTTTCTTTTTTAAAACTTACACGACCTGGGAAGAGGCAACACATCTCTGGACCCCCCTTCAGAGGATGAATACTCTAACCTTGCCCCCCACTGCTAGGCCCCTACCCACTCTTCCCTGGCCCATTCCTTCTCCCTCAGGCCTCTGCCCCCCCCCTCACCTTGCCCTCAGAATTCCTCGTGAGTATTCGCTGAAGATCCTTGGACTGACCCGAACACTTGAGATCGGTCCTCGAACCCTTGGAAATACGAGGAATTTTTTTACTATTTGGTGCAGCTCTACATTTTTCAAATGGGGAGTCGAGGTTGAGGGATAGTGACTTGCCCAAGGTTTCATAGTGAGTTTATGGCTAAAGTGGGGTTTGAACCTTGGTCTCCCAGAACCAAGTCTAACCAGTGCAGGTTGGGGCACTGTGCAAAATAGTGACCCTCTTCTAACATGAGAGTGTTGGATGGATGCACGCTGACTCACTCAAGAAAAAGAAAAATGTTACCACATTTTGGGGTGCTTAGTTAAAGATAACTTCCCCTTCAGGGACTGGAGCTGCCTGATTGTAGTCACTGTGGGCCTGTATCCTATGTCATGATTTCTATTTTATTAATGGGCCATGTGTGTGGCAGCCCTCCACCTCCAGAATTTCTGCAGGCCCTCTACAGGTTGGGGTTCCCCTCATTTGAGGTTCTGTGTGGGCCCATGTTTTATTTATTTATTTATTTATTTATTTATTTATTATTTACTTATTAAAATATCTACCCCACCCTTCCCCTAAGGCTCAGAGTGACTTGCACAATAATAAAAACATAAACACATACATCATAAAAATACAATAAAACCCCATTTAAAACCCTCATTTTAAAAAACCCACCCTCCCCCCTGAATCCTCCCACCTCAACCTCTAATCCCACCTGCCAAATGCTCTGCCAAAAAGAAAGGTTTTGCACTGCCTCTGGAAAATGCTCAGACTTGGGTTCTGACGGACCTCGAAGGGAAGGGAGTTCCATAATGTAGGGGCAACAATCAAGAACCCCACTCTGCGAGCCCTTATTATACAAACAGGATTAGCAGGTGGTATCCACAGAGAGCACTCCTGGCTAACTGCAGGGATCATAATGGAGCATGGAACAAAAGGCAGTCTCTCCGATATGTGGGGCCCTGGTCATTTAGGGCTTTAAAGGTCAGAACCAGCATCTTGAATTGTGCTCGGAAAGTTATAGGTAGCCAGCGCAGACTGTAATGTGCTCGCGGCAACCCACCCCCAAAAGGAGCCAGGCTGCCACATTTTACACCAGCTACAGCTTTTGGACAGTCACCAAGGGCAGCCCTCGTAGAGTGCATTGCAGTAGTCTAGCCTCAAGGTTACAAAAGCATGGAGGATGGTAGTCAAATCGGAATCAGAAAGAAAGATGCAGCCTCCTCACCAGATGAAGTTGGTGAAAAGTGTTCCTGGCCACTGCTGCAGCCTGGTGGTCCAGGCGCAGCAAAGTGTCCAGAAGCGCTGCAAGGTAACCAGAGGGGGCCAGACCGCTTCAATAACAGGGGTCTCAATCCCCTCCAAGTCACGCAATGAGCCAGTTATCATCACTTCAATCTTATCTGGATTCAGCTTCAATTGGCTCACCCTCATCCAGTCTCCAACCACAACCAGGCATTGGGTAAGCACTGAGACTGCAGGACTTGAGTCGGGTGAAAAAGAGAGGTAGAGCTGGGTGTCATCAGCATACTGATGGCATCTCACTCCAAACTTCTGAAGGATCTCACCCAGCAGCCTCAGATACACATTGAACAATAGGGGAGACAAGATGAAGCCCTGTGGGACACCACAAGGAAGGTCCTGAGAGGATGATGGGCAGTCTCTCATCACCACCTGGTGGGACCTCCCTGACAGGAATGAATGGAACCACTCAAGAGCAGTCCTGCGTACCCCTGCCAGGTCCCACAGTTGCATCAACAACACCCCATGATCAGGTGTATCAAAGACTGCCAAAAGGTCTAACAAGATCAACAGGGCACAGTTCCGCTTGTCGATCTCCAGGCGTAGCTCATCAGTCAAGGTCACAAGTGCAGTCTCTGTAATATACCCCGGACGAAAGCCCGACTGAAAGGGGTCCAGATTCTGGGCCCTTCCTTAATTTGGCCCCTATTCCCATACAGTGTCTCTCTCTGGCATTCCAGAGTCCATTCCTTTTCCCACAATAGGGAGGGGAAACCCCTCCGCAGGTGGCCCCACTGCCCATAGTTATAACAGTTCCTCGGGGTCTTCCTCTTGTGAGGACCCTGGTATCCCAGTTCCCTCAGTGTCTGTCTCCAGAACTCCATAGGTTAACTTGGCCTTCTTGTCGGTTGGGTATGTCTTTCTCACAGTCCCATTCTGCAACTTTGCAATTCTGGTTCCACCCAGTTCCATAGACTACACAGTTGTCTCTCTCTAGGGCTCAGTCCTCCATTCGCCATCTTGTCAGTTCCCCTCTCTGGGGCTACTCCTGTCTTGTCTATTTTGGGCACCCAGGGTCACCTTCCTCCAGGGAGGGCTCACAGGAGCTGCTCTTTCACTCTCTTTCTCCACTCTTGTCTCAGGGCACACTCCTCCAGATGCTCATCCCACCTTGGGTCACGCCCACCCCCACCCCCCTTTATACTGATGGCTTGGTGACCAATTTTAGGGGTGCCTGCATTCTCCACTACTTTGTGGCAGGGTCACGCTCATCAGGCATGAGTCCTGGCAGGATTAGGACTCCACACAGTCACTCTCCTAGCGAATTAGCTCCAGTGTCTCTTTATTCTTCACATATACACAATCTCTTTCCTGTATTTAGTCTTTCTACTCACAGTGTCTCTGCAGCCAGGCACAGTCTCCCCTGCAGCCCACCAAGCCTCCTCAGCCCAGACAACATCCTCTGGGTCAGGCTTACTCTGGAGGCAGAGCTCCCTCTTAGCTCCTGCCGCCTCACAATCCTCCCTTGCACTGGGATCTGTTCAAGCTTTTAACCCTTGGGCTGGCTCTTACTACACCCACACAGCACTGTCCTCCACTTTACACAGCACCTGCAGCCCCACTAGCACCTGTAATCAGGCTGGTGCTAGCCGCTTTCTTAAAGGGCCTGTGTCCCACAGGGACTCTGCCCTGTCTCAGCATTGGTATTGGGAAATGGTCAGGAAATCAATCCTGGTTCCTGATATGGTGAAATTTCTCACAAGCAGCAGTTCAGTTGCTTCTTTCAACCCTAGTGTGCACATGTATGTAAGTATGCAAAGGGGTGAAGCTTACTGACTCAGGGGTTGGGACTTATTGGCCCAGGAGACAGGGCTTATCCCTCTTTGGCCGCTCAAGATGTTGGGAGGTGTGCACTTTATGTTTTGCTTGGGAGCCTGCAGAGGTGAAATCGGGTTTATACCCTATGTTCATTCAGCTGTAACTTCCCTGCTGTGGTTACTGCTTTGGGCTGATTGAAAAGTCCACAATCACAGCCATACACACATTTTGGACACGTAGCATTTCTTTTGCTTTTTTTTCTGCTTTCCCAGTTCTCTGCTTAGGGGCGGTGCTCAGACTGCTGTCAACAGCTACACCATGAAACCCACCTTAATAAGAGGCTTAAATCCTTCCAAGTTGGTGTTAAGTATCGTTAACAGCTCAGAAGTCCAGGATTTGGGGTTTGATGTTTCGTATGCTCTTATTTTCAAAGTCTTTGAAAATGTTACAGGCCAGGGTGTAGGTAGGTTGGGATTGGTCCTGGTGCAAAAGATGGCAGGGGCCCCTTCGGCCACCCTCTCACTGGCAGGGAATACAAATGCCCCAGGGTCTGTGGCCCTGCCAGGCTCCTGGGCTCTGGCACAAATGCATCACCTTTCCCTAATGTAGCTACACCTTTTATTATAGGTTGATTTTCAGCTGGAGAGAAAATGCTGTTGGTTACTGGTGACAGAGACCAGGGGCTGGAACCTGCAGTACCATGTTCATGAAGACCAATCTGCCTCAGGCAGAATCCCAGTGTTTGAGGAAGGGAGATTTGGGTAAAATGGTTGGCCTGATCTAATCCACCAGCTTTGTTTTCTTCAACACCAAGAGCTAACACTGTTGATGTCTTTTTCCCGAAAGTGATGGGGCAAAGCAGGCTAGCTACAGGGCCTCTCGATACTCGTGTATCTGCCCCCATCCCCGTCCCACTTTGATGTGGTTCCTTTGGACAGCTGGAGAAAAGTGTGAAGCTCAGCCTAAATGCTGCCTTGTAAAAACAACATGTGGCTCCAGTTTAGCCTTTAACTCCCCATGTATAATGGGAATACCATCCTGGGCTGACATGGATCTAATGATATACCGAGGGGGCCTCCTAGGTTTTCTTCAGACTCTGCGGCAGTCTATGTCCCTGCCGCAAGTTGCAGAGATAGGGAGAATATCCCTCAGCTAAACCAGCTCTGGATCAATGATCACCTTATAAGGAAAGAAACTTACTTATCAACAGCAGGCTCGTCAATGCGTCAGTCATGCATTTGCTCTAAAATGAATGCTCACGTTGTACCCGCTTTGGTCAGAATGTGGGACGCACGCAGGGACTAGTAAGCCCGGAAAGGAGGAGACAGTGGACGGGGCTCCCTGTGTTGTTTGTTTAACTTGGCTCAGAGTCCAGGTCAATTGACCACTAAACTCCTACAGATTCTAGTTCAATCCTTTCTTTCTTTCTTTCCTCCCTCCCTCCCAGGGGCACTTGTCATACACACTTGCCTGATGAAGGACCCTGTGAGGTCTGAAACCTTGCATAACCTCCACCAACTGTAGTTGGTCCAATAAAAGATACCACTGTACTACTTTGCCTCTATTGCTTATATTTGGGACCTACACCATAACCTTACTTTCTCTACACAATGGGTGTAAACAGACTGACATGGGGCTGGCCACCCCCAGAGCTGCTCCAGGGGTGCACCCTTGCATCCAGATGCCCTGGTCCACAGTCCGCCTGCACGGCGCCCCCTCCCCAACATAATAAAGTTGTGGGTGGATAGCACGAACTCTATGGTGTTGCCTGAGGCAACTTCTGGAGTGGAGCAGGCAGTGCCTGGTCTGCGCCAGCATCTGGTGGTGTTGGAGTAGACTGTCTCTAAAGAGAGGGACAGGCCACCCGGGGCTGGTGTGGCCAGCACCAGGGCAGCCCATCCATCTAAAAGCACTCAATATGGGCACCTGTTTGTTGAGCCCCTCCCCAGTCACAAGAAAAGGATACAGGCATCCCAAGGTGATGCATCCATGTGCCAACCCACCTTCTTCTCATAGCAGTCTGTTAAGCCCGACCCAAAGCAGACTAGGTAACTGGAATCTGAGCTTCACTGAGACTGGTCAGGAAGAGATACGCAGCACAGTCTCGATCAGCCAAAAGGAAATAGATCCTTCTGTTGGGCCCACAAGAACAACATTGGGGAATAGGGCCAGATCCCAGCCCCCAGGGGCCCCCAATACATGGGGTCCATGAGTAAACCTGAAATGACATGTGCATGAGAAACGCCAAGTGAACTTTTATATTATTTTTATATTATTTATATATATATATATATATATATATATATATATAACCAATAAATAAACCGTAGTCAAGTAACAATATAAAAATGACAATAAAAACCCCACCGCGGAACAGAAAAAAAACTTCCTCCCTCACAAACCTCCCCCCATCACTCTGGCAGAACAGTCAGGTCTTACACTGTCTCCAGAAAGAGAGAAGGTCCAGGGTCAAGTGGACCTCCATCAGGAGGAAGTTCCACAGCCTAGGTGCGGCCACCAAGAATGCCCTCATCATCATTATTGCCAAAGATACTCGGGGTACACTGAGGACGGCGCTCCCAGTCAACCGCAGGAGCTAATCCAGGACCCGGGGGGTGAGGGGATCCCGCAATTAGATGGGGCCCAGGCCGTATAGGGCTTTATAGGTCAAAACCAACCCTTGAATCAGGCCCAGAAGACTGTAGGCAGCCAGTGCAAGGATTGGAGCACTGGTGTAATGTGCTCGCAGCGACCCACCCCCATAAGGAGATGGGCTCCCATATTCTGCACATAGAGCGCATTGCAGGAGACCAATCTTGAGGTGATGAAAGCATGGATGATGATGGCTAGGTCAGAGTCCGAGATGTATGGCCGAAGCCGACGTACCAGATATAATTGGTGAAATGCGCCCCTTGCCACAGCCGCCACCTGGACGTCCAGACAGAGCAACTCGAGGAGCACACCCAGACTATGAACCTGAGGAACCAATGGAGGGTGGACCCCCATCAATGACAGGTGCCACCGCTTCCTCAGCCCCTCCCACCAACATCACCTCCGTCGTGTTGGGATACAGCTTCAGACAGCTCGCCCTCATCCAGTCCCCCACAGCCACCAGACACCGGGTACGCACTGAGACCACCAGGCCTGAGTCAGCTGAACATGAGAGGTAAAGTTGAAGCTGCATGTACATGTTGAACAGGAGAGGGGACAGAACAGAACCTTGTGAGACTCCACATATGAGGTCCCAGGGAGATGACAAGCAATCACCCAGCACCACATGTTGAGTTCTCCTGGTCAGGAAGGAACGGAACCATTCAAGAACAGTCCCGTCCACCCCGGCTCAGTCTCGCAAGTGGGTCAGCAGCATCTCGTGGTCAACGGTATCAAACTTCTCACAGGCCTTTACTGAAGAGTGTGAGAAGCATTGGCATAAAATATGGACCTATGGAGCCAGGGCCAGCCTTAGAATTAGTGGGGCCCAGGGCAAAGATAAAGTGTGGGGCCCCTCTCCCCTAAAGCCCCACTCCCTCCGGGGCACCTTCCATGAGGTTCTAGAGGTGGTCATGTTTGGGGCCCTGCAGGGAGGGACTGGGAGCCCACACCCTGCCCTGGTGAAAACAGGGGCCACTGTGGAGTCCCTGGAAGTAGAGAAAATTGCGGGGCTTGCACCATTTGCCCCGGATCGTCCTGTGGTAAGGCCAGCCTGTGCAGAACCTCAAATGTTGGGAGCCCTGGCCTATGCAGGGCCCATGGGGTTGCAGCAGGGCCTGCCCCCCCCCAATGCATGGAACAGCATGTGTATAAAACATCTGGACCTGTAGTCTTGGCCCCTGAAGGAGATGTTATATTTAACTGATCATCAAAAATTTAATTACAATATTTAATTGATCATCAAAAAATTAATTACAATAACATTTTCCTTTTTCTAATGGGTGAGTCAGTGTGTGTCGGTCAAACCTTCCTATGTCAGGAGGCTCAATGGAGATCTGCTAGGACGACTGAATCAGGAAGGACACAGCCATAAAGCTTTTAATAAATAAATAAATAAATAAATCTGTTTACGTTTTGACAGCCAAGCCCGATTCCAACCAGCAGCCCCAGCTCCTTCGCTCTCTGCACTGCTGGCTGCCAGGGTGTATTCAAGAAGGCCTTTGTGCACCTCTGGGTTTGATATTTCATCCCTCGTTCTCCAGTTATTCCAAGGCCATTAAATATACATGGGCGTTTGTAATGGAACTACATTGCCACCAGCCCACTGGACAGGGATGCTGTAAAGTTAAGAGGCGTGGGGCTGAGCTTGTCTTTTTGTTGTTGCTGCTGAGTATCCATGACATATATGTAGGGGGAGGAGATCACGCTGCAGACATTGCTCAGATGGCAAGGCCTGTTGGGGATGAGGGAACTGAGAGCTGCCAGCTCAGACAGAATACACAGGGTATACAATGAACGAAGGGGGTCAAAGGAGCCAGCGCCTTCCTGCCGTAGCCATAGCCGGCTGGATACTCCTGGATTCAGCATCTATGATGTCAAATGCCTTCACCAGCTGCTCCTGCATGGAGGTGTGAAGGCCGTGCTGCATCCTCCTGGGGACGGTCCTGCATCACAGCAGTGGGGTGCATGATGGACGGCACGGTGGCGTGCTGCAGTTTACCCCACATGGCCGCTCCACATCCAGGCTCTGCAACCTCCCATCCAGGATGTCATCACATCACAAATGAATGACAACATCTCCGTGGTTCCCAAGGAGACGCTGGAATGCAGGGGCTGATGGTGCCCCTGTAAGCTCTCCCTGTTCTGCAACAACAAGCTCAAATACAAACTGCTGAGACCTTGGACTCCAGCCTTGGACTGTCAGCTCCAAAACCACAGGCTGGAGCTAAAGGAAATCTCCTGAAGCTAAATGTAGAAGTAGGTCCCTGGATGTCTTTGGGCACCAACAGTGTATCTTCACGTCATAGCCACTAGCATGGTTTTGTACAGCTACAGCAGCTTTCCAATGCTTCCATCAACTGCTCTCTGAGGTTACAATTAGTGTTACCATCCCTCTGGGTTTGATGCAGAGTCTCTGGGTTTTCCTGCTTCATCTCTGGGTGAAGCCCCAATTTTCCCAGTTAACCAGAGACTCAAGGGTGGGGCTATGTCACAAAGGAGGCGGGGCAAAGAGGCTAACCCTTCTTCTGATGTGGCTCCGCCCCCTACAGAATGCTGTGACACTACAACAATCTGTAGAGAGTATGGCAATGTCAGCAATGGGCAAGACTGTCCCTTTGCCCTCCCTCCCTCCTTCAGGTTACAACTTTGGGGAAAGTGGCAAGCCCAGCCATTGTCCTCAGACCACTTACTCCTGAATAACACCATTCACTTTAATTAGATGACTCTTGAGAAAGTGGTTTGAGGATTGCCCCATTAATCACCATTTATAATCTGCTCTACTGTGTAGCAGAAGACCAGCCCACACCAGATGATTCCAGATGATAGTTAGAATCAATGTGTACTGTAAGCAGTGAAGCACACACAAACAGGGGCGGATTGGGAAATCAAAGTGGCCCGGGAAAATATAGTGTTAGTGGCCCTGTGCCGGCGGCAAAGCCGCCGGCGCACCGGAAACGGGCCAAGGGGGCGTGGCTTGGGGGCGTGGCTTGGGGCGGGCACAGTGCACCAGATTTGGGGCCTATTGGAGCTGAGTCCCCAGAATCAGATCCTCAGCAGCCTGGCAGGGGTGAGCGGGAGGTTATGGGGGGATGGCAGGAGGGAGACTGCCACTGGGTGGGTACTGGCCCTCATTTCAGTGCTCTGGCTCCCCAAATCACTCCCATTTCAGTGCTCAGTGGCCCCCAACCAAAAAAATCACTCTGTCCCTTGCTATGCATCCTACAGTAAGGCTTCTTCATTCCTACATCAGCTGCACTAGTATTACACATGCCCTGTGTTTAGCTTAGCAAA
>QEPC01011926.1:2103402-2117812 GCA_003113815.1 Sphenodon punctatus | reverse complement strand
TGGATTAGCTGGTCATCTTCTACCAATAAACTTATTGTAGCCTTTGCTAACCTGTCCTTTTTATCCCATTCCTCGTGATTTGCTGCTGGTCTGTTTGTGGTAATCACCTCCCATAGATCATCTTTAGACAGCAGCATTTCCACTTTAAACTTCCACAATTGGTAGTTTACATTGTTCAGCTTTCCTACCATAAGTCTGAGCTCTGAGCTGCTTGCCATACTTGCTTCCCTCCCTTTCCCCTTCTGGGATTTAGGCCTTCTTACTCACAGTCAGTAGGCTTCTGTGTCTGGGAGTTTTATTTCACAGTCTACACTCCTTCTGGGCTGCTTCTAGTCTTCAAACTTACCTTGAAGATGTCCTGGGCCCATAACCTATTGTAGAGTTAGCCTTCTGTTCAATAACACACAGCAGAAGTTTCTTCAAAACAGAACTTTACTAAGAGCTCAGAAGACATGCTTCCATACTAGACTGCATGGGACAAGATGGAGGAGAGAGAGAGGAGAAGAGAGGAGTTAAGGAGAGAGAAAAAACTGTTTCATCCCCTGACCCTCCCTCTACTAGACAAGCCCCATATTAAGCTTGCAGGGGCTTTTACTTGTGACTGTTGCACAATCCAACAGGGCTGACAGCAAAAGAAGATGGAACCAGAGGCTCCTAAATCTGGTCTATCTGGGCTGGGCTAGAGCTTCCCAATACAAACCATCCCACTTCCCCTTCAAACCTGACCAAGAGTGACATGTGCCACTGAAATCCTCTTCTCAGGCACCTGCATTCAGGGGGGGAAAGGAACTACCAGGATGTGCTGGCCAGAAGCTCAGCAGCTGAAGCAAAGTTAGGTCACATGCCCATGTTACAGAGAGACCACGGGGAAACTTCTGGCGGATTCTCGGCGGCCAAACTCACGAGTAGCTCTGAATGTGGGCGCTGGGGTAAAAGCATCATCAAGTATGTCCTGCAGTGATTTCTCTGATGGAAAACAGGTCTGGGTTTTGAGCCCCGTCATCCATCAGAGAAATCACTGCAGGATGCACCTGATGACATGTAATCCCCCATGCCCACATTCAGAGCTACTCGTGAGTTTGGCCGCTGGGGGTCCACTGGGAGTTTCCCCTCCATATCTCTTAATGTGGGCAAGTGGCCTTATAGAGAGTCATCTATTAGTATCGGCAGCTGGGACCTGCAGACCCCCTCAAGGATCCTCTGGTTCAGCACCAGTAGCTGGGAGGGACCTGTGGATTCTGGTGCAATCACTGCCCTGCTGGGTGCTTGTTACAATTTTTATTCCAGAACTGCTTTCCCTTTTGTTAACAGGCTGATCACTGCCACCCATCCACACTGCCTCGCCATCGTCTCCCCTTCTATCCTCTCGCTTCAACATCCTATTCTGCCTGTTCTCCCTGCTTAGCTAAGCCCTTCCCAACAAAACTCCACCCCAAAGTATTGAAAAGCAAAACCGTGCCCTTCCATACAACCTTGTGGTGCTAACATGACGTTTGCAGAGCATCACTGGTCCTCTGTGAGGATGGAATATCCCTGCCCATCGTCTCTTTGTCTGACTGGGGTATTGGGATTGTGAGACTTTCCAGGAGAGGGACTAGCTTATAACATTTTTACAGGGCCCACCACAACAGGACCCAGATACTGGGTCAGGTCTGTAGATACTAGGGGTGGGAAGTTCGGATCTTCCGGTATCCGATACTGCCAGTATTTTGGTGTACCAGCAGTATCGGATTAATCCGGTATTTGGGAGGTTATTACCGGTACCGGATCTTTTACATTGCGGCCATTGAAATGAATGGCCACAATGTAAAAAAAGAAAAGAAAAAACCAAACACTTTCCCTCCCCAGTACAGGCTGCATGGGTGGAAGGGGGGACACCCCCTCCCACCACCCTGCCCAGCCTGGATTTTTTTTAAAAAAAATTTTTTCCCGAAGTCCCTGATAGTGCAGGCTCCGGGCTGCCGCCGGCAACCCAGAGCCCGCACCAGCAGGTAGGTACTGTCGGTACTAGAGTGATCCCTGGGGTGGGGGGTGGTTTAACACACACCCCACCCCAGGGATCACCCTACCTCCCCACCCAGGGATCGCCTACCTTTGACGCTCCGGGCGGCTTCAGCGCTGGCTGTGGCTGCCGGCTTCAGCACTTTCTAGGCCTTCCGGGGAAATCGGGAAGTTCCCCTGAAGGCCTAGAAAGTGCTGAAGCCGGCAGCCACAGCCAGCGCTGAAGCCACCGGACCGCTGCTGCCACCACCGCCCGGAGCGCCAAAGGTAGGCGATCCCTGGGTGGGGAGGTAGGGTGATCCCTGGGGTGGAGGGGTGTTAAACCACTCCCCACCCCGGGGATCACCCTAGTACCGACAGTACCTACCTGCTGGTGCGGGCTCTGGATTGCCGGTGGCGGCCTGGAGCCCACACTAGGGACTTAGGGTAAAAAAAATTTTTTTAAAAAAAATCCAGACTGGGCAGGGTGGGTGGGGGGTGCCCCCCCGTCCACCTGCACAGTCTGGGAGGGGGAGGTATTCCATTGATTTCAATGAGGACAGTTCCTCATTGAAATCAATGTAATAAATCTGGCACCAGTAATCCGGTTTTAATCCGGTAACCCGGTATTTTGCATACCGGTAACCGGTAAAGCTGGTAGCCGGTATTGTGCCTGATGTCCCACCCCTAGTAGATACTGCCTTAATACAATAATAAGCAATAAGAAATGGACTCTACTACTGTACTCTGCTGAAACTTGGTATTTGGAATTATTCCATTTTTACCGCGTGTTCCGGTATTCGACTGTTTTACTGAGAACCAAGTAACCAAAAAATTGACCCAGTACTCAGTATGGTACTGAGTAACTCTTTGACTGAGCAAAGGGTAAAAGGGGGAAGGTACAGGGAAGGGGGGCAGGGGGAGAAAGGGGGGAGGGGGAATGGGCAAAAAGAGGAGCCAGGGGCATATACTCTCTTACAGGGGATTTTCCTGCCCCTATATAAGGGGACTCAGTACTCAAAATACTCAGTAAAATACCAAGTATATTACTGAGTATTAGACCGCAGTACCGAGGACTGGCCGAATACTCGTGCCCTTTTCTCGGAAACTCAGAAATACTTGCAAATAATTATCTTACTATTTGGTTCAGCCCTAGACAAGATCTGCCTTGACATTGCTTCCTGCTCCTCTCCTCTTCCTACTCCCTCCCCTCTTCCTCTTTCCCTCACATCCTCCTGCCTTCCTTGAGGAAATCTCCTCCCTGCTCTCCTCCTCCAACCCTTCCACTTGCCCCCTTGACCCCATCCCCTCCCGCCTCCTGACCTCCATTGCTTCCACTGTCACCCCTTCCCTCCTGCACATCATCAACCCCTCCCTCTCTACTGGTTCCTTCCCCTCCACCTTCAAGTATGCCACTGTCTTTCCTATCCTCAAAAAGTCCACTCTTGACCCCTCTGACCCTTCTAGCTACTGTCCTGTCTCACTCCTTCCTTTGCTTCCAGCTTCTTGAACGTGTTATCTACTCCCACTTCCTCAACTTCCTCTCCGCCAATTCCTCCCTTGACCCCCTCCAATCTGGCTTCCGCCCCTTTCACTCTACTGAAATTGCTCTCGCTAAGATCACCAACCATCTTGTGGCTAAATCTAATCACCTGTACTCCATTCTTGTCCTCTTTGACCTCTCTGCTGCCTTCGATACTGTTGACCACTCACTCCTGATGGACTCATTTCATTCCCTTGACTTCCATGGTTCAGTCCTTGACTGGTTCTCCTCCTACCTCTCTGACCGCTCCTTCAATGTGTCTCTTACCAACTTCACCTTCTCCTCCTTTTCCCCTCTTGGTTGGTGTTCCCCAAGGCTCTGTCCTTGGCCCTGTCCTCTTCTCTATCTACACCCTGTCCCTAGGCAAACTCATTGCCTCCTGTGGCTTCCAATATCACCTCTATGATGATGACACTAGACTCTCTCTCTCTCTACTTCCTCTCTCTCTCCATCTGTTCAAGTTCACCTCACCAGCTGTCTCACTGATATCTCTACCTGGATGTCTCAAAGTCAACTCAAACTCAACATGGCTAAAACTGAACTCCTTATCTTCCCCCCTCCCCCCCATCCTTCCTCTTCTTCCTCCCTGTCGATCCTTATCGACAGGATCACTATCCTTCCCATCCCCCAACCCTGTAGCTTAGGCTTCATCTTTGACACACTCCTTTCTTTTAAACCCTACATCGACTCTGTTGCCAAATCCTGTCGCTTCTCCCTCCATAACATTGCTAAGATTTGCTCTTTTCTCTCTGTCTCCTCTGCCAAAACCCTTGTTCACGCCCTGGTCATCTCTCGCCTCGATTACTGTAACCTCCTTCTCACTGGCCTCCCCCGGTCTCACTTTTCTTCCCTTATCTCCGTCCAAAACTCTGCTGCCAGGGTCATCTACCTCGCCCGTCGCTTCAACCACGTGCAGCCCCTCCTCTCCTCTCTTCACTGGCTCCCCCTTCCTGAGCGAATCCTGCACAAGCTCCTAGTCTTCACCTATAAAACTCTTCACAACCTTGCTCCCCACTACCTCTCTGCACTAATTTCCCTCCATACTCCAGTCTGTGAACTATGCTCCTCCTTTGTCCCCTCTCTCGTCCTCCAACGCCTCCCCTGCTCCCCTAACCGCCTTCATCCCTTCTCCCTAGCTGCCCCCCCACGCCTGGAACTCCCTCCCTGCCCACATCTGCCTCGCCCCCTCCCTTCATCCCCACCTCTTCTGCTCTGCCCTCCCCGACTCCTCGCTCCCCTCACCTAACACCTGCTGATATCCTCCATCCAGTACAATCTGTTACCTGAGGCCTGTGTACTCATATCCTCACCAGATGGACCAACCAGCCATCATTCTCGATGTAACCAAGCCAAGCGTGTGCACCTGGCACCTCACATCTTCATGAATGTTACGCCCCTTATCTCTCCCTCTGTTCCCCTTCCTTCGTCTCCCCCCCCCGCGTCTCTCAGATTGTAAGCCCTAGGGCAGGGACCATGTTTATTCCATTACTTTGTAAAGTGCCAGGTACATTGCTGTTGCTATATAAATGCTTGTTAATATTATAATAAATAAATTAATAATAATAAATTATTATTTATTATTATTATTATTATTATTAATAATAATAATAATAAATAAATAAGTTTATTGTGTGTAGCAAAAGCCATTACAATCTATTAAAAATAATCATCCATAACTCAACACTGTCTAGCAATGAAGCAGTTACAAACAACCTCTGCAAAAATTACTCCTTTGTCCTGCTATACAACTTAGACTAAAATATCATTCCACCACTTGGCCATAGAGACCAATACAGACAAACCATTACAAATTTATACATATTAGCACCATGGTAGAGTATATAAAAAAGTAAAATTCTAGCAATTCCATTAAAACAGACAATATAAAATAGTTTCCAATTACAGCAGGTCAATCCCTAAAATCCACATATCATGAGTAAATCATGTCTTCTTTTACATGCCCTCATAAAACCTTCGCATCAGCCTTACGCTTCAATTTTATGCAATACACTCGCCAAAGAAATTCCACAACCCTGGTTGTAACATCGGGGGAACAAGCACCTAACAGAAGGCGGATATAAAATTTGGTTTGTCTTCCTGGGTAGCTAAGGATAAGTGTAGCAATGAATTTAGCTCGCGCTTCTTGATAGAAAGGGCAATGCAACAATATATGACTGATAGAATCTCTTTGCTGTAGCTGACACTGGCATACGCGCTCTGCCATGGGAACGCCTCTGTATCTCCCCTCTACCAGCTCTGAGGGAAAAGAATTGAATTGTGCCAGCATGAATAATTTCCTCTTCATAGGAGTCTTGATGTTATCTAAATAGGGGGTCAGGGAGTAAGAATTATTAATCAGCATCGGATAGTCCCCTAGGGCCCTACTTTCGCTGAAGTGGGCCATCGTTTCCTGCCGGGCTGTGTCCGCCAACCTTGCCAACAAGAACTTTTTTGCTCCTTTAAATCCCAACGGAACTAATGCCTTGGGGGAGAGCCCCAGAGAATTTACTTTACTCACTACCCTCTTTGTCCATGTGTTGGGGTTTTTATCGAGCAGAACCCGTTGTGATAATGGAGCAGCCCTATTAAAAAGCAGCCTCAGCGAGTAGTTTAGAGCACCACGCCACACTCACTCTTGGAGTGAAAACAACCCACACTCCACTACTAATGCCGTGCTATTTACTCCTGCCGGGGCAAAAGCAAAGCTCGCAAAAAACAGGATTGCAGTCTCTCCAGGTTGCTCAGTTTCCCCAAAGCCCCAAATTGTGCACCATACAAAAGTTGTGCGGTACATTTCAGAAAGAAAATTCTGATCGCTGGAACAATTAAGTAGCCCCCTCTAGCCTTAAAGAAGGCTACCCGTGATTTAACTGTTCGCTTTACCCTTCCAAGTATTGCCTGGACCTGGATTGACCAGCCTCCATTTGCTTGATAGATAAGGCCCAGATATCTGATAACCCTCACTTGTTCGATCTCCTTCAACCCTATGAACCATTTATGAATACATTTTTTCCTTGAAAAGACCACCACCTTGGTCTTGTCTATATTTATTTCCAGCGAATTATCTCTGCAATAGTGCCCCACTGTGTCTAATAGGCACCTCAGACCCACCTGGGACCCTGACAGTAGAACTGTGTCATCCACATACAGTAATACTGAAACTGCTGTCTTACCAATTAGAGGAGCATGAAAGGCACTATCAGATAATTTCCCCACTATATCGTTAAGAAAGATATTAAAGAAGGTCAGGGCAAGTATGCACCCCTGTCTTACTCCCCTTCATGTACTTATTACCTTCAATAAAGTCCCCAATTCATTGAGCCTGACCCTCATCGAGGTACCCCCATATAATTGGCGAATTAAAAATAGGAGCCTTCTGTCAATATTAAGTGCTGCCAGTTTCTGCCATAAACGGTCTCTAGGGACCAGGTCAAATGCTGCCCTTAAATCCAGGAAGGCGGTGTAAAGTGTATCATGAGAGTGAACATATCTCTGAATTAAATGGTTCAGAATAAAACAATAGTCGCCTGTAGACCTCCCTCTCAAAAGTCAATTTGCTCGTCTTTCAGGATTGCATTGGCCATGAGCCAATGACTTAATTTCAGATGTAAATATTTGGCGTATAGTTTGCTCGCTATATACTCAATAAACTGATGGGTCTGTAATTTTTTGGGTCCTTTGCGCTCCCTTTCTTATATATGGGTATAACTATTGCCTGGGACCAATCCTCAGGCACTATCCCTGAGTTATTTATCCCACTAAATAGAGCCGCTAATACTGGCGCCCACCATTCTGTATCAGCTTTAAACAATTCAAGGGGCAAATAGTCAGGTCCTGGAGCTTTGCCCTGTTTTAGCAGGGTGATTCATTCTGAAACTTCCTCCTTTGTCACCGGGGCCCACTCCGGTGCACTTAGATACACCAACTCTGCTTCTTCTCGAAGCCTGGGAGCGTAAAATAAACTTTCAAAATGCTCCTTCCACACATCCGCTGAGATGACACATTTAGGCATAACCCTCTTCTCTCGTGCGATGCCCTTCACCAGTTTCCAGAATTTCTGTGAGTTCATGTCCCTAGCTGCCTCTTCCAAGACTTCCCAAGATTTTATAAAATACCTTTCCCTCTTCCGAGCTACAAGCAGCTTATACTCTCTTCTTTTATTAATGAACTCCCTCAAACAGTTATCATCACTCCTATGCCTTAATCTGCGATATAGACCTCTCAATTGACTCCTGTTCACCTGACACTCATTGTCAAACCAACTGGAGTACTTACTCATTCTTTTTCCTTCCTTCAATCCCAACTGATCTTTATTGACAAAGGAGGGAATTAGCCAATCTACCAACCCTTGGTATGCTATTACTAAATCCAATGAGCTCTTTGCCTCCAAAATATTCTTGGCAAATTGCAGCCCCAAAGGCGAGCTGAGCATAGCAACAATGCCAGCCTCCAGGTCCCTTCCCCATTTTTTCCTCACCGTTCCCAGAGTGTCTCCCTGCTCTCTGGCTGGGAGAGATCTCATTGTTCAGGGCTTAAAGCCATCAAAGCTGATCATCAAGGGTAGATGGTCACTTGCTATTTGAAATCCCACCTGGAACGAGCTGACCGTTGAGATAAGTTCAGCGGAAATGAGGGTATAGTCAATCATACTACAGCCCCTAGTTGATATGTAGGTCAGTTCACCAGGATGATCTTTCCACCAACGCCCATTAAGGGCATAAAGATCTACTTGATGCAAAAATTTGGCCAGCTGTATACCATGCAAATTTATACGCTGATCCCTTGATAGCCTTTGCCCCAAGAGGGAGGTACTTCATCCTCCCAAAAAAACCCAACCTGAAACAAATCCATGCATGTTGCCCCCATCCGGGCATTCAGATCCCCCGCCAGAATAAACTTTACTTGAGGTGAGGGTACTGGGCCCGATATGAATCTAATAAGAGAGCCAGCTCATCCCACACTTTTCACTCAAAGCTAGCCGAAGAGCTGGGAGGAATATAGAGAGATATGATTACTAAAGTCCAATCAGGGGAATCAATAAAACACCCAAAACTGCCTGGAATATCTAAACTAAAAGGCACCAAGTTTACTCCCAACACATTTGAGAGGAAACAGGCCGTCCCACCACTAGGTCTGCCTTTAGGGTGCAATTGAATCGCCTTCTGCCAGTACACCTCAAAATCAAGAAAGGTCAGCCTCTCCAAACACCATGTCTCTTGTACCAAGATAATATCAAATCTTTTTAACAAGGACTCACACTCCTGGTCACTAACTTTGGATCTCCACCCTGCCACATTCCATGATATAACACTTAATGAACACTGCTCACCCATATTCCCCTGTCAATCTGTTTTCAACTTTGACCAATCTGTCCAGTCTTCAGGTCCTAACTTACTGGGATCCCCGTTAGTGTTGTCATTCCCCAACTCCCTACTCAAACTGTTAAAAGGGGCTTCATCATACTCTACTTGGGGAAGGGCCACACCATCAACAATTCTCCCACTCACTTTCTTTAAATCCATTTTCACTCTAGTAGGTGGAGAAGATCTTCTTTTAGTCAGCATACTCCCCATAGCACAATTAATTACACCTCCACACTCCTCATCATAAATTCCCTCCCTACCCCTTTCCGCTACATCCAATTCCCTGAACTTCTCCCAATTAACGGTGGTATCCTTCCCCAAACTTGTCCCTGGGTTAGCAACATAAATGGTTCCAGGGCCACTCTCTCCATCCACACACACAGGGGAGAGGATAGCTGCTTGTGGGATCTCTAAGTCTAAAACTGCCACCTCCAGGGGGATGGTACTCTTAACCTGCATCGGTCTTTTGCCTGTTATCAATTGCACAAACCCTGTCTGTTTCCATGGGTACAGCCCCCTTCATCTCTCCCTTTTCCTCCTGTGCTGATAAGCTCTCGTCAGGTTGTATTAGTTGCGCTCCTAATCCCTCCTCATTATTCTCCATATCCTCAACTGAACCTGACCTTGACTGAATCTCCTCCACCCCTCCTATGTTACCCGAGGACGGCCGAGGGTCTACAGATTGCACATTTGGTAGAGCTGATGTATTATCCTGCTTCTCCATCTGGCCCAGAGCCGGGGCACCTACCCTTTTCCCCATAAACAAAGCTTTCCTACTACAATCACCCGCACTCAACAGTTCTTCCATGTCCTTATTAATAAAAATCTTAGCTACATGAACTCCTTTGACTATTAGAGCTTTGCTTGCCTCCCAAATATGCTCCGATAAACTACTATTCCTAAAAGAGACCACACATTTAAATACTTCCCTGTTTCTAAATAATATCCTTATATCCCGAATATCACACAGTGAACAATAGCAATTCAGCAGCACTTTCAAATGCCTTGTCACCAGGGCAGGGGTTGACCATTGTGGAATATAACCTGTTGGGGCCGGATAAATTGTAAATGCGACTGCATTCCTGCAATCAATAAAGCTCACACCGCCGGACCTATCCTCCTCCCTCTCCTTGATTCCAGGACCAGATTCCCAGCAACCTGGGCACACTCTTCCCTACTGCTCCCTAAAATCCCTTTATGGTTGTTGGGGATGTCCCATCTTGCCACAGCATCTCTTCCCTGCCTTCCTTGGAGTAGCTCAGGAAGTCCAGGGGGGCTTTTATTGTGCGAACCTCTCTGGTTCTCTTCCACAATCTTTGTTAAAATATTCAATTGAGCATAAATATGTTGCACAGTTTTGCATATCAATTCAGTTTGTTTTGCCATCAGTTCTACCCACTTGGGTTTTTGAGGAAGTTCCATTCTCCCCAAGACTAGAACAAGCCACCTTTGAGCCCTGATTGTCTGGTGACCGAGCCGGGGAGGGGGACTCCTGCAGGTCTAGCAACCTTCGCTTCCTTTTTAAACTTTCCTCCATCCGAGGGAATTGTTCTTTTCCCTCTCCCTCTGAATAAACCTCAGAGTTGAAGTGTCGTGTTCTCACTTACTTCCTCATCCCCAGGATTTACAGAGCTCATAGCCCCTAGAAAAAAAAGACTTCAGCTTCCTTTGTTTTTGGATAGGGAATACCCTGGTCACTGACTTGGTGGCAAGCGGCAGTGCTGACGGGCGTCTGAGCGGCAGCAGGTGCAGTGCGGCAGAGTGTGGGGTGGAGCTTGGCCAGGAGAAACCCAGCTGGAGAAACAAAAGCACACAGATGCTGACAGGGCAACGCACGCAAGGGCGCCGGCATGGGGCTGGGGCTGATTTTTGACTGGTCTCCCTTGGGTAGGAGATGGCAGCCAAACAGAGGAGGAAGATGCAAGTCAATAATATAATAAAATAATAATAATAATAATAATAACTCTATTACTCCTACTCTTTTTCATTTCTATAGTGTTACTGGTCGTACGCAGCGTTGTACAGATACACGCAACATAAAGACAGTCCCTGCTCCATGGAGCTTACAATCTAATCAAGACACAAAGACACAGACAACTACAAATAAGAGTCTTCCTATGAATAATGGACTACAGGATGCACGTACTAAGTACGAAAATATGACTGGCAACAATCATATATTTCTTGAAGTATATAGTAAATCTTCTTTTTAAGGAAGTTTCCACATGTGTGAATGAAATAATCCAGCTCTGCAGCCTGTTACAGATGGGGTGGGGCACATTGGCAGCAAGGCTCTCTTCCTTGGTTTCTCATGGAGTTGAGACTGCCTAGGGTGCCTTTAGATACAATGGTGATTGGGTGATTAAGGCGTCAGCCATATGATTGTTCGTTGCTTCTAAGCACTGTCACTATTTTTGGCCACTGGTCTGCCCCCCGTTAGCCTCCCATTAACTCCTTGTTGGTTCCACGAATGTCTCGGGTGCCTAATTACCATGTCTAGATGCACACCTGCTTAAAGTGATGTGTAAATATGTGTTAGTGTGTTTGCTGTTACTTCCAGTGACAATCATAGAGTTCAACACACAGAGCAACTTTGGTTTGTCTTGCAATTTCCTGCAAAACTGAAGCTGCTTTTGTCTTGCTCCTAAGCAGGGGACCAGCAACCATCTCCCTCACCAGGTTGGAGAGGAAGCCTGACTGAAAGGGAGAGAGAGGAGAGAGGTTTCTGCTGCTGCCCATCCCTCCATCCCCACTTAGCTGGGAAGCAGTGCCCACACTCAGGGCGTTTATAGACGATCCCGCTTACAAGCGGGATCGCTAAACGCCGTGTTTCCCCGCCGCGGCATCTCTCCGTGCCGTGTCTGATGTTCAGACACGGCGCAGAGTGCGAGTGCGCATGCGCGCCCTTCTGCGCATGCGCACTCTCGCACGGGACCAGGAAGTGCGGCGTAAAGCCGGCACTCCGGGAATCCGCGTCGGAGGGGGCAGGATCGCCTGCCCCCTCCGACGCGGATTAAAAAGCAGCCCAGGCATATAGACGAGCGGCAAGAAAGGCGGCTAATCAAAGGATCAGCCGCCTTTTTTGTCTCGTCTATAAACGCCCTCAGCCTCCTCCCTGCCTCCACGGTCCCAGTGGGGACAGCCGGGCCCCTTGGACACAGTCTTATTCCGCATGATTCTGTCCCCATGTCACACATTTAGAGTTTCCCACTCCCCATAATTTCACCCTGTCCCCTGTCAATGTGCTCTTTCTATGTATCTTTAATGTGGATCCAGGAAATCCCTTTGTGAGAATCTATGAAGCCATCTCGAAGAACCTTGGTTACAAGGAAGCAACCTTCTCTTCGTTTAGAACATTCACCATTACTGAGGGGAGGGATTTAAATGTGACAACGCTGTATAGTGAGGGGAGGGAGCAGTGCATGATGAGATAGCATGTTTTTTACTGAGGGGAGGGGGACGTGCATGATGGGATATCATCCGGGGAAGCTGTGGTGGGCTGCACATCAGTGCTGACATCCAGTGTTTAAGTGAGCACTGGTAGATGTAATCTTGTAAGTATTGCAATGCAGTAAACAAAGGGATGCACGTGTGGCTAAACAATGGTGTCAACACACATCCAGACACCCATTTCTGTTGTGTCTAAAAGGGGCCCTAGACTGCTATTTTGTATAGTGAATGCAAATTATTACCACAGAGTAATAAAGGAAATGGCTGAGATAGTTCTCATAGGTCTTCTAATTGCCTATCCTTGATGTTCATAATAAACTGTGGAGGCGCGGGATGGAAATCTGTGCCATGCCCAAAATGAAATCCTCCCCCATTTCTCACTCACAGCCTGGTCTCTCATTTTAATTCTGATCTCATGGTCTTTTTGCTCAGTCATATCCATGTGAAGATGCACATGCACAGCACCTTCTTCTGCCATTCCCCAGGTTTCCTCATTCTGATAATAATGACTGTATCATGCTAAAAGAGGCAGAGGCAGCATGGGCTCTTTGCAGTCGAGTTTTCTAAGCAATCAGCAAGCTCATGCTGTAATCTTAGGAAACAAGCCAGGTATCCTTCACGAAGCAAACATCTCAGGTCTAGGGAACATAAGCTCAGCAATCAGAAATGTCCCAGATAGGATGCATCGAGGGGAATGACTCAGAAAGACGGGGCAGCAGGCTTAGCAGGGGAGAAACATACTGGAAGGATTAGACTGTTGAGAAGGGGCTGCAGTGGGGAAATCAGTTGCAGAGACAGCTGCAAAAAGGAAAAGCTGTGGGGGAGGGGCAGGGTAGGAAGGGGAAGCTTTGCCCTCTCTTATACCCAATTCAGTGCCTTTAAAGTCTGTCATGGGATTGGGGTCTCACTACCTCACTCTAAGCTGGCATGACTCAGTTTCCCTGGCTTGCAGTTCTCACTGGATCAGCTCTCTCTCTAGAACGGATTCAGCCTGCAACGGGTGAACCTTCTTGTCACCTTTTCACAACCTCAGAGTTTCCCTGCACAGACTCTTTGCCGACGCACCAAAGGAGACAGGACGCCAGGACTGGGTTTAAAACGACCGCACTCTTTATTCAGATCAGATCAGAATTAAAATTGGTGGGGGAAATCGCCTAGTGCAATTCAGGTCCAGTACTTGAACTCTTAAACAGACAGCAACTCAGGGGTGGTTTCGATATACCCTCGATTACCACCCCAAACACAAACTCAAAACGTCTCCCCCTCTCTGTGGCCCCTTGTCACGGGTGAGGGGGACCAAAGTCCTTCTGGACTTGAGTAAGGATGAGGGCGCCTACAGGCGGGGGACCATATGTGTCCCTACCACCCTCGCTGGACACCCCTCCCAGGGAGGCTACCCCACTGCTTGCCTTACCTTGCTTTTGCGACAGGTGTGGCCTCCCCATCTCTTAAGGAGATGACTCATACTTATGCTGCTTCTAACCTACTCTAACCCGCAGTACTGGACCCCTGGCACTAAGGGGTCACCGGGGTACCCGGACAAACCCAATCCCCACCTCCTAAAACGTTTCCAATATATAAACCAATTTTTCCATCAGTGCCTGCAGATAGCAATTGTTGCCTTCAGCCGACAGGTGCACCCTGTCATAAGAAGAACATAAGAACATAAGAACAGCCATACTGGGTCAGACCAATGGTCCATCGAGCCCAGCATCCTGTCTCGGACAGTAGCCAATCACAGGGGCCTGGAAGAAGCACCCAAGAGCTCACCATGCTAGCCATTCCCTGTGGGTCATCCCCAGGCTCCCGACAGTAAAGGGTTTTGTTCCCCAATCCTACCTGGCTAATAGCTGCTAATGGAACTATCTTCCAGAAACTTGTCCAAACCTCTTATTTATTTATTTATTTATTTTATAGATTTCTATACCACCCCATCCTGCCACGCAGCTCGGGGCGGTTAACAACAATAAAAACAGTTTTAAAACATTTAAAATACAAATATAAAATATATCAATAAAACAGGGCAGTATATAATCATAAATAAATATATAGGTGGGGGATTAAAAATCACCCC
>QEPC01011926.1:2075752-2093280 GCA_003113815.1 Sphenodon punctatus | reverse complement strand
GGCACTGACTGTGACACTGTCGGAGACAGGAGGCTGGGCTGGATGGACCATCGATCTGACCCAGTCTGGCACTGACTGTGACACTGTCGGAGACAGGACGCTGGGCTGGATAGACCATTGCTCTGACCCAGTTCAGCACTGACTGTGATACTGTCGGAGACAGGATGCTGGCTGGATGGACCATTGATCTGACCCAGTCTGGCACTGAAGAGCCTAGGGGTGGGATGCAGGGTGGGGGTGGGTGCGAGTGTGGAGTGGGGTGGGGGAACAGCCTAGGGGTGGGATGCAGCAGGGTGGGGGAGGATGCAGGATGGGGGGGAACAGGCTCAGCCTAGGGGGTGATGGGTGGAGGGGTGGGGTGGGGGGAGGGGGACCCCCCTCCACACCCATCCCCCCCTGGCGGTGGGGAGGTCGGGTACAGGGTGGGGGAGGGAAGGGTCAGACCCAACTTAAGCTTACCTGCTCACTGTCTCTGGAATGGCAGGCAGTGGGAGCAGCAGCGCACGGGAGTCTCTCTCTCGGGGGACTGAGGCGAGGAAGCACGCATGCGCGCTGCTCCCCCTTCCTCTGTCCCCCGAGCCAAGCTATCTCGTCAGGGCTGTCAGCCCGACCGCCCTGGCGAGATCTTCCATTGCACCCATTGAGCGCAATGGAAGGCTGTAGCCCCTCCCTCCACAGCACGTCCCATGCGTGCTGTGGACGGAGGAGTTCAGCCGCCCAAATCACGTTTTTCCATAGGAAAACGCTTTGGGCGGCTGATTTTTGATCCTTCTGGGACCCACTCCTCTGGAGTGGATCCCAGAAGTCAAGCTGCAACAGCCTCTGCCTTGCCTTTGCTTCAGAGCGGAGGCTGCTGCAGCGCTGTGGTCAGTGTCAGTGAAACTGACATGAAACTGACCACAGCGCTGCAGCAGTCTCCGCTCTGAAGCAAAGGCAAGGCAGAGGCTGCTGCGGGCGGCGGGGAGTTGTTGTTTTTTTGGTTTTTTTACTACAAGCGGCGGTGCGGTGCCTGGCGGGCGCTTGGGGGGTCAGCGCCCCGAACGCCCTGGAAGGCAAGCTGCGCCTGTTGCTGGTGGCAATGCCCTGAGATAAATACAATCTGGAATAAAGTATGGAAATGCATGCAACAGATTGTTGGAGGAGTAATACCATTTGGACCCAAATTTGTTTTATTTGGCATATGTCCCAAAAATCCATATATAAAAGAAAGAATACAGGCGTGCCAACAAATAAGACTGGCGACACTACATACAATAGCCAGCAAATGGAAAGCCACCACCCTTCCAACTATTACAAATATAAGAGATAGATTGTGGTATAGGATCACGATGGAGCGCATTACAGCAGACTTACAAGAGAAACTCGAAGCATTCTATGCAGTCTGGACAAAATGCTGGGACATTATTTGAGAGAAACTTCCACTGGAATCGACTAGAACAATCTACATCAGAGACCTGGTATAAGACACAAGGAAACAAAGTTCAAGGAAAAACAGGACAATGAACTTTACTCTCAACAACTTATCTCAGTGAGCAAACAGATATAGTTTGAACCCCCACCCCCCACCTTCCTTTCTCGCCTTTGAAAAACCACCCTCCCCTCCCCAGTTACCCTGATTTGTTTAAAATGTTGTTGGTACAAAACTTACTTGCTTCTTCTTGACTTCTGCACTTCGGGGCAGACCCGGGTACGAAAGAGAAAGCTGTAATATGAATACATTATTTTTGTAATGAGAAGAATTTCTTATTAATAAAAACTTATTTTAAAAAAAAAAAAAAGATAGTGGGTTCAAAAGGCACAGAAGGATAAATGTGGGTGCCCAGCCATCAAAGAGTCCATTTCTCAGTACCCATTCTTGCTCCTGCAAGCACAAATGCAATTTACATTGCAAGGAATAAGAGCTACATGCGGGAGGAATTGATTCTGTAGGAAGATAAGATGAAGGCAACTGGATCACCTGGTGGTTTATAATGGGATACTACCCTGCAGCCAGCTAAAATCGGTCTCTCGTTGGGGGCCTTTAGACAGGCCCAGGAGTGGCCAGAGAGCCGGAGCCGGGCCGCGGGTACCGTCCGTCTAAAAGCACCCTTTGTCTGTGTGATAGCTATGGAGCTGGTGCCCTTGGCACACGTCCCGGCAGACTGGTGCGCTGGTAAGTGCACCAGAGAGGGCCACAAAGGTTTTGATTTCAAAAACGTGTCACTCCAGGTCTGGACCGAAACACCATGGTAGGGAGAAACGTACCCTGCTGCAGCTGACTTGGCACATGGCTCCCAGGCTTTCAGTACCCACCTCCTGCCAGCCCTCAGTCCTAGCAAATAAGAGCTCTGCTCTCGGTGCAAAAAGACTCCTGCCACTGCGAGGGTGGCCAGATATATGCAAATTATAGAGGACCCTTATGAGAAATACACATTGCAGGGCTGCGTTGGCACCAATGCAGTCCTGCAACCTGTATTTCTCATAAGGGTCCTCTAAAATTTGCATATTTGACCACCCTACCCACGGCTCAGCAGAGCAACTTCTCGGCACCCAAGAAACTGGGCTTAAGTTTTCAAAAGAGTCTGACTAAGGGGAACATCAGACACCAACGTTTGCCACTTATTCATATGGCAAATGCACAGCAGGTCATTGCATCTGCAAATGGCCCGCTACGTGTCTGCCACTGGATCGCTCCTTGTGTTCAGAGGTGAGAACGGACACAGTGAAGTTGGAAGGGAGCAGACAAAGTGCATCTAGCCGCTGTTCTATCTGGTGACAGTCTGGCCAGGTGAAGCGGGGTTCGATTTCTACAGTCCTGCTTCGCTTTGTCAGACTCTGCTTGTGAAGCGAGACTCTTCTGGGTCTCTAGAGCAGGTTCACCTCTGTGTAGACTCAGCTGGGGGGAATCAGGTATCTTCAGGGCTCCAGAGATCAGCAAGAGCCCCACTTCACAGTACCGGAGACCTGCTGGCTGGGTGTGCCAGCAGATACCGGATACTGTTACGTATGGCCAACAGCCGTTAGCGCATGGCAGGAAACATGGGACAGATCCGTCCTGTGTTCCCTGTTGCATCTGGTAACACCCACTGTCTCCCAGGAAAGAGAAGGTGGTTGTAAAGAGACCACTGCATACCTCCCAATATTTTGAGCTGCCAAAGAGAGACAAATCCTTCCCTCTCAGCCAATAAGCTCTGTCCCTCAGATGTGCACCCCTCCCAACATTCCAGATTCATTAAGAGGGACCAAAGTTCTCCTGCTGCTCATTCCACTTAGTTTCTTGTCATTCCATCATCTCCCCATTGTCATCTCAAGGGCTTTTCCTGGGAGGCAACCAGGAAAGAGGTGTCTGAGGCTTGAATTTCAGCCTTTTTGTTTCTCTTTCCTGAAAGAGTGACTTTGAACCCCTGAAAGAGAGACAGTGGGATTCAGCACCCAAAGAAGGAATGTCCCTCCTAAATATGGGCTGTTGGGAGGAATAGCACTGATTTGCCCTGATCTGAAGTCGGAGGCATAAGCTTCAGGCTGACAGTAGAATTACTAGCATGGGCAACAGGCTAAGGACCTGTGATAGAAAAAACCCTCCTAACCTTACATCAGATCATGCTGGAAAGCAACAAACGCATTCTACAGCTGTGGACACTGAGCAAAGTATGCAGTGCAGTGTTGAAACTCAAACAAACGATGGGCTAAGCAGGAAGGGCTGATCCGAAAAAGAAAACCATAAAGTTGTAATACAAAGCTTAACATGAGATGGAATCAAGTTTTGGGAAAAACAAGAATCATAAAAGGGGTAATGAGTAACTCTGGGAGTAACTACAATGGGTGGAAAGCTGGGCAGCAGAAAATTTGGTTTCAGCTTTGCTGATAAGGTACAGCGTTAATTGTTCACAATCACACAGGAGGAATTTTTTGGCAAATAGTAAGTCAGGTTGGTTCAAAGATATAGCTTACACACACACTGTAACTAGACAGATGAGGTAATTGGACTGGGGTATAAAACCTTGGAGCCTATTCCATTTGCCAAAGACATGCCGGCTCAAGCTCTGGAGAGACAGTGCCCCAAGATGGGGTAAATAAATATCCTGTCCTTATCTGATTTCGTTTCCACTCTGTTGGGTGCTGACTGGAATGCTGCTGTATTGACAGATGATCATATGACTGCAGGAGATTCTTATCGATAAAGACTCAAACTGATTGCCATTCCATTGGATG
Source organism: Sphenodon punctatus (assembly GCA_003113815.1). Taxonomy (NCBI): domain Eukaryota; kingdom Metazoa; phylum Chordata; class Lepidosauria; order Sphenodontia; family Sphenodontidae; genus Sphenodon; species Sphenodon punctatus. The sequence continues at coordinate 2,089,089 of QEPC01011926.1, read as the reverse complement.
GACTCAGCTTTATCTCATACTTATTCCCACCTTGGCACTGAACAGCAGGCAAGACCTGAAGTTCTAATACAAAGAGAAGGCCAACGACTGATTCACATCTTGTCTCTCCATAGTAAGGAAGCAGAAAAGGACCCAGGTCTCCTCTATTCCTCCTCTGATACTTCATGCATAGATTGTTTTGAGGTACAGACAGCAACGCTTGTTGAAAGGGCAAGAGAATGTTTAATTGCAGATGGGAGCAGAGTAGGCCACAACAGTACAAGAGAATGGCTTTTGCATATGCTTTTCTGTCTTCTGACAGAAGAGGCAGCATTTTGTCCAAATCCGAGCTCAGGTTTCAAGAGACAGCAGATGAGGAATTAGGAAGTCTGCAGATAACACAGGAAGCAGTGATTCAGAAGTCAAATGCACTTAAAACTGACACAGCACTAATGCTGGGAACATATATATTCAAGGCCCACGCAAGAAGAGCAGGGTGGAAACTGGAGAGGTTTTAGAAGACATTTCCTAGGGCTGACCTCATTATGGAGTGATCCCTGAGGATGGAGGAGTAGCTAACAACTCCATTACTCTATAAAATGATGCCTGGGGACACAGGAGGAAATTACAAACCAGACGGCTTGACAGGGGCAGTGGAAATGCTGGAAGAGTTATTTTAAGGCACTGGGCAGAGAAACATTTGGGAAAGCACAGCAGGTAGGGGAGAGTGGGCATACTGTGCTGGAATGTCTAGAGTCTTTAACTGCCCTGGGTGTGCACAAGGAGGGTGTGCTTGGATCCGGCAGGTCTGGGACACGGTTCTCTACGTCCAAGGTTAGGTGTGGAGTCTGGGAGAGGCTTGGAAACATCATGGTATGGCGAGAAGGCCACAGATGGAATGTTTAAAGGTGGACGGTACTGGAGTATGGTTCACCAGAGGGTTCAGTAAATATACCTGGAGCACAGGTGGCTCTCAGCAAACCTGTCCCATCACCTTTCTGTGTCAGAAACTGCCATACCTCTTCCTTCTTACAGAATTACCAATCCTATGAGTGGGCCTGGCGGATCCCTGGGGGTCCATTACAACTTCAGCTTTCTTCTCTGGACCAGATCCAAATCCATTCTGGCCCCTGCTCCCCACTCTGTGATTGACGATCACAGAGTTTATTGTGAAGTCTAGGCAGGGCTTGGTCAAGGCATGTCACAGTCTGTGTGGTTTCCAAGGTATCCATAGGCTGCAATCCTCAGGGTGCAATGGTGCCTCTGACCTCTGGGCATGATGTGAAATCTGTCGCCGCCAGTTGGTTTAAATGTATGTATCCTATTATGACCCTGGCAGTCTACCTGGTTTGGAACATTGGCAAAGAGAGATGGAAAATGTGGACTAGATGGAAATTGGGGGAGGGAGGCATAGTGAAATGGGGAGAAGAAGGCAGGGACTGAAACTGGCCTGGGGATCTGGGTTTGGTTGCTGGGAAAGATGGGGAAGGGGAGAAGGATCTGATTAGGTTGGAAGGAAAGAACAAGATGGAAAACCTCACACTATCAGCAAACAGCAGGATTTCAGCAGGCTCTTGCATCTTATTTTCACAGTTATGCAGACACGTAGCAGGCAGCAGCAAAAACAGAACTCCCAAAGTTGCTTAAAGCAGTAAAAGTGAATCCCAGCTTTGCCAGTCAATTTGTTTTGTATTGTGCCTCTCTTTATCCAAGACACTGGAGACATGCTTTAGCTAACAGGGATCTTTAATTCCAACACCATGCAGACTCTCTGCCATCTTGCTCTTCTTTCTCTCCTTGCTCTCTCTCCTCATTTTTCTCATCTCCCCTGCAGCTACATGAAACGAAATTGCTAACTCTAGCAACTAACTAAATACAATTGTGTTCACGCAGCACTGGCAACAATCAATACTTAGGTCAGACTCTTGATCCCTTGGTTAAATGCCTCTAAAAGCAGGATGTACCACACAACACTTGAAAATGGGGCTTAGAATCTTTCAGGCTCAGGTCCAAGCCACTTTACACCTGTAGAGAGGACGGATTCTCTTCTCTTCCTCCATTGCATACAGCAGAGCGGGTCAAACTGTGCTGCCTCCCTCCACAGCTCTACTTCCAGTCTCTTAATTGCCGAGAGGCCTACAGCAACCACGTGGCATGGCATGGCATGGCCAGGCCTTGGCCAGTCTAAAGGGACATGAGCAGTTGGCCCCCAGCCAGCCCTCGCTGCAGATACTGCCAAATGCTAATGACCAGTTTAATCAAGCCTGATTTCAACCACCAAGGGCATTTCTGGGAAGGACTCCAGGGTTCGGAGGTTGCTAGTCCTAGAAAAGAAAGCCTGGCTTCTCTGATCCCCTATAGGAGGCGGCTTTGCTGTCTTCGAGTGACTCATGCACAGGAGGGGTAAATCAGCTAGATTTCCACGTGGGAGGTAAACAGGAATTCACCCCTGAGTTTCAAACACAAACCAGACCATCTGATCCCAACCCAGCCTCCTGCTCCTCCTGAGCTCTGGGATCTGTTTTTAATTCTAGCCAGGCTCTGGCTTGTGTCTTCTTCTGAGAAGCACATTTCAAATGTAAAGCAACGGGCTTGGCGTTCCAGCACTAAGTCACTGCCCTGCAGAACAAGCTGCAGAGCACCTCCTGGAGACACTCTGGCTCTCTTCAATCACCAATACCTCATCCATAACAGCCCGGTGCTCAATAGCGCAACAGCTGCAGGCAGGGCGGCACGTGGGGCCCTGCTTCCCCCAGCGGCCTCCCTTCTGGGGAAGGAGCAGCAAGAGGAACCTGGAGGAAGCATGGGAAATAAGGCAATGTTTACATGGCCTGGGTCGGCCTGTGTGATCCTGTCGCTGTCCCCACAAGCACAGATCCAAACTCCTAAAATCCAGGGTGTTATATCCAGTATAGAACAAGATAAAGACCCTTCCCAAAACTGAGCTCCAGGCCTGGGACTGGGCTTCAGATATATGCAAGATGAAGGGTGCTAAGAGCAGGGGATTTGATTCAGACCCATTTATCGTTTGAACAAAGACTCCTCTGGGCCCATGGCTGCTTCATCCTGCAGGGAAGTCATAGCAGTGCCAGCTCCAGGGACATTGGGGTCCAGTGCAAAATTGTGGTGGGGGCCCCTCTTAAAACAGAGAAATGTTTGATGGATATACACTTGACTCGCCCATTAGAAAAAGGGAAATATTACTATAATTAACTTTAACTATAATTTAGTTACAACTTTAGTTATAATTAGCTATAACTAGGGAGGTTAACAACAGTATGTCCCCTCGGACTTGTATGTTATGCATATGCTATTATTTCTGTTTTATTCATGAGTCTCATGTATTGAGCAGCTCCCACCCAAATTGCCATGGACACTCTACACAGGGTTGCCACCTATGCAAATTTTTAAGGAACGTTTATGAAAAATACATGTTGCATGCCCTGCAGTGATGCCTTAGGTGCCAATGCAGGCCCTGCAACATGTATTTTTCATAAGTGTTCCCTACAAATTTGCATAGGTGGCAACCCTAACCCTACGGGGGGGGGGGGGGGGGAGACATATTTGAGGCTCTGTGGGCCTGCTTGTCACATTGATGTTGTCATTTCAAGTTTATTCATGGACTGAGAGGAGGGGGCTTCCCCTGTGGAGCCCTGCAACACATGGTGCCCTGTGCGGTCACACAGTCTGCACTGTTCAGGATCCAGTTTCAGAAGTCAGAATCCGACATCTAGGGAATCCCAAGTGGAGCATTAGTTAAGGGTCCCAAATGGCTAAGTGCAGCAACTAGACACCTACTAGCTAATCTCCAGGTTTGGCTCCCACATGATCCGGGAGGCAAGTGGGGGGGCCCAGTCAGTGTATGTGCTAGTAGAGGGGTTAGTAACAAAGCCAACACCTGTAGTTACTCAGCTTCCCAAAAGATAATGTGTCAGCAATCATTTTGCCTGTCCCATTTGGTTAATAGCACAGAATGCCGTCACACACTTTGCCGAAAAGCCCTGCGGAGACAACAGCTACTTTTGATTAAACGGCTGTGCAGGGATTTCAGCACCAAACACCTCATCAGGATCATTACTCTTAATCTGGCAATTAAGATGCAGTTCCAACCTGTACAGTAGTTGTAAAAATAAAATAAAAAATTTAATGGTCGCCTCCTTTCTCTCAACAGCTCTGCCCTTTGGGTGTGGTAGAGCCATTGAGTCCAGAGCCCTCAAAAGACTGGTTCTTATTCACCGCCTCTGGAACCCCTGCAGAGTCAACACTGATACAGGAGAAAGAGCAGGGTCTACTCTCCTCTTGCTTACATGGGTGTAACTCCACTGACTGCTGTGGAGAGGGGATTGCTCTGGATTTACAGTGCAGTAAATGGACCCAAACTCAGGTCCCTAATTTTCTCCATGAGAGGTGTAGACAAAGGCAGAAAGCTAGCTACCAGGCTGGCATACAAACCTCTTCTTCAAAGCAGTCCATCTCACCAACGTCCTTTAATTGCTATGAGATACTATCTGGAACTGCTTTGTGATTTAAAGGTAGGTTTAAAAAACATAAGAACATAAGAAGTGCAACATTGGGTCCAACCACTGGATCATCCATCCCAGCAGCCTGTCTCTGAAAGTGGCTTTGTTTCTTCGGAAAAGTTTACAATGGTTATAATGGAGCGGTTCATTCCCTGCCATTGCCTCCCAGCAGGGAAAAGTGATGGTCTCATCCCCAAGCCAACTTAACTACTAACTATTTATGGCCCTACCCTCTAAGACAAGGGGTAGGACTAAGGAGGAGCCACATTGAAAATTAGTATAAGGGCCACACTGCAATTGGGGCAGGGGTGCACTCAGGAGGGTTCAGATCTTGGATCTGTCCCCTCTCCTTGTGTGCAGGCTCTCCTCTCTGTTCCTTTACCCTGACTTCAGTCTTTCAGTGCTAAATGGTAGGGATTGGATCCAGGAACTGGAAAGGGGCCAAATAAAATCTAGTCATGGGCTGCATTTGGCCCCTGGGCCTGAGTTTCCCCACTCCTGCCCTAAGAACTTATCCACTCCTTTTTAAACCCAGTTTTGCTATTGGCTATCACAATATCTCCCTGGCAATAAGTTTCACAGGTTGGCTTCCTCCACCTGGCAACTGGCAAGATTCTCTGGAATGTTCTTTCAGCCTATGACACTGCTTGGCGTTGGGAGGGTAGGGGGGGACGCATGCTCTGAACCCCCCAAACTGACAGTGTGTCTCTACCTAGTAATGAACAGAAGGAGTTCAGTGTCCAAAACAGGCAACAAAACACACATGGTCAGTCCTGAGCATAACAAAGAACTGCTGACAAATGGCCTTGAGCTCCCAAAATCACAACCAGGCCTTGTTTGCCTTTCTTCTGAATGGCAAAAGGCCATTGTGTTTGGGTGAAAACAGACATGACGCTAACCACCCTTTAACCACCCTTGGTGGTTATTTATGCATGTTGCAGGGCTGCATAGGGCACCAATACAGTGCTGCAACATGCATAAATAACCACCAAGGGTGGGTTAGCGTCATGTCTGTTTTCACCCTTTGTCAACACCATTTTCCCACCCGTCAGCAGGACCTGTGGTAAGCTACAAATTTTCATGGAGTGTCACACCATTCTTTCAGTGCCTGGAATTCTGGGGAGCCTTGACAGTCCTAGATATGCCAGTCCTACCTTCTGATCTTGATGATCGTTCACTCGATGACCTCATTGCCTTCTGGGACAGCTTATTGGCTGAGGCTATTGACCGAACAGCTCCCAAGCATCCACTTCTGGAGAGTCGACAGCAGGGGTCACTGTGGTTTACGGAGGACCTGCGCTGGATGAAGCAGGATGGACGGTGGTTGGAGTGATGGTGGCACCGGACTCGTGCTGAAGCCGACTGATTGTAGCATGAAGCTAGTTTAAGAGCTTATGCTGTTGCGGTGCGGGCAGCAACGAAGGAGTTCTTTGCTGCCCTCATCGCGTCTGCAAAATCACATCCAGAGGAGCTTTTCCAGGTGGTGCAGAGGCTGGTCAGTCCGGCCTCTCTCCGCCTGGAACTGGAATTTTCCAGTGCCCGCTGTGACACATTTTTGCGGATAAAATCACCCAGATTCACCACGATCTCGATGCTGCATTTACAGCAGTGGATGTATCAGAGGTACAGGAAGCCCCATCATGTCTGTTTTTGTGGGATCAATTTCAGTGGGTGTCGTCCGCTGATGCGACGGATGTCCTTGGGACTGTTAGGGCCCCCTGTTGTGAATTAGATCTGTGCCCATCCTGGCTGGTGAAGGCCAACCGGGAGACGTTACAGCTGTTGCCGGCAGGGGTGGTCAATGCATCCCTTAGGGAGGGCAGGGTGCTGAGCCATCTCAAAGAGGCGGTGGTGCGACCTCTGCTTAAAAAGCCATCTTTGGATGTTGACTCCCTAGTCAGCTATTGGCCAGTCTCTAACCTTCCCTTTTTAGGGAAGGTTACTGAGCAGGTGGTGGCCCGGCAGTTACAGGAGCATCTGGACCGTGTTGGTTTTCTTCATCCCTCACAGTCAGGTTTTCACCCCGGGTTTGGCACAGAGACTGCACTTGTGGCCTTGGTCAATAACCTGCACCGTGAATTGGATCAGGGCAGATCCTCAATTTTGATCTTACTGGATCTGTCGGCGGCGTTTGATACTGTTGACAACGAGATGTTGGTGGTGAGCCTGCGGAACCAGGCCGGGGTGAGCGGGATTGTTCTTGAATGGTTCCGCTCATTCCAGGCAGGGAGAACTCAGCGAGTGGTTCTTGGGGAATGTACATCGTCTCTTTGGAATCTCATGTGTGGAGTCCCGCAGGGTTCTATTCTGTCCCCTCTCCTGTTCAACATGTATATGCAACCATTGGGTGAGGTCATGAGAGGGTTCAGCGTAGGGATGTGTGAACAGTAGGGGCGGACCCGGTCCCATTACCGGTACACCGGATTTTACCGGCTACCGGTTTCACAAAAACCGGATTCCCGGATTAAATCCGGTATACCGGTACCGGATTTATTGCATTGGTTTCAATGGGGCGCTGTGTCCCCATTGAAACCAATGCAATAAATTAAAATTAATTCCCTCCCCCTCCCAGGCTGCGCGGGTGGAAGGGGGGACACCCCCCACCCACCCTGCCCAGCCTGGCTTTTTGTTGTAAAAGATAGAACAGCAACAGAGTGAGACCCCGAGGCGAGCCCCCCCCCCGCACCAGCGGCCGCGGCGTCCCCGCAGCCGCAGGTAAGTATGACCCGATCCCTGGGGGGGGTGGGGGTGTTTAACACCCCCACCCCCCCAGGGATCACCCCTACAGCGCGCTTGCCGCTTACCTTGGGGAGCTCCGGCGGCGGCGGGCGGCCCGGCGGCTTCAGCGCCGGCTGTGGCTGCCGGCTTCAGGACGTTCTAGGCCTTCCGGTGAAACCCGGAAGTGCACCGGAAGGCCTACAGCGTCCTGACGCCGGCAGCCACAGCCGGCGCTGAAGCCGCCGGGCCGCCCGCCGCCGCCGGAGCTCCCCAAGGTAAGCGGCAAGCGCGCTGTAGGGGTGATCCCTGGGGGGGGTGGGGGTGTTAAACACCCCCACCCCCCCCAGGGATCGGGTCATACTTACCTGCGGCTGCGGGGACGCCGCGGCCGCTGGTGCTGGGGGGGGGGCTCGCCTCGGGGTCTCACTCTGTTGCTGTTCTATCTTTTACAACAAAAAGCCAGGCTGGGCAGGGTGGGTGGGGGGTGTCCCCCCTTCCACCCGCGCAGCCTGGACTCGGGGAGGGTTTTTTTTTTAAAAAACTGTTTGGCTGGGGCTTTAATTTTTTTTACATTGCAGCCATTTAAAAATGGCTGCAATGTAAAAAAACCGGCACACTGAAATCCGGTACCGGGGCCGGATTACCGGGCCGAATCCGATAATGCCGGTACGCCCGATACCGGCATTATCGGATACCGGATTCTACCGGTTTCCCACCCCTAGTGAACAGAATGTGGTTTGGATGTTCAGATGTTTGGTTCAAATCCCAAGTTTGGGTTCAATGGTTCGGTTCAGCCAAGTTCGGTTCAGCCGAACTTGGTCAAACATTCAAAAATAGCGCTATCGATACCAAAACCGAAATGAAACTGAAACCGAATTTTTGGCCCTGAAAAAACATTTTCCCCGCCCCCGAACTCATCCGAACACGACTGAACTGTTCGGTCATTCGAGAGTTTAGTTCGGATGTTCGGTTCGGACATCCGAACAGACCGAGTTCAGTCCCAACTTCGAACATCCAAACCGCGTTCACCCATCCCTAGTTCAGCATACGATGTCATCAGTACGCCAATGATACACAGCTCTACCTCTTGTTTTCTGGAGACCTAGGCCCAGCAGTCTCGGTGCTTACCCGATGCTTGGCAGCTGTGGGGGACTGGATGAGGGGAAGCCGTCTGAGGCTGAATCCCGACAAGACAGAGGTGATGTTGGTGGATAGGGCTGAGGGGGTGGTGGCTCCCGTCATTGGCAGGGTCTGCACCCCTCTGGCCGCTCTGCTCTGTAGTCTGTGGGTGCTCCTCGACCCACAGCTCTGCCTGGACTGTCAGGTGGAGGCTGTGGCGAGAGCATTCCGCCAACTACATCTGATGTGACAGCTGCGGCCGTATGTCTCAGACTCGGATCTGGCCACCGTCATCCATGCTTTCATTACCTCTCGACTGGACTACTGCAATGTGCTCTATGTGGGGCTACCCTTGGAGACAGTCCGGAGGCTGCAGCTGGTGCAGAATGCAGTGGCCCGCCTCCTAACAGGGACGACCTGCTGCGAGCACGTTACACTGGTGCTCCGGACTCTGCACTGGCTGCCTATTGTCTTCCAGGCCCAATTCAATGTGTTGGAGCCCTAAGCAGCTTGGGTCCTGGTTACCTGCGAGACCGCCTCAAGCCTCGGGTCATTTCGTGGCCCTTGCGGTCAGCCAGGGGCACCCAACTCGAAGTCCCCCGGGCATGCCAGGTGGCAACGGCGGAGAGAGTGTTCTCGATGGCCAAACCTCGGCTGTGGAACTCTCTCCCATTGGAGACCCGTCTGTCCCCTGACCTCCCCTCTTTCCACAGATGTTGTAAGACTTGGTTGTTCCCCCGGGCCTTCGGGGAGGGGATTTTATTTTATCTATTAGCCACTATTTTATGTGTCAATTTTATATATTTTATATTGTAATTAGATGATTTTATTGTGATGTTTTTCTGCTGCTCACTGCCCCGAGCTGGCGAATTGCAGGAGGGTGCGGAATATAAATGGGTGGTGAATAAATAAATAAAAATAAATATGACCAGGAATGTTATAGCGCTGTGTCAGATTTCCCCCTAGGGCCTAAAGCTGGGGTGAGGAACCTCTGCCCCATGAGCCAAATCCAGTCCACAGCTCTTTTATTATTTGGTCCGTTTTAAATTCCTGAATGTGGCCTGTAGATCCAGTCCCTGCACGCAAGCATGGAAAGAATGAGCTCAGGAAAAGGGACCAGAGGAAGGATAGGAGCTAGATCCACGGCACAAATTCATGATGTGGATCCTTCCCGTCTTTCTCCCATTCGGAGCACACTCCTCAGGCACTCTTGCCTCCCAACTCCTATATGGTCTGCAGAGTTTGTATGAATTTTCAAAGTGGCCCCCAGAAGAGAAAGGGTTTCTCACCTCTGGTCTAAAACCACCAGAGGAAGAAATCAATATAAGGCTGAGACTGGGATCACCTGGTGCACCTATCTCAAAGCAGGCCTCAGTCCAGCACAGACACACCTGCTGACAGAAACCTCCTGGGAACCTGTGGCAAGTGCTCTGTACAGTCTATTGTCTTGAGCTTTATGTGCTTCGTTGTTACCTTCACTTGAGGGGCTCAGGAGGACTCAACAGGCAGATCTGGATGGATGGGCACATCCAGCATCCAAGGCTTCTCAGCTCTGGCTGTGTAGGGCGTGGGATACTATCACTTTAAGAGGCTGTTACCCAATGTACCCCTGGGCTCCTGCAGGCAGCCAGAGAGTGTGTACTGAGAGAACTGCTAAGCAGAACTTGGTAAGCTCAGCTGCCCGAAGGAAGCACTCAGCCTGAGACTAACTGATGAACCCTCCTATGCACAGTTCAAGAATGTTGTAAGTAAACTGCTTTACTAAAGAAACTGTAGCTGCTGGTGTTGTTCTTGAGAACTACAAATAACACATAGAGGAGGCCCATTTGCAAAACGTGGATCTGAATTCAGTCTCCAATGCTGCATTTCCCCAAAGCCCAGATAAGGCATGTGGCCCTCTCCCATCTCAAAGGCTGTGTGAAGACTGGAACTATTGCTTCTCCAGCTCATCTTCCATCTAACTCATCCCTCTCCTGCAAATAGTGTGGCCCAGTATGACCCAGTCAGGATCCTACCTGTGGGCTGAGGCTTTGTTGCAGCAAAACCCTCCTTAATGATAAAGAGCAATGGGACAAAGGAGTTGTAGTCTGTGAGGTAACTGGTCTTTCAAAGGAATCCCCCCTTGACACTCTCACTCTAGTCTGAGCCTGAAGCCCAGAGGAGGCCGGACTAGCTCCCAAAGGCATTGACTCCCCTCTGTCACTGGGAATTGCTGTCCTGTCACAGATATTTGAACATCATGACTATGGGTGTCTTCAGATGGACGTGGAGCCTGGTCACCCCCGGAGCTGCTCTGCGGGTGCATCCCCATCTGTCCGCCCGCTTCCACACCTGACTCCGTCCGCTTTAGACGGACGCAGTGGTTTCCCCAGGCTGTGGTCCACCCTTGTGGCACACACCCCCCCCCCCACCATAGAGTTGCAGCTGCTCAGCCGACGCTCTAGGCTGGTGTGGAGCTTTAGTGCGGGTCTGCCCCACAGATGGACAGCAGCTCCACTTCTGGCTGGTGCCCTGTGTCTGCCTGGTGCAGTGCCGCCGCTGGCGGGGCACCTTCGCATGGACTGACCAACCCGGGGGTGGAGCAGGCTGGCACCATCCATCTAAAAGTACCCTGCGTGAGAGTATCAGGAGGATGCTGGCTTTAAAAAGAGGGGTTGCTCAATGCTTCCAGCCTGAAAGACGTCTCTTTGGTGACGTATATTGGCCACACTTGGACTCATCTTGTTGGGAGTGTAGATAGCTACAGCTGAAGATTGGTCTTGAGGTGAGAGGAGAGACAGTGGTACTTAGTGGTTAAAAGGAATGGATCTGGGGCCAGGACTCCTGGGTCCTGTCGCTGACTCTCTACAGAACCTTCTCTCTGTGCCTCAGTTTTCCTGTCTATAAAACAGGGATCACGACAGTTGCCCATCTCTCCAGGGAGGCTGGGTTTATGAGTGTGCTACATATATCCAAATTATGATGCTCTGACACAGGAGTTAATGGGGGCCTGAGTTGATAACAGCATCTCAGCTCAGGGAAAGCACCTTCCCTGTAATTATGCATGGGGGCACCTCTGTGGGAGCCTTCGAGATGAATTGTGCTGATCTGTCTCTGGGTCTCTCAGGAGCTGCTCATTTATTAGAATGATTATAACTGGCTCATTTATCCAGTCCATGCAGCCGTTTGGCTCTCCAGGCGTCTGTCCAACTTTCAGCCGTACATTTGCAATTTGTTTTTTATTAGTCCAATATTTTACTGGATAACTTGGCCCTTCCTCGAGTGAACCACAATCTTCCTTTGCCAAAGCCAGAGAGTAATGAGCGTGCTATTCTGCAGGGACAGATATAATTTAGCTGCGGTGCTTGCTGATGGGCAGCCAGGACAAACACTGCATTACAAAAGCAGACACTTCTGGCGATGACAGCAGATCTCAGTCTCCGCCCTCGGATCCCCTGATGGGATCCATCCTTGGCAGGTAACTTAAGCTGGTTTGTCACTTCGGTGAAGCACATGTTGCCACCACCATACACAGAAGACTTGATGGCACGGCGAGCCCATGAAATATTGAAGTCACCAATGGGACATGCCAGGATAGAAACAAACAAGAAAGGAGAGTTAGCAAGCTTAGTGAGAAGTGAGTCAGTTACTTATTGCAGGGTCTCCAAAGGGGCAGGGTAGGGAGGAGAAGAGATGATGATAGTCACCAATACACTGGAGAGAGACAGCCTACTCTCTAGCAATAGGGAGTCTCGCAAATCAGGAGACTGAAATGCCTGCTCTGCTTTCCCTGAGTCACAGGGAAGAGCTTCACTCCCCATAGCTCGATGGGTGTTAACAAATGTGATGGCGGCCCGCTGAGGCCCGCGGAACACCGACACGTTTGTTGGAGCCCCTGCCAGATGTTTATCCAGGATTGCCCTCAGGCGTGGTAGCGCTGCAGCTAGCCCAGGTTGTGATCCCGGAGACCTCTGAGTCACAGCCTGGGCTACCGTCTGTCTGGCTAGGCCAGAGCAGGCTACAGCGGACTATAATGTTTGTTGTCCATACGCCAGTCCAGATCGTGTTGTGATGGCGGTGCTCCGCCATCACTTCTGTTAGCATCCTATGTTAGCTGTGGGGAATGCCTTATGGGTTTGGTACCTCCCTGCACATGAAATGGAGATGAAGCTGGCAAATTCTGGTCTCTGCGGATCACTCCACCCCTGCAGAAAGGGAGTAGCATTGAAATGAGGAAGACTGACTCTGAGAACCTGCCCCTGAGACTTCTGTGTTGCATGGGTCTATGCAACATGAGAGCCACTCTCCCAGTACTAAGGTGACGCCTCCTCTCCCCACTGAGGCCGTTTTCAGTCGGACACTTATCCTGGGATAAGAGTATTATCACCGGGATAGTTTGTCCATCTAAACGCTGTCAACAGTGATTATTTTCCCAGGATAACAAAAGTATCAGGTTGTTATAAAACCCCAGTCACTGGGGTTTATAACAACCCATTGTTGAACTATCCTGGGATAATGTCCATCTGAACGACATATCCCGGGATAGTCACCTATCCCGGTGATTAGCGCCACAGAATCTAACGGCAAGGTATGTGCTCAGAAATGCTCTGCTGAAAGGAGGACATGATTAGGGATGGGCGAACAGATTGCAGTTCCGGTTTGCCTGTTCGGTCCGGTTCAGTTCGCCCGTTCGGTTCGGCCATTCGGTTAGGTCGTGTTCGGTTCAGGCGTTTGGAAAAAGGCTTTCTGTGCAAGAAATGATGACCCCAGACCCATGATGGTGGGTCCTGGGGCTAGAGTGGCAGCTTCTGGATATTGGCCACAGCCCTCCCTGCCTGTAACTTGGCCCCAGAACCCTGACAGTGGGTCCTGGGGCTAGAGTGGCAGCTTCTAGATACATATTGGCCACAGTTCTCCCTGCCAGTAACATAGGCCCCAGAACCCTGACGGTGGATCCTGGGGCTGGAGTGGCTGTTTCTTTTTTTATATCTATCTCTATGATTTGGCTGGGGGCAAGCTAGG
>QEPC01011926.1:2048887-2072408 GCA_003113815.1 Sphenodon punctatus | reverse complement strand
AAATAACACCTAAATCTATCTAATATAATCTAAATAAATGATAATATGGAGGTAAATGGGTTGGATGGGTGAAATAGGAGGAGGATGGCAATGGATTAGGAATAAGAAGGAACAAAAACTGCTGGGAGAGAGGGAGCCTTCTGAAATGCCTGCTGATCAGGAACAGTGACTAGCTCAGAAGGTGTTGGGAAGGGGGGAGGCAATCTGTTTTGTTTCTTGTTGCGCCCGCCTCACTGCAAGCCCCATTGGCTCCGTGCAGCCTAGCCTGTGGCCAATCACAGACTGTGAAGCCAGTGGTCTGAGGCGAAAAGGGATGGTGATTGGGCAGGCTGGCTGCTACTCCAAGCCGCTCCACCCCTGGTGCCTGGAAGTCTGCTCCTCAGCTGACTCCCCCTCCCTGTCACATTTTGCCTTCCAATGACACATTTTTGCCACCCGAACACGATCCAAACTTACCGAACTGTTCAGTCATTTCGACATTCGGATCTAGTTCGATTCAGTCAGTTCGTGTTCGGATTCGGGTTCGGGTTCGGTTGTCCTAACAGGCCGAGTTCGGGCCAAACTCCGAACTTCTGGATCCAGTGCAGCCCTGCACCATGTATTTTTTCATGTGTTCTCTTTTAAAGGGGAGGCATGGTAACCCTGCCCCTATGGCATTTTACAACCTGCCAACAACATCTGCAATTGCCATAAGCTGGCTGTGTGAGGGTAGAGCCATGGTCATTTGGGGAAGGTTGCGTGAAAGGCTTTGGGAGAGGAAGGATTTGTGCCCCCCCCCCATCACTTTGGGTGGGTGTTACTCTACTGTCTGCAGCTCTCGCAGGCCTAACTGCTGATTCCCTAAGAAGAGATATCAGGAAGCACAGTGTTGTATTGGGATAAAGGGCCTTGGAGCATCGTTTCTTATGCTATGGAATAGCCTCACAAGGGAAGCATGGAAACCCCATTGCCCGAGTCATAAAACCTTGGATCTGGCAAGGTCACTCACTGCACACGTGCTGTAGGGAGCAGGCCAACACTGCCCCAGGAGAGGTGGAGATGACCTCATATGTAGGCCTTTCCCTTCTGAAGACTGAGCACACAGTGATTTATTCAGGGCAGGCTGCATCCTTGAGCATCAGAGTTTCTGCTGCCCTGTTCTCCTGGACTGCTTGGGTGGGACCAGGGAAGCGTCACTTGTCTTGATTCTGTAGGAGTGAAAGTGGAACTAAAGAAACACTTTCAGCCAAACCTTTGTTTCTGGTGGGGAAAAACATTGTTCCAAACCACTTTTAAAATGTTCACAGGGACATTTGCAGGGGTTTTTTAGGGGAGATTTTGATAGGAAGTTTTGTAAGTTGTAAAAAATGTTGGAAAATGAAAAATTCCCCAACATAGTTTTGGGTTTCAAAAGCATTCCATGTGTGCCAGCACTGCAGTTCCCAAGATGCATTGCATGCGTCCCAGAGCTACCCTTCCCAGAATGCACTGCATGTCCTCCAGCAGTACCCTTCTGAGGATACACTCCTTGGGAAAATGCAGTGCATTTAAATGAAATGTATATTTTGTTTTCAGATTTTTCATTTTGACAAAAGTTTTGAGATTCATCCCAATTTGGTACAAAGAACATTTCCAGAATCTCAGTGTGGTGTTGTTTTGCTCTGAGGTTGATTTCCTGTTTCCAAAGTAAGCAGTAGCCATGGAATTGCGTGCAGTGCTGCATTGGCGTAACTTTCTGCCATGGGTCCTCTCCGTGCACACCACTTTTTCTTCATCTGCAGTGGTCACTAACAGCCTGATCCTGCAGAAGTCTCTGGGCTGCAGATTGCTCTGCAGACAGAGAGCCTCCCTGGCTTCATCAGAGCGAATAGCTGATATAATTTTATGAAGAATAGCTCACTGCATAGTTTCCATACTTGCAAACAATGTGCATGTAACTATCCAGAGAAGTGGGTATGGCAGGACCACATCCTGTTCTAAACAGGGACAAGGGTAAGACGTGGAGCTAAACCAGTAGGAGCAGCTCTGTCTGGGGTAGGTGGCTGCTTGAGGTTGGCTGGGAATATACGACTACCCCCAGGGCGTTTATAGACGATCCCGCTTACAAGCGGGATTGTTAAATGCCGGCATTCCCCTGCCGCTTTTCTCTGTATGCCGTGGCTGCTGTCCAGAAACGGTGCAGAGTCTTTGTGCGCATGCACACGTGCCCTTCCGCGCATGCACCCGTGCCCAGGGAACCCGGAAGTGTGGCGTGAAGCCGGCACTTTGGGGATCCGCGTCTGAGGGGGCAGGATCGCCTGCCCCCTCAGACGCGGGGTAAGATCTTGCCTCGATCTTTAGACGAGTGCAAAGAAAGGCGGCTGATCAAAGGATCAGCCGCCTTTTTTGTCTCGTCTATAAGCGCCCCTAGTCTTAGCAGGAGACTGGGGGCTTGGCTAGCAGGGGAACTGTTGCGGATAAGGGATGCTGGAGGGTCAGTGGGACTCACGGGCAGTGGGGTTCTTTAGGGTGCAGGAGTTTTCCTTTGCATGGCACTTTGGACTGGTTTGGGGCCCTCACCTTGTGTAGCTGCCTCCGTGCCACCTCCTGCAGCCACGGTCATCTCCCAGCTGCTCCTTTGAGCTCCCAACTGTGGGATCAAGGCTAGCGTGGATGTACCTGCTCAGGTCCCAGAGTGGCCTCTAGTGACCAAAAGCCACAATTGCATGGAATCCCCAGCAAACTTGATTGAGGGTGATTGCACTCAATCTGGGGGGGAGACTTCTGGGGGGAAATTGTGGCGTATTCTCATGGGAATTAGTGCATGTAGGAATGCGCTATTGTGCTTTTCTCCCACAAGAACACTCGCGCATGACTGGGGTCTTCTGATGTAACTCTTACAATCATGGATGTTTTCGTGGGAGAAAAGCAGAATCAGGCATTCCTATTTGCGCTAATTCCTGTCAGAAAAGAGCATAGCTTTTCCTCAAGGAAGTCCCCTTCCCCCCAGATAATATGTACAAGCGCCCTAAGATAGGGGACATCTCAGCTGAACCGGGAGAGTGCAGAGAGGGCTGCTCAAAATGCAAGGAATGTAGCACGTGGCAGCCCTGCCCACATGGAGCTCCTTGAAGGACTGGGGCCCTGAGTGCCAAGCTGAGAGCTCTGAGGCCTGACTTTCAGCAGCATGAGTGGAGGTGGGCGTGCAGTGCACCCATTCCCACACCCAGCTCCATGCACGGAGCAACCGGCATCGGAGCCCATTGTGTGGGTGGAGCGTGGACACCCACCCACCCACCATGGATGCCATTCCTATGTGCACCCACCCATCCCCTTTCACAGGTACCCCCCCCACCGCACACATGTGCAGTGTGTGTGTGGGGGGGGGAGGGGGGCTGTGTGAAAAGGCCCTGAGGCTGTGATTTGACCGAGGCCACCCAGTAAGTTCATGGCTAGATTTGAACCCTGGCTTCCCAGGTCCAAGTCCAGCACCTTATCCACTACACCACACTGGCTGTCAACTGAGTCCCCTCACTCCAAGGGTAGCTACACCCCTGATTCGAGCAATATTTTCAGCAGATAGTTTGAATATTTTGTTAGTGGGTTTTGTAGATGAGGGTTTCTGGATTCTCACAGGAAAACTCTCTGAGGAGGCAGCTAGATATTCCTAAGTTCTCTTTCTCACTCCTTCCTGTGGCCTTGGACTAACACATTCAGCCTGCAAATGTACCTCTCTGCTTTAGAATGCTTTTTTACGATCAATTTTGCACGTACCTATTTCTACGCCAGTAGACCTAATGTGGCCGAAACCAGATTTCCCTCGGTAGCTTCTTTAATAACCAAGTTTCTTACTGTTAAATTTTGGTTACAAGCTATATTCCCCCACCCCCCGAGTTTTCATTATCTTGCCCTTACCCTGAGGAAAGATAGCACCTGGGAACAGAGGCTGGAATCTGTTTTATACCTTCCGGGGCTTTCAAGAGAGTATCTTTGGGGTATGAATTTTCTGACGGTTTTGTCCTTTGCCAGGCAGCATATTTCTGATCAAGAAAAGCAATTCTTGTTAGCAGCCGTGAACGATCGGAGAATTTTGCTTGTATGTTACTCCCTATGTTAACTTATGACCCACCCTATTTATATTTCCTTCATGTGTTAAAAATTCAAGCATGCATTTATGCTGGGGAGATTTTATTTGTTGCCATCAGCTATAACAGAGGGCAGAATGGCTAATATTCCCCATCCGCAGAGATTTTGTAAGGGCTGCTCTCGGGGTGTAATTGAGTCCTTGTCGCATGTTTTCTGTGACTGTCAGTTATATGTAGATTCCCGTGAACATTTCATCACTCCGTTAATTACTAATTTGCCTCCCTGCAAATTAATTACTAATTTGCTCCCCCCATCTCTCTGCCCTGATCTCCCTCCGAACCCCTGCTCAAGCACTCCATTCCTCCTCCATCCCCTCCCTCCCTCACTCTCCCACACCTCCCCTGCTCCCCCAACCGCCTTCGTCCCTTCTCCCTTACTGCCCTGCACGCCTGGAACTCCCTCCCTGCCCTCGTCCGCCTGGCCCCCACCCTCCACACCTTCAGGTCCCTCCTCAAAACCCACCTCTTCCGCTCCACCCTTCCTAACTCCTGCTAGTCATCCCCACCCAGGATTATCCCCCACCTATTATCTGCAAACTTCCAATTTACTGTAACCAAGCCAAGAACGTGCACCTGAGTTCTCGCATCCTCATGAATGTTGCATACCTTGTCTCTCCCTCTGTTACCCCTTCCCTGTCTCCCCTCCCCCTGTCTTTAGATTGTAAGCTCTCGGGCAGGGACAGTGTCTATCTTAATCTATGTAAAGCGCCAGGTACATCGCTGGCGCTATATAAATGCTTATAATAAATAATAATAATAACTTGACATGTTGATGTATCTTCTTATGGGATCTGACCCCTTTATTAACCACACAGGTTGCAACTTTTTTAGTAGCAGCAATTAAAATCCGTAAAGCTTTTGTTATGGTAACTATTGAGCCTTGATATTCTGTCATTGATTTGTTTCTCCCTTGTTTTATAATACTTGTTAATATTATTTATCTATTTATTTTTCTTGTGGCTGTTTTATCAACAATAAACTAAACAAAACCTCTCCGCCTTAGTTTTTCCACCTGTAAAATTGAGATGATAATAATACAGGCTTCCTTACATGCTACTTATGAAATCATTTGAGACTATAAAAGTTTCACGCCCATTATAACTGGGCTAAGTCCAGAAGCAGAGGTTCCCCTGGGGTAGAGGTGGATTCTGAATGGTTAAAACAGAAATGAAGTTATACTTCATATACCATAGAGTCACCTCTCCCAGGGAAGAAAACCTGACAGTACCGATTTACATAATTTTGCATTCGTTGGCTCTCATGTAAATTTATTCATTTCAAATAATATTTAGGGGTGGCTTAATAAAGGTAGGGCCAGGATCTGAGGGGCACGATGAGGGAGAAGGGACTGGGTGCAGAGTCACAGGAGTGGATGGATAGCTGGCCAGCCCCATAGCACATGCAAAGAGTGGTTTCCTGGGTAAGGAGACTCAACCTGCTCCCCACAACTGCCTTTCAAGGACACAAGGTGTCTGAGTGCCTGGATTTTCTGCACCTTTCACTCCTGATATTCTCTGTAGTCTCCAGTTCTATGGTCCTCATTAATTTCTCATCAAGATGTCTATCCTGTGAGGCTAGGTAACACACACCATATTGTGAATCCTTATTGTGAATATAAGATGATAGTTGACTAACCCCATCGAATTATCAGCCTGGAGACGGTGCTTGAAAACCCCGAGACTCCGGGTCAAACCCTGAGCAGTGGTAACCCTTCTCTTCCATGATTACAGAGGTGATCCTGCACCGTTGATACCAACCGAAGTTGTGCCATTGACTTCAATGGGAAGCAGGATTTGGTGTCCTATGGCAAGTGCTGTCCATGTCCCTGTATTCAGTTACTATAGTTTCATCTGGTGTTCATCAGAAACTCTGTATGATTCTGGTTCTCTTTTGATCTGTTTGTTGCCCAAGCAGAATCCAAGATGAATAAGTTCTAAGGTCGAGAAGGACACCGATGCACTTTATGGATTCAAAGCTGTTGTATGAATTCATGCCAAAGGTTTTGTGTTGCTTGGCAGGGCTGCACCTCTGGGATGGGGAAAAGGGGAGGGCTGCCTTGCTTACAGTTCAGACACAAGTCAGCCGTGATTCCATGTATCTTGCTGGACAGCTAGGCTGATCTATGTGCCTGCTCCATCGTGTAGGAGTGTGATCACCCCCTCCGATTGCTGCTTTGAGGGAACACAGCAATGGCTTGGAGCACTCCAGTTCTTTTCTCAGTGTCCTCCTTGCAACCTTCTCTTACTGTCCATCCTTTACTTGGCCAGATCAAAATAAAAAAGTTATACAGCCTTGAAACTCTCCATGTGTTCCACTCCTCTGTTGCCTTAGCCCAGCTGGTAGGTGTCCTGAGTTCCTTTCTTTGTTCCTTGCCATTGTAGTTATATTAGAGAGACACTCAACCCAAGACATCCTGGCCTGGATTTTCCCACCACCCTGGATCTCACGGCTGTTCAGGCCCAGGGTGTGGGATCAGGAGTAGAAACCTTTTAAGCTAGTACTGGGATTCTCTGTGCTCTCCAATTCCATGCTCCTCATTAATTTCTCATCAAGATGTCTGTCCCGTGAGGCTATGTAGCTCACGCTATATTGTAAATCCTCTCCTGGCCAGTTCCTTAGAAGTGTCATCCAGGCTCTCTGGACAGAACCACAGGGCCTGACTCTCCTTCCATCGGCCACAGAGTCAATCAGGACAGAGCAGCTCCGCTGCTGTGGAGTTCCATGCTACAAAATGCGGATGAAGAAAAACAAGCAGTAGCTTTTCTCCATGACTTGGTCTAAAAGCTTTTACTTGTACGCGTCTGCTGACATGATGTGCTCTCGTAGGGAATGTGTGGCCTTCAAACTCTTCTGGAACTGTCTCCAAACTGTCCGTTCCTCCCTGCCAAAGCAACAATCTAGGCTTTGATCACTTCATGCTGATCATTCATCACTTACTGTAACCTTCTGTTCTCTGGCTTTGCTGCATCTCACTCCAGTCTATCTAGGATGCAGCTGGGAAAGCCACTCTCTCATCCAGCACTTTGGCTACCTCTGTTCATGTTTCAAACAGCCTTCCCTTCATCAGATTTAAGCTCCCTGTTCTTGCCTGCAAGGCCCTGTGCATCTTCATTCTTTCCTTACCTTCCTCCCTGATCTGTGATCTTGTTTATTTTCACTCCTTGCATTTCCTGCTTTTCTCCTAGCTTAATCACCTCCTTTCTCCCCTCCCACTTTCTCTTTCATGCAGAGCCCGGCACCTAGAGCCTGTCCTTCCTGTCAGGCTCCTGCTCTTCAATCCTCCTTCAAACCTCCTTCAAACACCCTTCCAGGAATTAAATCCCTATGCTCTTCTACCCAAAGAGACTGTTTGTAACCAGTCTGTGCACATTACTTACAGAAAACACGACTTCATTTGTGCCAAGGTCCACCCTCAGCACCTCTTTTCATGCCAGGACTCAGCCCTGCCATCATAGGCAACTGGTAACTGTTGATAGTGAGTGGCTGGGGACTCAGGAGTCAGGGCAGGGCAGGAGTTCTATAGGGCTTCTGAAAATCTGAGGGGCACATACCCCCTGTGCCCCGCCATGAGTCATATGCCTGCCACCTTCACCAGACCCTCCTGCTGCTTTGCAACACCCTGCCTATGGCAGGATGTGGAAGCACCAGCCTCAAGCCCAGTTTCTCCCTTGACAGGGACGGGGCTGATGGGCAGTGCCTGACATGCGGTTGGTGGCAGCGCTAGCCCCCAGCCTTGTCCCCCAGCAAGCTTAATCCATCCCTGAGCAAGGGCTGGCAAAGCAGGGGCAGAACCAGGGGCATTTGGAGTCATGGGCCTGGCAGGGCAGCCCCTCAGAATACCCCATGATTCTGGGGTCACAGAGTGGAACTTCAAGGACAGGCTTGATCTTCACTCACTCTTTCTTTCTTTCTTAACAAATTAAGCACCGTCAAAGTCCTTGCCTTACTGTATTACCATCCCACCCACCCCTCCATCCTTGGTGTCTGCCATCAACCCTCCTTCCCTGCCATCTTGACTTTGACTCTCCAAGATTTTGAGGGACAAAGCTGAAGTTGAAATGAATAAATGAGGTGGCGTGCCTCAATTTACCCAAACAGGATCAAAGGTTGCAATTAACAAGCCAAAGTATAGAGGTACAACTCAGTTTTATTGAAAAAACACTTAACATCTGGACATGGCAGTGTTCTCAGTTACAAACCCCAGTAACCCATGATATCTTACGTGTCAGAGGCACAGTCCGAGACGCAGGCTGGTTCAGAGGAGAAGGGGAGAGGGCCCAGCAGATGGCTGGCCCGGGGGTCTCTGGATCTTTTGAGAGCGACGGTAAGGGTCAAAAGCCCACACGGCTCACTGCAATGCTAGTGGCCGCTAGCGCTAATGACAAGGGGCAAGGGGCTGAACTTTCCCTTTTATAGCTTCATTTATTAGGGATACATGTTGCAGGGTCCCCTTTGCCAGGTGCAGAGAATAAGCTGGCTATTCATAATGCTATCACTTGGAGCACGGCCACCAAGCTATTTTGGAGTTCTCAGGGAGTTTTAGGGAGTTACTGTTTATTCGTAGGGGAGGGCACCTCGCTTTCTTACAAACTCCCTTTGTTTCTCTTAGGCCTATTTCTGTGTTCTCAGAGATAGTGGCTGTCTAGGGTTTTCTATTGTGGCCTTGGAAATACATTTTCTGCTTAGAAAGTGATTTTGACAACTTTATTCTCATGGGCCTAGTTGGATAGTGTCAGCCTGAGACCTGTGGCTGAATAAACGGAACTGAGTTGTCCAAACCTGATCCTGCTTGTGTCTCTGATCATGGTCAATATTGCCTAATTGATACATAACAAAGTCAGCAGCCATTCACCTGTTTTAGGCTTTCCACATGAACTCATCATTCAGCTTCACTAAGATTCAAGGGAAGTTGGGGTCCCGTCTCAGAGAGAGCTTGGGCTGCTTTCTTTTCATCATGGTTATGTACAACCCCTAGCACAGAGGGACTCTGACCTCTGGATGGGGTCTGTAGGTCACTGCTGCAATGGAAATAATTCAAAGCTATGGCATCTCGTGATGAGTACAAGAGATTATTGTCTTGGAAGCAATCGCAAAACCCTGTGCTCTTGGCAAGTAATTCCTTACTCCATGAAGAGTCCCAGTGAAATCAGAGCAAGTAAGGAGATTAAAATCCAGCATCTGATCTAGCCAGCACCTCTGCTAGGATCTCCATTCCCCCACCCCGCCCCCCATCAGACCTACAGACTAGGTTACGTTTAAGCTATGATAGCGTCCAACTGTCTCATTTTTCCAGAAACCTGGCGCCGTGGGAGCTAGTGGATGTTTTCTCTCCTCTCTGGTTTCGCTCTCTTAGCACACATTGGCCAGTGGTAGGTTTCCACCAGAAGCTCACTTTCCTAATGAACAGAGCCGAGCAAATAATTTAACCATGAATAATTTACCCAGTGCGTATTTTATCCTGCCTGGATTGCAATCTCCTCATGTT
The DNA here is from genome assembly GCA_003113815.1 of Sphenodon punctatus. Classification (NCBI taxonomy): domain Eukaryota; kingdom Metazoa; phylum Chordata; class Lepidosauria; order Sphenodontia; family Sphenodontidae; genus Sphenodon; species Sphenodon punctatus. The sequence continues at coordinate 2,062,820 of QEPC01011926.1, read as the reverse complement.
GCTTCTTTCTTCCTTCAGAAGCATCAAGACAGATTTTCACGGTGGCTATTTTACCTCCAAGGAGTGATTGCAAGTGTGCACCAATCAAGCCACAATGTATGTGTGTTTGTGTTTAATCACAATTGGTCATGTACGTCACATGGCATTGCATCTGGTTCCTGATAGGATTTGAATGTCTGACTTGAATGCTCACACGTGTGTCTTCTGAAATTTGTGTCCAACAAATCTCCAACTTCCCCACCCTGTGAAACTCAAATGTTTGTAGAAAGCAGGTGTTAAAGTGTTATCACACCCCAGGTAAGGTCAGGGATTGTTTATGTATTTATTTGTTTGTTTTATACATTTGTATCATGTCCCTCTTGCCTCAGGCAGCTTGGGGCAGCTCCCAACAATCATAAAAATACAATTTATATATAAAAAATAAAAAATATCAACAATATAAAAATGCATAGAAATAATCAATAGAAAACAATAAAATACATAGAATGTGCCACCAATAAAAGGAGAAACCCAACCCCCCTCTCCCCAAGCCACCCCTCAACCCTGCCCTCCACCAAATGACTGGTGGAAGATGCAGGTCTTACACGGATGATGGCACAAAAGACGATTTAGGCTGAGGCAGACCTCTACCAGGAAAGAGTTCCACAGCGCTGGAGCGGTCGCTGAGAACACCCGCCTGTCAGTCCCCACCCGTCTATAGCGGGAAACCTCCAGGAGGGCGCCCCCTGATGACCGCAAGAGCAGCCCAGGGGCCCAAGAAGTGAGGTGGTCCCTCAGATATGTAGGATTCAGGTTGTTTAGGGCTTTATAGGTCAACACCCGCACCTTGAATCGGGCCCAGAAGACAATAGGCAGCCAGTACAGTCCCCAGAGCACTGGCATAATGTGCTCCCAGTGGTCCATCCCAGTAAGTAGACAGGCTGCAGCATTCTGCACTGCTGCAGCTTCTGAACCGTCACCATGGGAAGCCCCACGTAGAGTGCATTGCAGTAACCTAGCCTCAAGGTGACAAATGCACGGATTACAGTGGTGGCCAGGTCAGAGTTCGAGATATAGGGATGGAGCCTCCTCAACAAATGTAGCTGGTAGAACGTACTCCTGGCCACAGCCAACGCCTGGAGATCCAGACGCAGGTGTGGAACCAGAGCACTCCCAGGCTCCTAATCTGAGATGACAGCACTGGGCAGACCCCGTCAATAACAGGTAATACCTTTGGGAGGGCAGAGTGCCAGACTACCTCAAAGAGGTGAGGGTGCAGCCTCTGCTCAAAAAACCATCACTTGACATTGATTCCCTTGACAGTTATTGGCCGGTCTCTAACCTTCCCTTTTTAGGGAAGGTTATTGAGCGGGTGGTGGCCCAGCAGCTGTAGGGGCGTCTAGACTGCACTACTTATCCCTTTCAGGCTGGTTTTCGTTTGGGCTATGGCACGGAGACTGCACTTGTGACCTTCACCGTGAATTAGATCAGGGTCATTTAACCTTGCTAATTTTGTTAGATCTGTCGGCTGCTTTTGATACTGTTGAACATGAGATGTTGGTGACTCGCTTGCGGGATTGAGCTGGAGTGGGCGGGATTTTCCTTGACTGGTTCCACTCCTTCCTGGCTGGGAGAACTCAGTGTGTAGTGCTTGGGAATTGTTCTTCATCTCCGCAGGACCTCACCTGTGGTGTCCTGCAAGGTTCTATTCTGTTCCTGCTCTTATTCAGCGTTTATATGCAGCCATTTGGTGCGGTCGTGAGACAGTATGGGGTGCGGTGTCATCAATATGCTGATGACTCCCGACTCTACCTCTCGTTTTCATCTGACCCAGACCTGGCAGTCTCGGTGCTTACCCAATGTCTAGTGGCTGTTGGGGATTGGATGAGGGCGAGCCGACTGAAGCTGAATCCTGACAAGACGGAGGTGATGGCGATGGGAAGGGCAGTGGATGTAGTGGTTCCCATCGATGGGGTCCGCCCTCCACTGGTATCCCAGGTCCATAGTCTGGGCATGCTCCTTGATCCGCAGCTCTGCCTGGATTTCAAGGGGGGGGGGGCTGTGGCAAGGAGTGCGTTTCGCCAATTACATCTGGTGCGACAGCTTCAGCGGTATGTTTCATAGTGACCTGGCCACCGTCATCCATGCTTTCATTACCTCAAGATTGGACTATGGCAATGCACTCTACGTGGGGCCAGCTATGGTGACAGTCCAAAGACTGCAGCTAGTGCAGAATGCTGTGGCCCGTCTCCTTACGGGGACGGGTCACCATGAGCACATTACACCAGTGTTCCGGACTCTGCACTGGCTGCCTATAGTCTTACGGGCCCAATTTAAGGTATTGGTTTTGACTTATAAAGCCCTATATGGCCTTGACCCGACTTACTTGCGGGACCGCCTCATTCTCCGCGCTCTGGAGCGGCCTCTGCTGTCCACTGGGGGCACCCTTCTTGAGGTCCCCTATGTGTCCCAGGGGACCACTATGGAGAGGGCGTTCTCAGTGGCCGCACCTAGGCTGTGGAACTCCCTCCTGGTGGAGGCCCGGGTGGCCCCGGATCTTTCCTCCTTCCGTCGTATGTGTCAAACCTGGCTGTTCCACCTGGCTTTTGGCGAGGGAGATGGGGTGTAGAGTGAGATGGGGGGGAAGGAGAGGGGGCAGTTTGGTTTGTGCCTTCCCTTTTATTGTATTTTATGGTTTTATTGTTTTTATGTGTTTTGATATTGTAAGCCGCCCCGGGCTGCTTGGAGCAGGAGGGGCGGGGTATTCAATTATTTTATAAATAAATACCTAGCATCCAGAACCCCAGACCCAGCAATGAGCATCACCTCCATCTTTTTGGGATTCAATTTCAATCGGCTCGACCTAATCCATTCCGCCACAGTCATCAAACACCGGGAAAACACAGACTGTAGGACCTGGGTTGGATGAAAAGGACAGGTACAGCTGCATGTCATCAGCATACTGATGACAATGAATTCCCCATCTATGCACAACCTCTCCCAGAGGCTGTATATACACACTGAACAAGAGGGGGGGACAGAATAGAACTCTGCAGAATCCCACATGGGAAACCTCTGGGGAAGATGTTAGATCTCCCAGAACCACCCACTGAAATCTATCCGCTAGGAAGGACTGGAACCAACGTAAGACCGTTCCATCCACCCCAGCAAGGTCCCGCAGGTGGGTCACCAACACCTCATGGTTCACGATGTCAAACGCTGCCAAGAGATAGAGCAGAACCAGGAGGGTCAAATGACCCTTATCCAGCTCCATTCGTAGGTCATAGACCAAGGCCACAAGCACAGTCTCAGTGCCATATCCCGGACGAAAACCAGACTGCAAAAGATCAAGAAAACTGACACTGTCTAGATGTGCCTGATGAGCCACCACCCATTTAATAACCTTCCCTAAAAAGGGAAGGTTAGAGAAAGGCTAATAGTTCACCGTGGAATCAATGTCTAAAGATGTTTTCTTGAGGAGGGGTTGAACCACAGCCCCCTTAAGGGACTCCGGTAATCTTACTCCCCCCCAAGGAAGCATTGATCACCTCTGCCAGCAACAGCCCCACTGTCTCCCTGCTGGCCTTAACCACCCAGGATGGGCAAGGTTCCAGTTTACATGTTGTGGCTCACACAGATCCAAGAACATTCGCCGCCTCAGCAGGCATCGGCAATTGAAATTGATCCCATGAACATTGACCAGACGGGGCATTTCTTACCTCTGGCTCTGTCACTGCCTCCAAAAGGGCATCGTTGAAGTTGTGTTCAATGCAAGTGATTTTGTTTGCGAAGTATGCCATAAACATGTCACAGCTATTATCGAGTAGTGAGGGACAGGTGGTTGGTGCCTGTCCCTTGCTCGACTTCCCCTAGCTCAGGTGGTATGGAGGCTGAGAATTCTGGGGCCTCCAGTCTGTCGTTGATGCTGTTGACTCCATGGTCGGTAGCCAATAAGTCATCTACAATCTGGGATTGAATTCTGGATTGGGCTGCCAACCTTGTGTGTATCAAGGAGACCTGGCTGGACACTGAGTCGGAGCCAATTTTGGGTGACCTCATTCCGGCCGGGTACCCGTGCAGCATCAGCCTAGACTGGAGAGATGGGGAGGTGGCATAGCCATTGTTTTTAGGGATGGGTTGCCTGTCAGGAGGTTTTCGGTACAGACTGGGGCCGGGATAGTGGGCCTCCATCTTGTGTTTTATCTGGCTCAGGACAGAGCAGGGATTCTGCTAGTGTACCATGCACCCCACTGCCTGGCAGCCTCCCTGACAGCTCTAGCAGACCTGGTCTTAGAGTTGGTCTTGAGGTCCCCTATGTTTATTGTTTTGGGAATTTCTATATCCACGCTGAGGTCAGGTTGCATGGTGTAGAGCTGGAGTTCATGAGAACCATGGGCCTGTCCCAGGTTTTAGTGGGCCTGACACATGGGGGGGGGGGGTCATACCCTGGAACTACTATTCTACACCGGCCTTGAGGCAGGGGGTCTGATGGTTGGGAGTGTTGTTGATTCACCCTTGTCATGGTTGGATCATTACCTCCTGCAGGCTTTCATCCTGGTGCGCCTACCTGACCGGAAGGGTGTAGGACTGGTTAGAATGGTCCACCTTCGGAGGCTGATGAAAACCTTAGGGTTCCAGGCTGCTCTGGAGGATTTACCCACAGACCTCAGCGACCGCTCCATCGATGCCCTTGTGGCCTTCTGGAATGACTGGTTGGTGGGGCTATCAGTCGGGTGGCTCCTGGGCGGTCGCTCCCTGTTTTCTGGCACCAGAGGTCCCCATGGTTTACGGAGGACCTGGAACAGCTGAAGGATGAGGGAAGTTGCTGCAAAAACTGATTGCCAGCACAGACTATTTTTAAAAGGTATGCCATGGCTGTGTGGGCAGCAAAGAAGAGAAGTGAGGCGGTCCTGCAGGTAAGCGGGGCCCAGGCCATATAGGGCTTTAAAGGTAATAACCAACACCTTGAATCTGACCCAGAAGACTATAGGCAGCCAGTGCAGCAACTGGAGCACCGGTGTTATGTGCTCACGGTGGCCCGTCCCTGTCAGGAGGCGGGCCGTTGCATTCTGCACCAGCTGCAGTTTCCAGATCTTCACCAAGGGTAGCCCCACACATAGAGTGCATTGCAGTAGTCCAATCTCAAAGTGATGAATGCATGAATGATGGTGGCCAGGTCGGAGTCTGAGATACAGGGCCCAAGACGGTGAACCAGATGTAATTTACAAAACGCGCTCCTCGCCACAGCCAGCACCTGGGCATCCAGGTGGAGCTGTGTATCAAGGAGCACACCCAGACTCTGTACCTAAGAGACCTAGCACACTGATACTGATGGCACGCAACTTCAAATCCTCTCACGATCTCGCCCAAAGGCTGGCTGCATGTGCATGTTGTGGGGAGAGAATAGATCCCTGCGGTAGTCCACACATGAAATCCCGGGGTGACGATGTAAAATCCCCCATTACCACACGCTGAGTTCTACCGGTCAGGAAAGAGTGGAACCATTCAAGAACAGTTCTGCCCACCCCAGCACGGTCGCGCAGACGGGTCAACAACGTCTCATGATCGTTCCAGTTCCAGGCAGAGAGAGGCCGGATTGACCAGCCCCTTCACCACCCAGAAAAGCTCAGCCGGACAAGACTTCGCAGCTGATATAATGGTAGCAAAGAACCTCCTCTTTGCTACCCACATAGCCACGGTACAGTGAACCATACCCTCGGAGGGTCTGGGTGCCACCTTCAGTCATTTTTTTACCTGACACTTCCATTTTGGCCTATGAGAGTGTCAGGTAAAAAACCACCACAGGTGGCAACTCTACTAACACAAGTGCAGGATGGGGGCTGTAGCAGCCATGCTCCGTAAGGATGGCGTTAGAGCCCCAGGGCTCTTCCTTCTGATTTACAGCCTCTCGTCTATCCCCTGCTTGTGTGAACAAACCAGGGAAGATGTAGGCCGCTTCCACACTAGCAGTTTTCCCTGGCTTTCTGAAACAGGAGGCGGGGAAGAAGAGCACTGACTACCCTTCTTCACCCCTCCTAATCTGGGGCATGCTGCTAGTGTGCAAGCAGTCTCAGGGCCAGGCTCTCGCAGTTCTCAAACATGCAACCGTCCCCATTGATCTGAGCAGGAGATTTGCACAAGCAAGAAGTGCAGGATTGGACTCTTACCTGAAACTGCATTGGTGTGCCAGGTGCAAGAAAGCCACATGTGGAAGGCAAGTGCAATGGCGAGGAAATATGAAAACACACAGATGTTCTTTTATAGAAAGTAATTTTTTAAAAAAAATCTTAATTGGTACTAAAATGAACAGACGCTAATTATAATCCTCTGGGGTTGTTTTCTATTTAAAGTGGCCCTTTAATGAATGGCGTCACTTTTTCCTCGGGTTCTTTGTTGAGTCTCTCTCAAATGTATCGTGCAGCTCTTTGAAGCCGGGTGTACTTGTTCCCTCTATGTCCACACACAGTAGGTAAACCAGGGGAGCTAGATCAGTGTAAGATATGATCAGTCTAAAACAGTTCACACAGTTATAGCATGTGGAAATGCCTTCTGTGTCCCAGTGTAATGGATGCAGCATCAGAGATAAATGATAGTCTTTTTAGATCAAAACAGGCAGGTGACTTCATTTCTGCAGCAAACAGCTTGGCCCACTCCTGGTTATCTCCTGACTGCCCCCTACTGAGGGCCAGCCAGAGTGGGGGTGACCATCAGCTGCAGCAGCACAGCATCAGCCCACTTCCTTCCCCCACCCCCCTTTCCAGAAGTGCCCCCTTCCTGCTCACAGAAGCCACAGTTGAGCAAGGGCCTCGCTCTCTCCCCAGAGACATGTGGTGTTTCTGAGGAGAGACACCTCTGGGTGTGTCCGGCCAGGGCTTCTGTGAAAAGGGAGGGGGCAGAGAGCATAGCACAGTGCTGCTGCAGGTGCCACCTGGGTGAGGTCCTGCTCTGACCCCAGCCCATCCCAGGACCCATTCCCCCCTCCCCCCGGACATTTTATGTGAGCCCTTTTCCCCGTGGGGCCCAAGGCAGTCACCCTACCTGCCCCGGCTTAAGGTCAGGCCAGGCCCCTACCTCTCCAGTCTAATGTAAAAGCTGGGGACAGACCAGTCTGACTGTGCCACAACTTAGTATTTTTACCTACTGCAGCTGGACAGGACTCCGTGCTCAGCACTTGAGCCTAGCAGACAAGGTGTTGGATTCAGATGTGGTAGACCAGGGTTGAAATCCTGGCTTAGCCATAAACTCACTCGGTGGCCTTGGGCAAGTCACTATGGATGTTAATAGACTTGATGCTCCCCGCTATGGCCTGCCTGGGCCAGAGCCTTACCCGTGTTAGCAGGCCGCATAGACTGCTGCCCGGGAATTGTGGGCCTGGAAGGAACTGGACCCACAGTCTGGTCCCAAGGGCCACTCAGGCAGACCATAGCAGACCATACTGGGCAAGTGCGTGTCTCCGTGCTGCCATCCTGGCCCTGGCGTGGGGACCACCATGACTATCTGTTATTAGCAGTCATGGCGGGGGGGCGGGTCACTGTCCGCAGCATGGGGCATGGCCAACCAGCCTTTCCTCCCCGGCCTGGTCGTTTATTCAGTTCCCATACCTGACCCAGCTGGGGGTGCCTCCCCCCTCCCTAGGATGTGTATGTGGCACGCCGGCTGCACGTTTATTAACATCCTGTGTCTCAGCCTCAGTTCCCCATATGTAAAATGGGAATAAAAATGGCCTGACTCAGAATTGTTGTGAGAGGGAACTAGATAAGGACTGTAAAGCATTTTGAACACTGAAGGTGCTATAGAAATGATAAGTCTAGCATTGCCCTGTGGCTCTAAAGCGCTCGCATTATTAAGCCGGTTCAGTATCCTTTGCCCCATTGCGTGGATGGGGATGGTTAGGAACAAAGAGCTTCTGCCCAACATTTTCAGAAGTATCTATTGTTTCTGGGTTCATCAACTCAGACACCTATTAGCGAGCATCTTTTGCCCTAAGGAAAAGGAATTTGCCTTTTCTAAACAGCAAATCAAAGGCACTGGAGCCCAGTTCCTCTCACTTGATGTTTCCTGGGAGTTAAGCAGGGTGAATTCCTTTTTGGGTTCCCTGCTCCACCCCGTTCATCTGCTCTTGGAAATACAGGAATACTCTAAAAACGTCCCTCTCGCTCCTGCTTCCTCCCCCCTCCCCCCCCAATCACATGGGGATAACAGCAAAGGATGTTTTCCTCACAGAAATAGCATCAGAGGTAAATACAACATCTAGGGCTTTTCCCTCCCAGGGGACACTTGAAAATTAGTACAAGTTTCAAAGACTGCATAGGAGTTGGAGGCAAGGATGCTTACGGGTGCACTTAGGAAAAGAAAGGTCTAAATCATGGATCTGTCCCCTATTCTTGATGCATGGTTTCGTTTCTGCTCCCTTCCCCCGAACTCAGTCTTCCTGTGTTTGGGGATAGGAGCTGGAAAGAGGCCACATCAAAACTGGCTGCGGGCAGGCTGCATTTGGGCCCCTGCCCTGAGGTTCCCCATTCTTGGTCAAGGGGAAAGTCTAGGGCTGGGCAAATGGTTCAGAAGCCGAATCCAAATTGTCCCGTTTGCAGTGTAAGATAGGCACTTTTAGACGAGAGGGTCACGGTTGCGCGACCCGCTCGCATGATTTTTCAAAATCTCACAAGGCGGGATTTAGACGAGCCAATGGCTGCAATCAGGCGCATGAAAGGCGGTTGCACATTGTTTGCCGACCGCGAATTAAATACCTCACAGTCGAGGTATTTAATTTGCGGTTGGCAAACAATGCACAATGCCTTACATGCACCTGATTGCAGCCATTGGCTCATCTAATCCCGTCTTGTGGGATTTTGAAAAATCACGCAAGCGGGTCACGCAACGGCGGCCCACTCGTCTAAAAGCTTCTGAGGGCCAGATCTGGGTTAGTTTAGTGAGGTACTGAGGGTGAACGCACATGCTGCTAGGATCCAATGTCCACGGGACCCCAGAAGCTTTATTATGAGCCCCGGATCACTATTGTGTGTGAGGCCATTAGAGTTCTAGCCCCACTTTAAACTCGGATCTAACGATCAAATCTAATTGTCAGATCCGAGTTTAAAGCAGGGCTGAAACTCAGATTGTCTCACTTACACGCAACAGCAATCCATCCAGGGCCAGCCATTATACATCTTCTGGGGCCCCGCAAACATTGGATTCTAGCAGTGTTACATGTGAGTTCACCCTGAGTTACTGTTGAGACCAGCTCCTCTGACTAGAGCTAGAGCGAGCAGAGAGGTAGGGGGGAGCAAGGTTATGAAGGGCGTTGTAGGTGAAGACGAGGAGCTTGTGCAGAATACGCTCAGGAAGGGGAAGCCAGTGGAGGGAGGAGAGGGGAGGAGAGGCTGCACATGGTCAAAACAACAGGCTAGGTGTACTAGCAGCAGTGTGATGCTACACTGCCTGCCTTGCATCAGGTACTGTATGGGCCTGAGCAGTGCACTGGTGCAATATATACTGTACCTGCCTAGGCAATTGAGCGACCCTGTGTGTGCCTGGCAACAGACATTGTGCACTAATATACACTGTATGGGCCTTGGCAGGTTGAAGCTTTACCCCTGTACTCTGTGCCACTTTGAAAAGCTCCATGGGTCACACAGGAGTTAAAAGCAGGAGTGCTTAAGGGGTACGCTCAGGATAGGGGAAGGAAAGGGAAGGTCCAGCCATGGATCCAATTCCTTGGGCGTTTTAAGACACACCAGTTTTTTCCCCGGATTTCAAAGTCCAGGTTCGGCAAACTTGCACCGTGCTGTACGGATTTACACGCTCATCCCCCCCCCCCCCACACACACACACTGGAAGTAGTCTGAGTGCCATTGGGCAACTCCTGCACACTTTGAGACCTGGACTTGTAAACCTGATAATTTAGGTTTTACAGCCTTCTACTGAAGCCAATCGTGCAGGAGTCGCCCAGCGTTGCTGTTTACAATGCCGCCCAGGCAACCTCCGGTTGGGGGTGTGTGTGTAAGTCCCGCCAGCGTGAGTTTGCCAAACCTGGACTTTGAAGCCTGGGGGAAAGACTGGTGCATCTAAAAATGCCCTTTAAGACTGTCAGCGTTGAGGGCAGCAGAGACTGAATCTATGGGCCAGATCCAGGAAGTGGAACAGAGCCAAACAAACAAACCCAGTTGTGGGCCAAATTTGGCCCATGGGCCTGGGGTTCCCCACCCCTGTTTGAAACCATCTCAGTGACCTGAGAAAAGCCACAGGTTATCGGCTGCGATGGCCACACATGCGGCCATGCTCCCTCGAGCCCCGTTCTCTGCAATCCGTCTTTCTTCAAACTCTCGATCACAAAACCTGCCCCCTCTCCCTGCTGTTTCAGTTTATTCTTCCCACAACACTTAGTCTATCCTCCCCATTCAAAACTCCAAATCTAAAATAACCACTAACCAGCAAAGACTCACTTTATGCTCCCATTTGGCCTGCTTGGAGAGCGGCTTTTGGTCGCAGGCCTGGCCTCTTACTAATTTCCCAGCCTAGCCCAGGGGAGGAAGAGTGGAGTCTGTCCCCACGAAGAGAAGATTGGCCATGTCCCAATAAACTGAGAGCCTCGAATTTCCTTGGCAGGGAGAAGGGGAAAGAGACAGGATCTTAAAAAGTGTCTTGTTTGAGCTTGTACGGGGAGACTTGGCAACCTGGAATGATCTGCAATTGACATGGTAACAAACGACTAAATAATGACAATTAGCTGGAAAAGCTGAGGAATTAAGGCCAAGGCAAACAGCATAAAATTACCTGCAATTTCTCATCTCCAACTTTCACACATTGGGCCTCTCCAAACAGCTGATTTTTTAATTAGAATTAATTGCTCATTACCAAAAATTACACCATTAATACTGAACATGAGACTACCTGTAAGGAATCTCTTCCAGATGCAGCCGGAGCCAAGCTAAACACCACCCCCTGTGTCTTCAGACGTTGCCCAATTTGCCTTGCAACCTGTCGCGCCCCAGGCAGGTACGTGTGGCTGCAGGGAGCTGCTGCTGTCTCTCCTAGGGGCCCTTGGCGTGGGCCAAGAGGCGAACTGCCTGCTGCCAAATGTGGTTTGGGTGCTGTCGTGCGACTCGTGCACTTTGGGAGCTCGGCAGAACTCATTTAGGGTGAAGGGCAGGCCAGAGCAGCTTTTGTCCCCGTCTCCACCCAAGATCTGTTGCCAGTAGGGTCAGCATAGAAGGGAGAAGGTGGGATTTTGTGGGACTCCGGGATAGAATTGAGCAGGGCTGGCTTATAATTTGCAGGGCCCCAAGGCAAAGATAAAATTGGAGGGAATCGGCTCCCCTGCCCTGGTGAAAACAAAGGCCACTGCAGGACCCCCAGAAGTACAGAAAATAGCGGGGACCAGGGCAGTGGCCTGGGTTGCCCTGGTCTCTCGATTAAACCAAGGGAAAGCCATTGAAGATGGAAGCTCACGGTCAAAGACGCCTCCATTCACACAGCAGAATGGAAGCCCTCTTGTGATCGGAGGAAGTAAGTGCTCCTTCTGGATACACCTCCCAGGGCAAAAAAGGCGGCTGATCCTTTGATCAGCCGCCTTTGTTTGCGCTCGTCTAATTGCCTAGCCAGGGTCTTACCCCACGTCGGAGGGGGCAGGCGATCCTGCCCCCTCCGAGGCGGATTCCCGAAGTGCCGGCTTTACGCCGCACTTCCAGGTTCCGTGGGCGAGTGCGCATGCACGGAAGGGTGCGCATGCGCACTCGCACTCTGCACCGCGTCTGAACATCAGACACGGCAGACAGAGAAGGCGGGGGAAGAGATGCCGGCACAGGACGATCCTGCTTTTCAGCGGGATCGTCTATAAATGCCCCCAGTGCCCAAGAAAAGCCTGATGAGGCATAACAGATTTAGCCCTGCCCAGGGGAATTTCAAAGATTGTCAACCCCAAATGTTCAGAAATCATGAGCTATACACCCCTACCCGCAAGATCACAAGACTGGCTGAAAATCATGAGAATTTGTTAAAAACTGGGATCTTTCTATTTACCTTCAGTTCTTTTGAGCCCTTAAGTCATATGTTGCGGTCATTTTGGATTTTTAAATTGCTTTCAGCATGAATCTCACAAAACTCTAGATTGTAAGAAACCCCTAAGCCCACAAATGTGTGATAAAAATCGAGACAGCAGGTAGCCCCGAGGTTAGGGTGGGATTCTGTTTCTGTTTCACATTTTCCGATAAGGGAACCACATTTATTTTACGCCAGAGCTAAAGTTACTATATTGTGATGAAATGGGTCTCTCTTTATGCTCAGCACAAATAACGTGTTCCTTCACTAAGTACAAGGGGCAAGCATGGCCACTTCAGAAGGCCTGACTTCCACCTGGCCCAATGAACTTTTATGAATGGGTCTAAGAGCAGGGTTGGGTTGGGGAACATCTGGCCCATGGGCCAAATCCAGTCTCTGGCTATTTATTTATTTTTATAATCCCTGGCATAGATCCATGATTTGGATTGGGCAGCCATTGGTCCTGTTTTATACAGGACAGTCCTGTGTTTTGAAGGGTTTGTCCATTGTCCTTTAGTTAGACATTTTTGTTCTGTATTTTCCACATGCTGTTGGCACTGCCACTTTCAAACACACACACACACACCCAGAAGTCATGATCTTATGACTTCCAGGCAGGAACAGTGGTGTCAGAAGCATGCGGACTCGGAGGTGAGCCAGCGGTCCCAGCACTGAAGGAAGGTAGGGGCTGGGTGATTGTGTGCTAGGGTTTCCATAGCATGCAGATTCTCCAGGACATGACCACTTTTTTTGATCCGACCAACCCCATCTGGGTGGATTTTTTAAAATACGCACCTATGGCCGAGATTTTTGCCAGTACCACTGCATCCCCTCACCCAGCGCTTGTTGCTCAGCCCTGGCTAGGGAAAGGAGCCCTGAGCCAGCTGCGCTCTTCCCTCTCCCCACCCCCATGTCCTGTATTCTGGGGACAGGTCCCTGCCCCTGAGGACTTACAATCTCAGATGGACAAGGATGGGAAGGCAAGAGAGAGGGGCACATAGGGATACATTCATGAAGTTGAGAAGTGGCTAGTGTACATGCTTAGCTCAGTCATAGGCAGGGCCTCATGTTCTCTGCATTTATCCTATTGGCAGCAATGAGGGAAACACCATGAACATACATTCCTGGTTACAGAGGAGAAGGGAAGCCCAATCGGAAGGACAGCAGAAGGAGCAGTACGGAAGCAGCCTGGCCGGGGGGGGAGGTGAGGAGCTGGGGGAAGCCTGGCAAGAGAGAGGTTTTTAGGAGGGATCTAAAGGTTGGGGGTAGGGCTGTGCAGTCAGGTTTCAGTAAAACACAAACACCCTTTCTGGCTTCTGTAGTCAAAACACAAATACCAGGGCTGTGTATTCAGGTTCCAAGTGAACCCCAAACGTCCCGGAAAACATGGTACCTGAGATCTCAAACTGGACCCCCAAAACTACAGCACATATTCACCTCAGAACTGGGCTGCTCTCGAACTCTTGGCTTAGCTGCCTGCTTGGGGAATCAATCTGTCCTGCCTGCAGGGACTGCTGCTGTCTCAGAACTGCAGTCTCCAGCACTGCAGCCAGCCCAGTCAGGAAAAAATGGTGAGTCCCAGCAACCTCATTCCTCTACTCCTCGAGCCAGTGAACCCCCTGAGCCAGCCACACACAGTCCCCCTGCACTAACCCACTAGCCCCCACTCCCCTCCCCAAGAACCCAGGAGCCCTGACTCCCAGCACCCCCTGCTCTAACCCACTAGGACTAGCAGCCCCCACTCCCTTCCCTGAGAACCCAGGAGTCCTGGCTCTGACCCCCCTGTTCTAACCCACTAGCCCCCACTCCCCTTCCCCAGTGTCTCCCAGGCTGGGGGCCTGGGATCATGGAAGGGGGAGGAGGGTGTGCGAGACTGAGGAATGGTGGGGGGTGCGCACAACCACCCTCCCCCCCCCCC